>CM064865.1:77825346-78425346 GCA_032719365.1 Prinsepia uniflora | reverse complement strand
AGGAAGGTAGATGAACATATATATACATAACATAAACATTCATGTCCGGTTCCCCCCTGACCGTCATGATCCATAATATCCATAATCAGGTAACATGCCGGTTCCCATAAACCGTCATGTACCGTAATAACATAACCGAGGTAACATGCCGGTTCCCATAAACCGTCATGTACTGTAATAACCAACAAGGGTTCATGCCGGTTCCCATAAACCGTCATGAACCATGATACCATAACAAGGGTTCATGCCGGTTCCCATAAATCGTCACGAACCTGGGAATCCATTTAAGGTTCCCTGACCTGAAATCAAAACCGTAAAGTGACTGGGTCTCGTACCCGAACATAGGACATCAGTTGGGCACCGTGCCCGATATCTGAGGTCATATGCCCGAGACAAAACCAAATGGGTCTCATACCCGAGTTTATCCTTTTGAAATCCAAATCCAGTTCATTTAAATCAACAAAGAAATACAGACCCGTATAAGCACCGTATAAGGCCGAAACCTCGAAATACGTGCTTATACGTAACCACATAGAAATGCACCCATGTCATTACAAACAAGCATTTAAAACATATAATAAACATTTATGCATGCACCAATTTAGAAAACAAGGTCCACTCACAGACCGTCCGAGCTGCCGCCTCGATTTGCGTGCCATACGGCTCCCCGAGCCGATCACCATCACCGGGACTCCTAAACCTGTCCAAATTGTAATAGAAGGTTACTAACTACTTAATTAACCTCCCACTAAAGCCCCGTAATTTTCCCGTATTTTTAACTATTTTTAAAACCGAATCTAAACCTTCCGATGCCCCGAAACATATCGAGACGGTGTCCGATCGACACGAAACCAATCCTAAAATGTTCGTTACATCGAATAGAAGATTTCCCGTGTTGAACACTTTCCCAAATTCAATGCCACGCGCCCTCATGCGCCGCCTGAAGTGGCTGCGCGTGGGCTTCACGCGCCGCTACAGTACCCGCTGACGTCAGCATGACGTCATCTGACAGGTGCCACGTGTCACGCTCCCATTGGTCCACGTCACTGTGTTGTCAGTTCCACGTGGCAGTCTGACATGTGCCACGTATCATCACGGCACTGGTCCACGTCTGTGCCACGTGTCAGCCCCTGATTGGGCCACGTCACTGACATGTCAGTGCTGACTGTGCACTGACATGTGACACGTGTCGGCTGATGAGTGGTCCATGTCACCTGACAATCTGACAGGTGCCACGTCATCATGCCACGTCACCACCGTCAACCTCGCACAGCCGGTCCGGGCTGGCCGGTCCGGTTTTTCCTGCAACTTGGACCGGCGTAACCGGTCCAGGTCTCCTTCTCCCTCATTTTCGGTCCGTTTGCTTCCATTCCAATTCCTAAATTCCTCTTTTAATCTTTCCTATCAATCCTAATTAACTAAACAACCTAAAACCTACGAAATCCGACTGGTCCAATTTGAACCTCACGGTTCGATTTTTCCCGATCAGCCTACACGGCTGCTCAGCCGTCAACCACCACCAAAACCCCCATTAAAACCTTCCTAGCATCCTAATAATCATTCCCTAATCATTTAAAACCAACCATAATGCTCACATCGAAAAATAAGGAAAAATGGGCTTACCGGGTACCCGATCGGGTTTTGGGTTCCAGCCACCGTTCACGGTGGCCCTGGCCATCCAAGCCGGCCACCTCAACTCCCTCAGCCTCCTGGTCCTCTGTCCTGGTCTTGGGTGCAATTTGGATGGGTTTGGGTTGCACGGGAATGAGAGAAAATGGTGAGATCGGGTGGGTTGTGTTTGAAATGGAGAAAATGAAAATGCACGGTGAAGTGCATGTATGTAATGTGTTGTCCAGTGGATGAGTGACACTTGTCACTCATCCATTGGTTGCTAAAAATCAACTGGGCCCACTAAAGACAAACTGCACTTTTTGTCTCGTAAAACGTGCCATCGTGAATAGTAACCGAGAACTTCCGTGAACCATAACTTCGCCGTCGAACGTCCGAATTCGACGTGCCACCTGTCTACGGATTCGTATCGTCCCCATCTACGTAACGGTCTTTGGCCCTCGGCCATCGGACCTCCTGGTCAAAAAGTCAACTATTTACCCCATTTAACCAAAATTACCAAAATGCCCCTAAACTTCCGAACGTCATAACTTTCTCCTCGAATGTCGGAATTGAACGTGCCACCTGTCTATGAACTCGTGACGTCACGAACTAAGTCACGGTCATCGGTCAAAGTCCAGTTGATCGCCCGATTGAAAAGTCAACGTTTTGCCACCACTAGGGGCAAAACGGTCATTTCGCATCGTTCGTCCGATTTAGCCTAACTAATCACCGATTAACCTCACTAATCGTGATTAGTCACTAATCTAATCCTAAGATTTGGGACGGGTCGTTACAGTGATGATTTAAAAGTTGAACGGGTTTGATTATAGTGGTACTTCCGCATACCATCAGAGGTAGAATGTAAGTATTGTGTGTGTACATATTTACTTGCATCCCATCCTGGTAGTATCTTATCGTAGTACCCTTTCAATTTATACAATTTTTTTAATAATTCACTCTTTTAATTATCATTTTGCTGAGTCGGCCTTGTCTTAGGTTAGCCAAAGTAGCCGCCCTCGGCCCATGGAGTAGGACGACCCAAAAAAAAAAATTAATCTTAACTTTTTGGGGGAAAAATATTTATTTTTTTATTTAAAAAAATATCTAAATGGAGTCAAAGAAGACTTAAAATTTTATATTTATTAATAAATTGGCCCTATTATCGAGAAGTATTGATAAAGATTATCCCGATTAATATATAGTTCATTAATTTGTGTTAAGTTTTATACGTATATGTCTCATAAAGTCATTAGGACTTTAACTCTCATAGCAGCAGCTTTTATGTATATATAGTCATCTTGGCTACCGAATGAATACTGAGTTATACCATAATCGACATAAATCATTAATATATATATATATATATATATATGTGTGTGTGTTTGTGCGCGCGCGCGCGCGTGTGTGCGCGTGTGTATAGCTAAATTAAAATAATTCAATTTGTCAAGTGAGTCTAATTCAGTTGGTTCTAGTGTTAACTTGTAGACAATTGGTCTTAAATTCGAACTCTAATGACATATTGTATGTAATTTTTTCAAAAACTCTCCCCTCCTCTCCAATAAAAAAAATAAAAATTCAATTTAAATAATTATTTTTATATGAATATACATACATATATATATATATATATTAATAGTTGATAACATTTCACTCTTTTTTTATAATAAAGTATTACAATGCTACTATTTTTCTATGTATTAATTAGTACCTATTCATTTTCTTTTCTTTTTTGTAGATTGAGGAAAAGATGAAAAGATTTTTTTTTTTTTAAGAATGTAAAGGTGGGTTACGGGGCACTTTTGAAATTTTCGTCCTAGACTTCAAAATTCTTGGACCGACTCTGACATTTTGAGACCATCTTCATAAAAAGTTAATATGATTGCAAATCATTTAATCATTCATATGAATCAAACAACTCAACGATTTTGGGAACAATTAAAACCCTTACGATGACCGTCTATTTACTTAAGAATGTTTAAATGATATCTAATTTCGTTCATTTTTTATATAAATGATCTTAAAATAATAATTTAGAAATCAATAATTTTGATTATAACATATATACAATAATAATTAAAAAAAAATAAAATAATGATACGTAGAGATATGAACAAGTGGGATACATACATATTATCCTATATAATTACTTCTTTTTTTTTTAAATCACTATAGCTGTCTCCATATGGTGAAATTGTGGCCGCATAAACTCTAGCTCCATCGTGGAACCGGCCACCATCTCCTGCATAAACTCTTTCTTTCCGCTACGAAACTCAGCATATACGATAATTAGAGCAAAAGTGGGAATGGATGCAACCTTTGCTAGCTAGCATGGTGTCAACTACCGCGAACAAAACACTGGAAAAAATTCTTAAAATCAAATTATACATATTGAATTTCAAACTTGAAACTTCTCAAAATTAATATCAATATATATTAACTATATAAGAATAAATGCTATGTACTGCGACCGAGCTCTCATCAACTCGCTGCTTTCCAGTACTAACTCTCATTAATTAGTAATCGAAAATTAACCATGGATGCATATCAATCCAACCACAGAGAAATACGATATATAATCTGATGAATGCATTAGTGATAATATACATATATATATATTGTTTGATTTGATAGGCTTCATATATAAACTGAAGACATATATAGTTGGAGACTTGCAGCAGTATAATGTGGTCACCATTCATGTGACTAGGCGGGTTATTTGCATATCAGAGGACGAAATGTACATATGTACATATATATATATATATAGGCAGGAACGTGGCTTCAAATCCATGGATCAGAGGACAAGGTACATATATAGATAGGGCTGACGTGGCTTCAAATTCATGGATCAACGTGCGACGTCGTGATATCGTTAAAACCTAGCTTGGATGTGGAACAGATATGTCAGTAGTGAGTACAGACTTCCCAAAAAGCCGGAAATTTAAGAGCTTCCCTTAATTAATTAGATGTCTTTCATTTCATTGTCAAAAGTCTCGCGTCCCTCTCACGCACTCACTATTCATTATTCATAGGCGCGCAAGGTGAAAATATCGATATCAACGGATATATCGTTAGTCGAATTTACGGATATCTCGACTTAAATATTGGTATCAATATTGATATAGTTTACGGTAAAAAAAAATGTCAAAAATTCAGTCTAAAAATTGAAAATTTGGAATGAAATTTAGAGAAAAACTTAAGTATCCAATGATAGTTATATCAGACTAATAAAAACTATAAAATGACTTTGATATAATAAATATATGATGAATCATATGATAGAATATAGGTCTGGCGATAATTTACAGTATAAAACCTTAAAAATAAACTTAAATTAAAACATAATTTTATTGATAATGTTGCATTAAGAATACTTTACACATTGAACTTCATTAAAAACAAGTAGAGTGTCTATCATATTGAAAATTAGATTGGTCTTCATCTACCAAGACACAAAAGTTTTGCCAAGTTTTGCTACTTGACCAAACGGAAATGTATTGTTGGAGATAGTATTTGTATAGCTCTTTTGAATGACCTATTCTTCCTCCATAGATAGGGTAGTTCGGATTTACCCAACTAATCTCTCCATAATCTTCATTGATATGAGGATCTTCATAGCCTTCATAACCATGTGGCATTTGAGGAGGATGACTGTCTAACTGGTGGTAACCATATTGACCATAAGCATATGGATCATTTGAGCTGTTACTAGGATCTGTGCCTAAACTCATTGACTCAAAACTAATTGCCATGGAATCCCCAGAAGATAGGTTTTTATAACCTTCATATATGTTGCGTGTCCGAATGTAATCTTTCCCAACTCCATCGATTCCTACTCCACCTTCTCTACATCCATGATCATAATCTTGGGTGGCATGTGTCAGGACCCACCCCGATTATCCCCCAATAACCGAGATGAACCCTACTCCCGTCTGGCAACCCAACACCAAAGACCGAAAGAACCTCACGAAACCACAATTAACATTGTCAGACGAAGGAGAATTTAAAATCCAAAGAGTTAAACGTATACAGAGCATAGTACCAAAAACAAAGTAAAACAAAGCTACACACAGCGTACACGCACAACGAAAAACTGAAACCACTCCGGGAAAACTCTCGAGTACTCTATGCCTCCGACGCTGCCTCAACGTCAACCCCCGCGCTAGCTCCACGACCTGGAGGGCATTTAAAACCAGAAAAGTGTGAGTGGACCAAAAAGAATAAAAGTTTCAAAAACCATTTTATAACAAACCAGAGTTTGGCCCTCCATTTTGAAAACATGCATGCATAACCCAGTTTCTGAAAACATTTATAAATCATATAGTAATCATTGTAGAAACAGTATCATAAACATAAAATACCAATGTCAACATCCGATCAAACCTGTTGGATCTATCCGAGTCTTTAAACTCCCGAGTATTTAAACTCAATCCAGGCCTCAATATAATCTTTAAACTCCCGAGTCTTTAAACTCAATCCAGGCCTCAATATAATCCGAGTCTTTAAACTCCCGAGTCTTTAAACTCAACAGGCCTACGGGGGAAAGTATCAATATATCCGAGTCTTTAAACTCCCGAGTCTTTAAACTCAATCCGGGTCTTTAAACCCAATCCGGGCCCGTCCCCCGTCAATCACAATCCGGGTCTTTAAACCCAATAACCAGATCCAGCAAATCCAATCCAAAACCATTTGAAAACCATTATACATCCATATCCAAACCCGAATTCGAAATCACTGGTCTGAAGCCCTTCCGGCGTCCAAAACCGTTATTCCGAACCCAAATTCGGAAATCCACTTTTCAATTTAAAAAAAATTCCTTTTTTCCGAAATCCGATTCTAAAACCGAAAACCTTGATTGACAGGACCGCCCCCGAAAGGGGCATCGATAACCGTGCCCGGTCCTGCTCCCGTCTGGCAAGATGACTGAAAATCCCAAGTTACCCTCAGTACTTGCCAAACCAGGGATAGCCACACGTACTTACTCATGCCTCCGCCCCTCGTAAAGCCTCGAACAACGCGCCACGACCTGGAGGGTCAATAAAAATCAAAAGGTGTGAGTGGGCAAAAATAAATTAGTTTAGCAAAACAGTTACAACAAACGTTTTTACCCTCCGCGTAAAAACGAATGCATGCATACAGAAATCATTTCTCAATCGGTTAAGATTTTCCACATAAGAAAAACTGCGTATCAAATTTCAACATAAGGAAAACTCGTATGAACCTCAAAATCATTTTTCCTTTCTCAATCATCGGGTCTTAGCCCGCAATCATAAACACCGGGCCTCAGCCCAAAACCACGAATCAAAATCAATGCACAACATGATCCAAAACCAACAACCATATACCGGGCCACTGCCCAACTCAACCGAAACATCAGAAATCATCAATCAAGCACAAGTCAATCATTTTTCTGGATATCAAGTGCGCCCGAGTCTTTAAACTCAAAACCATGCGCATAAACAGGCCTTCCTGGGATATCAACGAGTCTTTAAACTCAGAACATAATCAATAGGCCTCGGGGGTATCACAGTAACCGAGTCTTTAAACTCATTAAGGGCCCTCCCCCGTCATCAATTAACCGAGTCTTTAAACTCAAAACGTGCTCCAGCAATAGCACCGGGTCTTTAAACCCAAAACAGTTTTCAACGGGTCTTTAAACCCCAAAACATTTGTCAAACACAACAACGTGGGATCCATCCCAAAATCACATTTTCCACAACAGGACTCATGGACAGAGTTTCCACATTCGAATTCCCAATCATACTTCACAAAACATATTCAAATCACCATTACACACGGGGCATGTACAATCATACCAAATCACTTTATTAAATCCTTTTTCATTCCCGAATTCGAATTCGCAACAATGATTCCATAAGCCGGCATCCGGAAGCATCATCCCGAACCCAAACCAAGAATCCACTTTCAATTTTCGAAAACCGAAATCTCGTAAATCAAAGTTACTTGTGCCCCGAGCATCAAGCCCGAAATCACCTTTCTCAAATCCATTTTAATTCTTAGAAATCACTTCTTTCTCAAATCTCATTTTCAACACATCAAAACCACGATCTTAATCACCAAAATCACGATCCAATCAGAACATACTCAAAGCCCATTTTTAAAATCCTCAAAATCACAAGTCTCATTTCAATTCCCAGATTCAAACATCAACAGTGATCAAATCTCAATGACTCGAAATCTCATAAAACGTGCAAATCCGGAACGTTCTCGAAAAACGTGTCAAAATCGTAAGTCACACTCGCAAATCATAAACAACTTTCTTAAATCGTTTTACACCCATTTCATATAACTTCTTTCATTAAACCATTATTAAGCACACGAGTGACCATAGTCTCGAAATACGTGTAATTTCACATGTATAGTAAAAAATACGTATAAATACGGGAATCGAATACGTATAAATACGGAAATCGAAATCAATCACAACTTATAATCATAATCATAAAATGATAGAAATAATTTATGCATGCATTAAATTTTGAAAGCAACGTCCACTCACACACAATTCTTAAGGCTCGGTTTCGCGCCGCAGACATGCCCGTAATTTCCGATATTTTCCAGAAATTTCAAATCCTGTCCGAAAACATACTTTAGTGTCACTAAGGGCCTAGATAGCAACATACTAATTTCCCATAATTTTCCGGGAATTAATCGTTAATTACAAACGTAACATAAATCTTCGGACCCTCGGAATAACATCGAAACAGTGTCCGATAAATTCGATACCAACGTTAAAATGTTCGTTACAATGTGTAGGACAAAAGTCATTTTGAACTCACCTTGAAATTCGGGTCCACGCGCCCTCACGCGCCGCCGTGAGTGGCTGCGCGTGAGCCCACGCGCCTGCTACAGTACCCCTGCACAGTTCACCTTCCTCACCCGATTTCACTGTCAAACGGGTATGCGACCCGCGACTGGACCCGTTCCAATTCCTGTCAAGCACAACCTAATTACCTCAATTGATCCATCAGGTAGACTCGCAAGGGACTCAATTAAAGGTATGTATCAATTAATCCACTCGATACGGCCTCAAACCAACTTAATTGAACTCGAGTCGAACTCGGAGTTTATCGTCCCAGTTCATCACACTGTCACTGTTTCCTTCAATTGATTTGTTAGGAAACATCAGAGACTCACTTTTAGGATGATTGTGAAATCAATTTCACGAGAACTTACCTCCATGACCATGACTCCAAGCTCGACTATCTCTGAAACCAGAGGCCTCCGATCATGGCCATACGGTGACCAGTTTCCTTCAATTTCCGTATGGTCGAGTTCGAAATGAACTCAGAAGACTAATATTTACCTCCGTTTGGCTCAACTCAGCTCACAGATTAAATTTGGAATTTCCCTCCATTTTTTTTGAGTTTTTTCCCAAAGCTGGTTCTCCCAACTCTCAACTCACTTTCTGGTTCCAAAATGAATCAGAGCAACACTCTCCGTACTCTGATAATCGAACAAGCCCCCAACACCCGTGGGAACTCGTTCAGGCTCCTCTGCAAATCGTCCCCCGCACTGTCCCGGAAATGAAGAAGAAAATGGTTGCCCGTGCTCCGCCATTCTCCAGTCCCAACTGTCCCAATGTCACTCACCAGCACAGACAAATCTCCCTCAGTGCTCTGTGATCCTCCACTCAAGGGTATAAACAAACCCAACCCGTGCACGCTCAAGTCGAAGCTCTGTTTTTCAATTCCGCACACCATCACTTGTTTCCCACACACACACCACCCGTGCACGCCCAGCACACACACAATCCTCAATGTCACTAAATAAATCTCCCCAATGACACTAACCGTTTAAACAATTCATTGGGACAAATTAAACACTTCCCTCAGCCCATGCTCTGTTTCTGAAAGGGAAACCACGCCGCACACAGCTGTCCCAACAACAGTGGCCAATTTACCATTTTGCCCTCACTTGGAAAATTACCAAAATGCCCCTCACCTTCCTGACCCATAACTTGGTCACCCGATATCCGTTTCAAGCGTGCCGCCTGTCGTTGTACTCGGGGCTTCGAGACGAACCTAACGGTCCTTGGCCCTCGGCCATCGGACCTCCCGATCAAAAGGTCAACATTTTCCCTTATTTCGTCCAAATTACGGAAATGCCCTTGGGCTTCTGAACGTCATAAATATCACCTCGAACGTCGGAATCGAACGTGCCACCCGTCTATGAACTTGTGATGACCCAAACTACGTCACGGTCATCGGGAAAAGTCCATTTGACCACCCGAATAAAAAGTCAACGTTTTACCCACGATTAGGGGCAAAACGGTCATTTTGCCACGTTCGTCCGATTCCACCCAACTAATCACCGATTAACCCCCATTAATCATGGTTAGTTACCAATCTAATCCCGAATTCCGGGACGGGTCGTTAGATTGATCATCAAAAGCATGTCTCAAATCCATTTATAATCATTAAAAACCAAGAATAGATCGAAATCCCAAAATCATGGCAACAATATCAGAAATCAAAGCCTTGCTCGTAAAACGTGTCAAATACGTCATTTCTCGAAAAACGTGCGCTTATGTAAAACAGTTATAGTATATGCCATAATCATAAAATCACATGTAGAACCATAAAACAATTATAGAAAAACAGTTATGCATGCTCAATTATAGAAGGGGTCCACTCACAGTTCCCGGGCACGTCACTCGCGTCCAGTGCGTTCCTCATCCGCCTCGGGGATTCCCGATCCTGTCACAAGTCATCAAAATACGTCACTAGCACGTCCACTAAGGTTCTCCTAATTTCGCACAAATTTCCCGAACGTTAAACGTAACTAACCGAGACACTAAACCTTCGATTCCATAGTATTAACCTAAAACGACGTCCGATTAACCCGAAACCTGTCCTAAAAGATTCGTTACAACATTTAGACCAAAAACCTAGTTGGACATGTCAGGACCCACCCCGGTTTCACCCCGAAACCCGAGGTAAATCCTGCTCCCGTCTGACTCCCCGTACAAAATCAAGGTAAACCCACGCAAACAAACCACCCAACCAGTCAGACGCAGGAGAACTAAATAAAATATCCCGAAGTCAAAATTTACAGAGCATAGATACGAAATACACAAAATTCAAAACCGTTAATAAATACACGCACGCGGAAGAAAATTACAACACTCCGGGATCCCTCACGGAAGTTCTATGCCTCAGGCGCTGCCTCGACGTCAAGACCCCGCGTTATCTCCACGACCTGGAGGGAAATTTAAAACAGAAAGTGTGAGTGGACCATAAGAAAAGAAAAGTTTCGAAAACCATTTATAAGAAAACCAAGTTTAACCCTCCGTTTTGAAATCCACATGCATAACCCAGTTATAGAAACAGTTATAAATCAATCACTATAAAACATCATAAGAAACAGAAACACTATAAAACAGTATAGAAATCACAGCATATGCATCATAAAACCGTATCATAAACCATGAACATCAAATCATCATTTTCCGATCAAACCTGCCCCTATCCGAGTCTTTAAACTCCCGAGTCTTTAAACTCAATCCAGGCCTCAATAATCCGAGTCTGTAAACTCCCGAGTCTTTAAACTCAATAGGCCTACGGGGGAAATATCAATATATCCAAGTCTTTAAACTCCCGAGTCTTTAAACTCAATCCGGGTCTTTAAACCCAATCCGGGCCCGTCCCCCGTCAATCAATATCCTGGTCTTTAAACCCAATAACCAGATCCAGCAAATCCAATCCCAAAACCATTTGAAAACCTTTTCCAAATCCATATCCGAACCCGAATTCGAAATCACCGGTCCGAAGCCCTTCCAACGTCCAGAACTGTCATTCCGAACCCAAATCCGGAAATCCACTTTTCCACTTAAAACCAAAGTCAAATTGTCAAAATCCGATTTCAAAACCGAAAATCCTTGATCATCAAAATCATGTTCCAAAATCCACTTAAAATCATTGAAAATCATTTATCGTTTGAAATCCCCAAAATCATAGCTTCATTTTCAAAATCACCATTTCCTCGTAAAACGTGCAAAATACGTTATTTCTCGAAAATCGTGCAATATATAAAACCCCATCATAAATCCAACATTCATGAAATCATATATATATATATATAAAACAAGTATAGAAAACAGTTATGCATGTTCGAGTTTAAGGAAAGGGTCCACTCACAGTACCGAGCCCTCAATCGCGTCCCGAACGTCCTGCACGTTCCTCGGCTTCCTCGGGAAATCCCGATCCTGTCAATAACCACCAAATTACGTCACTAACATGTCTACGAGGATTCAACTAATTCTCCCCAAACTTTCCCGAATCCTAATCGTAATAAATCGGGGCCCTAAACCGTCATCCTCGCGGAACTAACTTCAAACGACATCCGATGAACCCGAAACCAACTCCAACGGACTCGTCAAAACACCTAGACCAAAACTCATGTTGACACCTTCGCCGTAAACTGCCGCACGCGCCCCACGCGCCGCCCAAAGTGGCTGCGCGTGGCCCTCACGCGCCAGCTACAGTACCACCGTCAACCTCGAACCCACTGTACTGAACCGGCCGCTGCAATTCGAACCAGCGAGAACTGATCTCCGCCGTCCGGCCACCACTTCACCTCTTTTCTTCACCCACAGCTTCGTCCAGACCTGCCCTATCCATTCCCCAACTCCACTGACCTCAACACGGCCCCTCCATCGTCGACTCAAGCTCGAAAGAAAACCCGACTACCGTTCTGTTTTCCTCTCCGGCCACCCAGGTAACCTCCCATCACGGTGGCTATACCAAACTCTTCCTAGGACCTCACTGAGTCACACCCAACTCACAGAAACCCTCGACTCACTCCCTAAGTCCTCGACTTCTCGTCTGAAACTCACGGCCAAAACAGGGTACACAGAGTCCCCTCCGTCGTGCCAACCGTGTCAGGACCCGTCCCAAATATCACCTCGATACCCGGGATGAACCCTGCTCCCGTCTGACAATCACACTTACAGTACCCAAAAATAACCTTAATACAACTATAAGCATAACTATCAGACGAAGGAGTAAATATATACAACAATAATCCAGAGCGTAGTTCTACAAAATGGGCACCAAAAGTCCTACAAGTCTAAGCCCGCAATGGAAGAACATCGGAAGCTCTATGCCTCGATATCTGCCTCAACGTTCACCCCAGCGCTATCACCACAACCTGGAGGAAAAAAAAAACAGAAGGTGTGAGTGGACCGAAAGGAATAAAATTTTTAAAAACCGTTTACCATCAAATCAAAGTAAGGAAATATAATCATTTGTTCCCTCCGGTTTAAAACCAGGCATGCCCAACGAAGGATGAGAAAAATCATAATATGAAACATCATAAGAAACAGAAACACTATAAAACATCATAAGAAACAGATACACTATAAAACGCATATAGAAATCATGGTTCAGCATCAAAGCCTCATTTCCGATTAAACCTGCTGGACCTATCCGAGTCTTTAAACTCAACCAGGCCTCAAATATCAATCCGAGTCTTTAAACTCCCGAGTCTTTAAACTCAATAGGCCTATGGGGGTAATATCATAAATATCCGAGTCTTTAAACTCCCGAGTCTTTAAACTCAATCCGGGCCCGTCCCCCGTCAATCAATATCCGGGTCTTTAAACCCATATCCAGATCCAGCAAATCCAATCCGTTTCAGTGTAAAACCGTTCCGAAACCCATCACCAAACTCGAATTCGGAATCCCTAGTTCGAAGCCCTTTCGGCGTTCAGAACCGACATTCCGAACCCAAATCCGGAAAAAGATCCATGTTCATAACAAAACCATAGGAAAATCCTAAATCATATTCCACAACCTATCTGAATTATAGCATCAAAATCTGAAAACCAGCTTTTTCTCGAAATACGTGCAAAATCCCGAAAACGTCTCGAAAAACGTGCAAACATCTTAATCACATATAATCATTATCAGGACATAAAAACACACATAAAAATCATAAAACATTAATAAAAACAGTTAGGCATGCTCGGAAGTAAGAAAGAGTCCACTCACAGTTCAGAACAGGTCACTCGCGCCCCGTGCGCTCCTCAACCGTCTCTGGTGTCTCCCGTCCTGTCAATAGATACCAAATAGGGTCACAATTACAGCTAGGATACGTTCCCTATTTTCCCCAATTTTTTTCGGGAATTTAATAATATTTTAATCCTAAACCCTAAACCGTACGGATTCCCGAACCATCCCGTAACACCGTCCGATTAACCCGAAAACTATACCATTGGATTCGTTAGAACATTTAAGCCTAAACTCATGTTGGAAGCTTGGCCGGATTCCTCCCCACGCGCCTCCACGCGCCGCCCAAAGTGGTTGCGCGTGGGCCTCACGCGCCTGCTACAGTGCCACCGTCTTCCTTGCTCGAACCCGGTTCGCACCAGACGGCAACCCGGACCGGCGAGAACCGTTCTCCACCGTCCGGCCACCGTTTCCCCTCCTATCTTCACCTAAATCTTCGTCCATTCTCAGAGAATTCATCCCCCTCACTCTCTTGGTTCGACTCGATCCATAGCTTCACAACTGAAGCTCGAAAGGAAAACCAAACAATCCTCTGTTTTCCTTTCCGGCCACTCCGCACTTCCCCCTTCACGGTGGTCATTCTAGACTCCTTCCACGACTTCACTGAACCACACACAACTCACGGGAACCCTCGACTCACCCTCTAACTCCACGATTTCCCGTTTGAAATTCACGGCCAAACAGGGTACAGAGTACCCGCCATCGCACCACCTCCCACCGTGAACTTTCCCGTCACGGCAACCGCCATAAACGACTCCTAGGACCTCCCTAAACCTCACTTCACTCACCAAACCCTTCGATTCTAGCTCTAGGTCCACGACTTTTGAAATGAAAATCCACGAAAAAAACAGAGCAAAAGAGGTTACCCTTCGATTCCGGCGCCGCCGTGAGAACCGTCACCTACCACGGTGCTCGTGGGACTCCCCGTAGCCTCCTGAGTCTCCTAGTGCCTTGAATCAATCCACCACACGGCACAGCAGCCACCACCGTCCACTGCCTCCTCTGTTTCTTCCAAATATCCAGCCGTCCACCACGTCGCCTCCGTGCACGGTTGCAACTCCAAACCACGATCACCAGCTCCTCCTTGCCTCACTGTCTCTCTCTCAACTCACTCTTCACTCTCCCTAGCATCAAAATCGATCACCGCCTCACCCAACTCTTCTCCCTGTTTTCTGTTTTCTTCGAAGGTGTGCACGGTTCAAATGAGGGTAAAGTGTGGCCTTGCACACTTGAGAACGTAGTGGAACCATCTAGTCCCCTGCACGTGTCCACCAACCATAGGCCAGCCCAAAAAAAAATCTCTGCCACTTGCCCTTATCTGATTGGGCTGAGGGAAAATGACTAAAATACCCCTCCTGCACAAATTACCATTTTACCCTCAGACTTTCCAGACCCATATCTTTTCCGTCCGACGTCCGATGACAGCGTGCCGCCTGTCGTTGAACTCAGGACGTCGAGACCTATCCAACGGTCCTCGGTCTACGTGAAAATCACAAGTCCTTCAAAAAGTCAACATTTTCCTCATTTTATCAAAATTACGGTAACGTCCCCAACCTTCCGTACATCATAACTTTTCCTCCGGTTGTCCGAATCGAACCTACCACCTGTCTACGGACTCGTGACGTCCTAAACTACGTCACGGTCAAGGGCTAACACTCATCCAATCGATAGTACAAAAAGTCAACTTTTCGTCTACTATTCACAAGGGCAAAATCGTCCTTTTTTACAAAACTTCACAAAAATTACATTTTTACCCTTCCCGAAGGTACGGGTTGTTACAATCCGCCACCGTGCACTCCCCGTCACGGCAGCACAACCAGAGGACTCCCAGACCTCAACTAAGTCCCCTAGACCTCCCTATACACTTCGATTCAACCCCTAGCCTTACGACTTCCGATTTGAACTCAGTCGACAAAACAGAGCAAAGAAACAAGGAAGAGGAATTACCTGCCTCCCGTCGCGTCGCAAGCTCCATTGGGGCTGGTCGACTCCTCTCACCCTTCACGACACCACTACGAGCACAATTGCACCGTACACGGCCACCACCGCCACGATCTCTCACAACCACCCTGAGTTCCTCCCTGTTTCCTTCTGATTTTCCCCTTAGTTCTCAGCACACACACACATACGACTTCCTCACCTCCCAACCGTCTCACTAACTCCCTCTCACTCTCTGATCACCCTCACACCCTCACAACTCACCAGCACCCACCATCATCTTTCAATTTATTTTCCTCACCGCCTCACTCTGTTTCACTCTGGTTTGAAGAACATACACGAACACACACGGGCTCACCCAATTAATTGGAACCGTGCACACACTGGAACTCACCAGAACCCACTAGCCCTCTTGCACGTGTCACAATCCACTCCATACTCTCCCACATGGCCCAATCCCAGCCATCCATCTTCTTCTCTCTGCTGCACACTTTCCAGAGTACAAAGACCAAACTGCCCCTCCTTTTAACTCAAAATTATGATTATGCCATTAACTTTCTAGACCCGTATCTCACACATCGTAAGTCCGATGAATACGTGCCGCCTGTCATCGAACTCAGGCCAACGAGATCTATCTAACCACCCTGGGTCAACACCACAAAACCCGATCGTACAAAAAGTCAACTTTTACCCCCCCCTATTTACCAAAATTACGATATTGCCCTCAACCTTCCGGTCATCACAACTTCCTCCTCGGATGTCAAAATCGAACGTACCACCCGCCTACGGGTTCGTGACGTCCTAAACTACGTCCTGGTCACTGGTCAGCATTCAATTGACTTCCTGAAATAAAAGTCAACATTTTGCCCGAGCTAGGGGCAAAATCGTCCTTCAACACAAAATGTCTACACAATTACACCTTTACCCTTCCCGAAGGTACGGGTTGTTACAGGACACTACCCCGGAAAACACCCCACGCGCCGCCCAAAGTGGCTGCGCGTGGGCCTCACGCGCCTGCACACAGTCACTGTTCATCTTCTTCGATGGTCAGCCGGTCTGAACCGGCGTGACAGGTTCTCCGTCAACCTGCAACCAATTCAGTCCCTCTTTCCACCAATAGCTTTGTCCTGATCCTAGAAATCCATTCCCCTCAACCAAACACGACAATCCTACCTCTAACCCGTCGTCCCAAACTCGAACCCGTAACCAACACAAACCTCTGTTCCATAATCCGACCACCCGTTGACTACGCTCAAACTACGCATTAAATTGAACATGTAATTCGAGTGTTATGCAATTTAAACCCTTTTTGTGTAGATGTAGTATTGATAAATAGGGATCGTTCTTAACCGGGGAAATTAGGGAACATTAATAATATGTTAGTGGATTATGAATAAAAGAATAATGAATTAGAGAAGTAAATAATAAAAGAATTAAACAATCAAAGAATTAATAAATTAAAGAATAGATGAACAAGATAATAATAAATTAATGAATTACAAAGAATTAATAAATTAACGAATTAAAGAATGAAATAATAGAAGAATAAAGGACTTAGTTAATCAAAGAATAAAGGAATTAATTAATCAAAGAATCAATAAATTAAATAATAAAGGAATGAAAGAATAAAAGCATCAAAGAATAAAAGAATAAAGAATAAAAGAATAAAGAATAAACAAGGGGGGTTTTGAAGAGGTTTGTAATTATGTAAATAAGTAAAAGCATAGATAAACTCATTCTATTTCTATTCTAACTTATGCACAAAGTAGACTTCCCGTAAACACAAACTTCAACAACATACTACAATTGCAAATATTTGAATTAATCACGAAATTATACCTTCACAAACTCATATTTCTTCATACATTATTCATATTATAAATGCACCGAACAGCGGATTTTTACTTATAATATAATTACCTTAAGTTTGTGATTTAATGCGCCGAACAGCGGTCATACATTAAATCTCTCCAAATCTACTCTAAATGCCCCGAACAGCGGATCAACATTTAGTTTCGAAATGAAGTTTAAGCTCTAAAATGTAAGAAGTAAATGATTTTTAGAAAGTAAAACACATGGAGATTATACTCAATTTTCACAAAAGATAGGAAGGAGAAACCAATACATATATTGCATTATAATTAGAACCAATAACAAATAAGAGAGTTTAAGAGAATGGAGAGCAAATGTTACACTTTTCAGATTGGATGAGAACAATGGATTGTTTTTCACAAGGAACACCGAACAGCGGCTGGAACCTTATGAAGATGGAAGAAGATTAAACAAGGAAATTCGGACTTGAACTCTCAAAATTGTATTGGAACTATTTTGCCAAAATTTCTCCTAAAAGAAGCTCAATTTTGTGCTACTTGGAAGTGATTTCAACAAGTGAAATCAACTCCTACTTATAGGTGGAGAAAGCTACCAAAAATAATATAAAAATACAATAAAAAAAATGGAATAATGGAATGATGAGTAATAAAGATTTGTGATGATGTTTAGAGGTGGTTTGAGTTGTAAAGTTGTAAAATTGGGTTGGAAAGTTGTTGGAAGGTGGCTGGAAATTGAGTGGGATCTGCTGGAAAATAGGGCAGGAATTTTCGGTGGCTGGCTGCTGAAATGGGAAGCTGGCGCTCGGCAGGTGACCGCTGAAGAGAGGACATGCGATTCGGCAGGCGCGCGCCGAATTGAATCTGGGCTGGAGGAAGCTGGGCTGACACGCGGGCTTCGCCTGGGCTGGAGGAATTGGGCTGACACGCGACGCGGGCCTGGGCTGGAGGAAGCTGGGCTGACACGCGGGCTGAGACTTGGGCTTGCGACGCCTGGGCTGCTGGCTGTGCGGGCTTGGATTCTTTTAGAAATGGGTTGGGCTGCACAGGAACAATTAATTAATTTAAAACTAAATTAATTATTCCACCGAATTTCGTCCATATTTTATTCGTTATAATTCTGATCGAAACGATTCTTTCGCCAAAATGCTCCAAATTACAACCTTTATTTTTCTAAACATAAAAATCACAAAATAATTTATTTTATCAATTTATTTAATATTTTAATATTAAAAGTCAAGTATAAAGGGTATAAAATAATATAAAATAATGCTTATTTAACGTCCTATCAAATACCCCCACACTTAAACTTTGCTAGTCCCTAGCAAATACTAAAATCAAACTACGAATTCAAAACAAGTAGACCCTTAACCATTTGTCTCAAATTTCATTGTTATAATTATGGCATAAAAGTTTTTCACTTAAAACATTTAAGCAAACGGAATTCAAAAGTTAATATATGGTAACAAAAATGTTCAACAAGTAAGATAATGAGTAAATATGGTGAAATGGAGTTCTGCACGAATAAGACAAGTATGAATCAACTCACAAGGATATGCACTCATAAATTCACTCAATTTGTGAGGGTTTGTGTTTGCACTCAAAGTATGTGAGAAATACTCACATAATCGAAATGAAGTACTTTTGCAAAATTTCAAACAAACACCTCAAGATAAAAACAAAACATACTTGCACAAATGAACCAAAACCATAAGCTTACTCAAGTGATTGACTCAACTAATCAAAATTTACCATCTTAAGGATCATAAGGTCTTTACGAAGGTTGTAATGGGGCTAAGTTTAGAGGCAAGGAATATATAGGACAAGTGGTGCTCAAATTCGTTCCAAGACTCAATAGACTCCCAAAACGTATCATAACTTCCCAACCTTAGTGCAATGATGTCAGTAATCCATCCCTTCGAACATAGGCCTAATTTCATCTTGTTGGGCCTCGAATTCATTTTTTTGTGCCAGATTTACAAATGTAAAGGACTTAACTCAAATATTCATAATCAAACCTTATTACCTTGATAAATATATCTTTCTCTTTTTTTTTTTTTTTTTTTTTCTTCTCTTTTTTTTTTTTTTATTTTTTTTTTTCATCATTTTTTTTTTCTCATATATCAAGGTAATAACATGTGTCAAAAATACAACAATGTTTGAGTAAGTAAATCCACAAAATACACATAAAAGTCTTTCAACATCATCATTTTCTCTTTACATAATCATTATGTCTTCAACCGAGTCCTTGGAACAAAGGTAAAAGATGTCTATACTAAGCTCAAGTGTTTAGATAATCATGGTGAGGAAAGAAAGGCTTAATGTGGGCTCAAAAGGGGTAAAACTAAGGGGGTCGCAACTTGTGCGCACAAAATAGGGAACATGGATGTTTGAATTTGTGGTGTTAACCCTAATGCCTTAATCATTTCCAAAATCAGAGAATTTATTGACTTAAAAGCTTTGAAAATCACATAGAATAAGTTCTAGTGCTCTAGAGTTCATTAAAAGCTATGGCAAGCAGTTATGAGGCATATGTATATCAATTTAAACAAAGAACTTATGAATCACTCATCAAAGATGTATATAAGTTCTAAAGCTCACATAAGGTTCAAATGATTCATACTTATCATATCATGCTTATTTATGTACCAATTTACATGCATTATCTTCAAGTAGTAACACTTAATCACAAAATATTAACAAACAAATTCAAGTTGTAGTGATTATCTTTATGGCCATAACATAATCATTTCCATTCACTTATATCATTGACAAGTTAAAGGGCAACTTGATGACTCGTAAAAACGCTACGTTTAAAACAAAAAGACTCAAATTTTTTTTTTTTTTGAAGAAAGAAATAAAACAATTGAAAATTAACACAAATAAGAAAGAAACAATTGAAAATTAACACAAATAAATTTGTAAACCATTCCCCCACACTTAAATTCTACATTGTCCTCAATGTAGGAAAATACGAAGTAATTTAAACATAGAATCAAAGTAAGGAAGATGATTTAAGAAAATGAAATAAGAAAGAAAAACATAAAAGAGAGTGAAGGGTTGAAAGAAAGCAAATCTGTGTTGATGACTCCTTCACACTCGCGAACACATTGGGTTGCCTCCCAACAAGCGCTTGAAGTTTAACGTCCATCCAGCCTAGACCAAATTTAGTTTATCTGATGGGACGTCGTAGCACTCTTTCTGACTCCACATCGTGCTCGCCAATTGCCTCGATATAAGGCTTCAATCTATGGCCATTGACCTTGAACTCTTTTCCAGTTCCAACGTGTTTTATCTGTATGGCTCCATGGGCAAAAATATTAGTGATAACAAAAGGTCCTACCCATCTAGAACATAACTTACCAGGAAAGAGTCTGAGCCGAGAGTTGAAAAGCAAAACTTTCTGGCCAATGCCAAATGCTTTACTCCTGATCTGTTTGTCATGAAATGCCTTTGCCTTTTCCTTGTAGATCAGAGTGCTTTCAAATGCATCATTTCTTATTTCCTCAAGCTCACTCAGCTGGAGCTTCCGATGCAGACCGGCGTCATCTAGCTTGATGTTGAACGTTTTGACGGCCCACCATGCTTTATGCTCTAGTTCCACCGGAAGGTGACATGCTTTTCCGTACACCAACCTATAGGGAGACATTCCTATAGGTGTTTTGTAGGCCGTCCTGTATGCCCAAAGTGCATCATCCAACCGTTGGCTCCAATCCTTTCGATTAGGACCCACAGTTCGCTCTAGTATCTTCTTGATTTCTCTATTACTGACTTCCGCCATTCCACTCGTTTGAGGATGGTAAGGTGTAGATACTCGATGAGTGACACCATACCGTTTCAGTAAAGCTTCAATGGTCTTGTTGCAGAAATGACTTCCTCCATCACTTATTAGGACCCGCGGGATCCCAAACCTGGAAAGAATGTTAGTTCTGAGGAATTCTGCAACAGTTTTAGAGTCATTAGTCCTGGTGGCCTTAGCTTCCACCCATTTTGATACATAATCAACGGCAAGTAAGATATAGAGATAGCCATTAGATTGAGGAAACGGACCCATAAAATCGATACCCCAAACATCAAATATTTCAACAGTAAGAACATAATGTTGTGGCATTTCATCCCTGCGTCCTAAGTTTCCTGATCTCTGACATTTATCACAGGCTAAGCAAAATGAATGTGCATCTTTAAAAAGTGTGGGCCAATATAGTCCAGATTCTAAGATTTTGAGTGCAGTTTTTCTAGATCCAAAGTGGCCTCCACAAGCATGGCTATGGCAGAACTCTAGGACTGACCTATGTTCAATATCAGGGACACATCTCCTAATCAATAAATCTGCACAGTGTTTCCACAAATAAGGTTCATCCCAAATATAGTGCCTAGCATGCTTCTTAAGTTTATCTTTTTGTGCACGGGAGAGGGTGGTGGGCAACTGCTTGGTGACTAAATAATTGACAATATCAGCATACCAAGGAGTACCTCCCTCGATTCTGAAGAGTTGTTCGTCTGGAAACATCTCTTGAATCGCCACAGGATCTCGCTCATGTGCAATGCGACTCAAATGATCCGCCACCACGTTCTCTACGCCTTTCTTATCTTTAATCTCGATGTCAAACTCTTGAAGAAGAAGAATCCATCGGATCAGTCTTGGTTTCGCTTCCTTCTTGGCTAGGAGATACTTCAGTGCTACATGATCAGTGTAAATAATGACTTTAGTTCGAAGTAGATAAGAACGAAATTTATCTAAAGCAAATACAACAGCAAGCAACTCCTTTTCTGTAGTGGTGTAGTTCATCTGGGCATCATTTAAGGTTCTGGATGCATAGTAGATGGCGTAGGGCTTCTTATCCCGCCTTTGTCCGAGTACGGCTCCAACTGCATAATCAGAGGCATCGCACATTAGTTCAAAGGGTAAGGACCAATCAGGGGCACAAAGAATGGGGGCAGTGGTTAAGAGATTTTTAAGCTTCTCAAAAGCTTCCTGACAGTCTGCATCAAAGACGAAGGGTGTCTCTTTCTGAAGTAGTCGGCACAAGGGCCTTGCAATGTGGGAGAAGTCTTGGATAAATCTTCTGTAAAATCCTGCGTGACCAAGAAATGAACGGATTCCTCTCACCGAAGTGGGAGAGGGTAAGTGGCGCACAGTATCAACTTTAGATTTATCGACTTCAATTCCTCTTTCAGAGACAATATGGCCCAAGACTATCCCTTGTCTAACCATGAAATGGCATTTCTCCCAGTTAAGTACCAGATTAGTTTCGACACACCTTTGTAAGATAAGTGCTAAGTGTTCTAAGCATGCATCAAAACTATCCCCAAAGACACTAAAATCGTCCATAAATACTTCAATTATTTTTTCGACGTATTCAGAGAAAATAGAAAGCATGCATCTTTGGAAAGTACCTGGGGCGTTACATAAACCGAAAGGCATTCTTCGGTAGGCAAAAGTGCCAAAAGGACAAGTAAAAGTCGTTTTATCTTGGTCATTTTGAGCGATACAGATTTGATTGTACCCGGAATAACCATCAAGAAAGCAATAATAGGAGTGACCTGCTAACCTTTCAAGCATTTGATCAATGAAGGGTAAAGGGAAGTGATCCTTCCTAGTTGCTTTGTTCAGGCGTCGATAGTCGATGCAGACTCTGTATCCGGTCACTGTTCGCTGGGGCACTAGCTCTCCTTCACTGTTCGCAACAACTGTGACTCCACTTTTCTTTGGGACTACTTGGACTGGTGAGACCCATTTACTGTCTGAAATTGGGTAGATGACACCACAGTCCAAGAGTTTGATGACCTCTTGTTTCACAACTTCCATCATCGGAGGATGGAGGCGACGTTGGGCTTCGCGAGAGGGCTTTGCATCATCTTCTAGTAAGATTCGATGCACACAGGTTGTAGGGCTGATTCCCTTGATATCTGACAGAGTCCATCCAATGGCTGTCTTGTACTTTTTCAAGACCTGTACCAGTCTATCTTCCTGTGACTCGGTTAGTGCAGAAGACACTATGACGGGCAGAGTGTCGTCCGAGCCAAGATAGGCATACTTCAGGTGGTCAGGCAAAACTTTGAGCTCGAGAACTGGGGCCTGAATCACTGAAGGAGGAGTGGCATTAGTACTAATTGGAAATGACGAGGGTACCTGATGATTCACCATTCTGGGGGTCTCATTTAGGGTCATGACTTCATCCCAAATTCGAGGTTCTAGTTCGTAATCCGTATCCTCAACCAAGGTGTCCCCTGATTGCGTTAGGCCAACTCCTTTCTGGATTATCATGTTGAGTGTGTCTTCTCGAATTGAATCAAAATGTTTCTCTGCGAGAGAAGTGCACACGTCAACAGAAAAAGTAGTATGAGTTGCGGAACTAGGGTACCTCATGGCATCAAAAATGTTGAAGCCAATCTCCTCTCCGTCTACTTCCATAGTTAATGTTCCATTGAACACATCAATCTTTGTCTTGGCAGTTCTCATGAATGGTCTTCCCAACAGCATTAGTGGAGCTTGATTCGTAGGGGAATCCTCCATGTCTAGGACATAAAAGTCAGCTGGGAAGATGAGCTGGTTAACCTGCACAAGAACATCTTCTACGTATCCCTTAGGATACACATTAGAGCGATCGGCTAACTGAATGATAATATCGTCATGCTGTAGTTTACCTAGACCTAGGGCAACATATAGTGAATATGGCATAACATTAATGGATGCTCCTAAGTCTAGCATGACTTTATCAAATGACTTGTTACCAATCACGCAGGGAACAGAAAAACTCCCTGGATCCTTCAACTTTGGGGGTAGCCGACGCTGGATTACAGCAGAAACTGTTTCACTCACCATCACAACCTCCTTCTCCCTCGTCTGGCGCCTTGGAGTGCATAACTCTTTCAGAAATTTTGCGTATTTCGGCACCTGTTTGATGCACTCGATCAAGGGCATGTTGATTTGCACCCTTTTGAAGATCTCCAAGATTTCCTCATCGGATTCATTCTTCTTAGATTTGGCAAGCCTACTTGGAAATGGTGCATGCACAAACGGGGAATTAGTAACAACCGAACTTGAAGGGATTGGGTTATTACCTTGTGTGTGGGTAGGTTGAACTGGCGGTTGTGTCGTGGTGGTCTTAGTTGCCACCTTGTGCTCTTCAGCCGCAGAAACGGCTGGATCTGGTTCTATTTCTCCGAGCACTTTACCACTTCGAGTGGTGATTGCATTGGCTTCAGGTCTTACATTTGGGTTGGGCGTAGGTTGAGGTGGAAGCACCCCGCTAGCTTGGATCTTACCCATGAAGTCCACGACTTTGCCCATTTGGTCCTTGAGATCAGCGATGTCTTTTTGTTGATTTTGCTGACCTGTGACAAGAGCCTGAGTTGAAGCCATTAGTGTTTGCTGCCCTTGGGAAAGAGCAGCCAGCATTTTATCATAATCAGGATTAGAAGATGAGGAAGTATGATTATTTGCATGATTATGAGAAAAGTTAGAAAATGGGACCGGGGGCCTTGGTTGCCATGTGGGCCTTGGTTGCCATGTGGGCCTTGGGAACTGGTCTGGGACACGGTTTGGCCCGGTCGACATGTGCTGAGGGTTTAGGACATTGTTCGGATCTCTCCAACTGTAACCTTGGGTCCTTGGCCCTCCTTGATAGCCTCCAATGGCGTGTGCCATTTCAGTTCCGGAGTCTTCTTCCCTTGCAGTGTAGGGACATTGTTCCTCAAGATGGCCTTGAGAGCATATGGAACAAACTGGAGCTACCTGTTTCTTTAGCTCAAGCATATTCGAAAGCATAGAGGTGATTTTATCTAACTTTGAATCATTTATAGCATGGGAACTTACCTCATGTACCTTTCTAGAAATGGGATCGGCACCTTCGTATTGTGCATCATTGAGTGCACGGCTTTCAAGTAGTGCACGACCATCTACTAGGCTCCGAGCTAAGAAACTTCCATTAGCTGCAGCATCGAGCAGTCCTCTATCCCAACCTTTGAGTCCTTCATAAAAGTAGGTTAAAAGATAGCCTTCTGTGATCCCGTGAGTAGGGCATGAAGCACAAAGTTCCTTAAACCTCTCATAGTACTGGCTGAAATTCTCATCATGTTCTTTCTGCTTGATTCCAGTGATCTCCTTTCTTAAGACCGTAATCTTTGAGGCAGGGAAGTACTTGGTAAGAAACTCCTGAACCAACTTCTCCCAAGAGTCAATATGATTGGGTGGGAGACTTAAAAGCCATACCCGTGCTCTTTCTTCCAAGGACAATGGGAAAGCTTTCAGCTTCATGATTTCCAAGTCCGCATCATCTGGACACATACTACTAATGATGAATTGGAACTCCGTTAAGTGTTTGTGTGGATCTTCATTTCTGATTCCACGGAACTTGGGTAGTTGATGAAGAACTCCACTCTTAAGCTCAATATCTTTCTTGTTGGTTCGAGGCTCTGGATACTGGATGCAGAAGTCTGTAGTGCCATTTGTGTTTGCACATGTCTGCTCCCGGATACTCAGGTTTCGTGCCATGGTTATCGGTGTTCCGAAAATCTGTTCTTCTTCTGAATTACTCTTCTCGCTTTTGGACTCACCAAATATTGGGGATGGAGGTTCGAACGAACTGGTTTGCTTAAGTGCGTCTCTGAATGTGGCGTTGCTTGGTGAGATGTCAAGTTGTCTTCTCAGCCGATCAAGCTTAGATTGATGAGCACGCATTCATAAGTTCGTACCTCTATGAAAACAAAACTCTAAGTTAGAAGGCAAGTATACACAAGAAAAGATAATAAGTGTAAGATAGTAGAGATTTGCAAAAAATAGCACATAAATAGAAACCAGAATTACCAAAAAGTTACGTTAATGGAAAGAAAATACACAAGTTTCAAATGCAAACTAATAATGCAATAAGTAGAGTTTTAGAGTGTCATGAATAACTTTCCCCTTCCGCTTCTCATAGTACTTTCCTGGGCGTACGGCCTGTGCGTACTGATAACCACCATTCCACCATTCAACATTAATCATGGCCAGTTGAGATAGATGTAACGCGAGAAGCAAGGATAATTTTAAGAGCACCCCGAGGCTAGCTTGGCATATACTCCATTGGTGTTCCCTTTCTTAATCCAAAACTTGTCACCAGTCATAACTCTCCTAGACACCATAATTAATCCAAATGATGACGTAGAGAATTACCAAACCCTAGTGTTTACAAACTCCGCCCCAACCTCATGTCCATAGATTCGAGTTTATGGTATGTGGTGATGAAATCCACACATCATGAAGGGTTAAGGAGAAAGTAAATAAGAGGGGCACTACCTGTTCCCGAAAGTAAGATTTTGAAGAAAAAGGGACTAAGAGATTCATGCAACTCTAAAACAATTAATAGGAAATTTTTTTTTTTTTTTTTATTTTTTTTTTTTAAATTTTTTTATTTTTTTCTAAAATTTTTTTTTTAAAATTTTTTTTTATTTATTCCGAATTTTCTTTTTTTCATTTCAGATTTAAAGTTTAACAAGACATAAACAAATAATTGATTACATAAAAATAAAATAAGTGTAAACATAAAGTTAGTGGAACATAAAGGTTATGTAATAAAATTAAAAGAAAGTTAATGGAATAAAGTTGATGTAATATGATTAAAGTTAAGGGAATAAAGAAAAAGTGTGAATATATAAAATATGCATATATGAACATATAAAATAAAAGTAAAGAAAAGTGAACATATAAAATATGCATTTATGAACAAGTATCAAATTTATTATGAACAAATATATATAAAAAAAAATTATGAACATTTATGAACAAGTATAAATTAGAAATTAAGAAAAAGTAAAGTATGAGCATTATAAACAAACATAATAAGAACAATAATAAGATGGATAAATAAAATATAAACAAGTAAGTAAATGTTATAAACAAATATAATATTAACAAAAATAAAATTTATAAACAAGTATAATATGCACAATTTATATACATACACTAACAAATTAAAATGATTTTCAATTTCCCCGGCAACGGCGCCAAAAATTGACTACGCTCAAACTACGCATTAAATTGAACATGTAATTCGAGTGTTATGCAATTTAAACCCTTTTTGTGTAGATGTAGTATTGATAAATAGGGATCGTTCTTAACCGGGGAAATTAGGGAACATTAATAATATGTTAGTGGATTATGAATAAAAGAATAATGAATTAGAGAAGTAAATAATAAAAGAATTAAACAATCAAAGAATTAATAAATTAAAGAATAGATGAACAAGATAATAATAAATTAATGAATTACAAAGAATTAATAAATTAACGAATTAAAGAATGAAATAATAGAAGAATAAAGGACTTAGTTAATCAAAGAATAAAGGAATTAATTAATCAAAGAATCAATAAATTAAATAATAAAGGAATGAAAGAATAAAAGCATCAAAGAATAAAAGAATAAAGAATAAAAGAATAAAGAATAAACAAGGGGGGTTTTGAAGAGGTTTGTAATTATGTAAATAAGTAAAAGCATAGATAAACTCATTCTATTTCTATTCTAACTTATGCACAAAGTAGACTTCCCGTAAACACAAACTTCAACAACATACTACAATTGCAAATATTTGAATTAATCACGAAATTATACCTTCACAAACTCATATTTCTTCATACATTATTCATATTATAAATGCACCGAACAGCGGATTTTTACTTATAATATAATTACCTTAAGTTTGTGATTTAATGCGCCGAACAGCGGTCATACATTAAATCTCTTCAAATCTACTCTAAATGCCCCGAACAGCGGATCAACATTTAGTTTCGAAATGAAGTTTAAGCTCTAAAATGTAAGAAGTAAATGATTTTTAGAAAGTAAAACACATGGAGATTATACTCAATTTTCACAAAAGATAGGAAGGAGAAACCAATACATATATTGCATTATAATTAGAACCAATAACAAATAAGAGAGTTTAAGAGAATGGAGAGCAAATGTTACACTTTTCAGATTGGATGAGAACAATGGATTGTTTTTCACAAGGAACACCGAACAGCGGCTGGAACCTTATGAAGATGGAAGAAGATTAAACAAGGAAATTCGGACTTGAACTCTCAAAATTGTATTGGAACTATTTTGCCAAAATTTCTCCTAAAAGAAGCTCAATTTTGTGCTACTTGGAAGTGATTTCAACAAGTGAAATCAACTCCTACTTATAGGTGGAGAAAGCTACCAAAAATAATATAAAAATACAATAAAAAAAATGGAATAATGGAATGATGAGTAATAAAGATTTGTGATGATGTTTAGAGGTGGTTTGAGTTGTAAAGTTGTAAAATTGGGTTGGAAAGTTGTTGGAAGGTGGCTGGAAATTGAGTGGGATCTGCTGGAAAATAGGGCAGGAATTTTCGGTGGCTGGCTGCTGAAATGGGAAGCTGGCGCTCGGCAGGTGACCGCTGAAGAGAGGACATGCGATTCGGCAGGCGCGCGCCGAATTGAATCTGGGCTGGAGGAAGCTGGGCTGACACGCGGGCTTCGCCTGGACTGGAGGAATTGGGCTGACACGCGACGCGGGCCTGGGCTGGAGGAAGCTGGGCTGACACGCGGGCTGAGACTTGGGCTTGCGACGCCTGGGCTGCTGGCTGTGCGGGCTTGGATTCTTTTAGAAATGGGTTGGGCTGCACAGGAACAATTAATTAATTTAAAACTAAATTAATTATTCCACCGAATTTCGTCCATATTTTATTCGTTATAATTCTGATCGAAACGATTCTTTCGCCAAAATGCTCCAAATTACAACCTTTATTTTTCTAAACATAAAAATCACAAAATAATTTATTTTATCAATTTATTTAATATTTTAATATTAAAAGTCAAGTATAAAGGGTATAAAATAATGCTTATTTAACGTCCTATCACCCGTACACTTCCCCTTCACGGCTTCACCACCAAAAGGTTCCTAGGGACCTATTGAACTCAATAGAACCTACAGAACACATCGACTTAGCCCCTAACTTCACGACTTCGAGTTTTAACTAAAATAGAAAAACAGAGCATACAAAAAAAAGTCGAGGAATTACCTGCGTCCTACTCTCCACCGTGAGCTCCGCCGTGTCCACTGGGTCCCTAAGACTCCACTGCGATCACTAAACACTACCAGCAGCCACGAGTAATCAAAACACGGCAGCACACCACCCAAACTCCCTCGACACCTCTCTGTTTCCCTGAGAACTCACCCCTCACACATACCAGTTTTCCTCACATAATCTGCCCTCACAACTCACTCACCCACTCTCACTCAAACTCTAGTCACTCACTCAGTCACCAGAACACACAAACACACACGGCCATTGATCAATTTTCTCTCCATCTCAGTCTCTGTTTCTCCCTCTTCGAGCAAAATTAACACACACACACGACTCACTCATTTAATTTCATCGTGAACAACACTAGAACCCACTACACACACCCCACGTGTCCACAATCCCATGGTCCCAATTCAAAATATCCAATTGCACCTGTACACTTGTCCTCATCCTATTTGCACAAATCTCAATGTACCAAAAAGACCAAAATGCCCATATGAGTCAAAATTACCATTTTGCCCTTCGTCGTTCTAGACCCGTAACTTACTCGTCCTACGTCCGATGAAAGTATGCCGCCTGTCATTGTACTCAGGACGACGAGATCTACCTAACGGTCCTCGGTCTACGTGTAAAAACCCTGTCGTACGAGAAGTCAACTTTTCCCCTTCGTATACTCAAATTACAGTAATGCCCTCAACCTTCCGAACATCATAAATTCCTCCTCGGATGTCGGAATCGGGCGTGCCACCTGTCTACGGACTCGTGACGTCCCAACCTACGTCACGGTCATCGGTCAACCTACATCATCTCTTCCATCATCATCATCATCAACATCTGTAGATTTATTTTGATGTAGTCCCTTACTAGTAGCATCAACTCTCAAGTCACGTCTAGCGGTAGAACCCAACATTGATCTCTCTTATGAAGACATCTCCTGCTCACTTCCTACTTCCCCACTCTCCACTTCTTCAGATAGAACGCTATCGACATTAACACCTTGTTCACTAGCAAGATGAGCTACTCGGGGGTCAGGCCTTCTTCTATCATCATCCAAGTGAGCTAGCATAATCCATACTTGAAGTGGATCACCCTCATTCACTTCCACGTGTTGACCAACAATTTCCAAAAGATCAACGTAGTCTTCTTCCACAACTTTACAAGATTTAGTTTCGTCATCTTTTAACTTGAGCTTCATGTTGTAATAACAGAAAACAAGTTGTTCTAACTTTGAATATGCGAGACGATTTCTTTGCTTTGTATGAATTAAACCAAATGTACTCCAATTTCTCTCACATGCCGAAGATGATGTCGTTTTTGATAATATACGAATTGCAATTTTTTACAAGATAAGAAAAGCTTGGCCATATAGTTCCCAACACTCTGATGTCAATGTCAAGTTTAATGTAAGAGGCATTATAAAGTGTTAATTCATACAATATCAAGTTAAATGCAAACATATACATGGAGGCATTGACGTTCGTGATTGTACAGTTATAGGTGAATGAAATGTTTTCCGACGATCTCTAAAGTTGATCAACTACATTAAGAATGGTGTTAATATTATGTAATAGATGTATAGTTTTTGACAGGATCCATCCCAATCCCCCTAGGATTAATGTGGGATGACCCTGCTCCCGTTTGACACGAAGTGTCAGACCAGGGATATTTCCGACCTTTGCCCTCCCGGGCTATCAGAGTACGCCAGGATCCGGAGGAGGTATGTGATATCTCGATCTCTGCTACAGTCCACATCTGTTGTCAACCTGAAAGGCAGTCAAAACATTAAAAGCTGTGAGTGGACAAAACAAGAGTTTGTAAAAACATTTCATAAGACATTTGTACCCTTCACTAAAAAACATGCATGCATTCGAAAACCGTTTAACCAAAGAAACCATATGCGGGAACTAAGCCCAAAACCATAACCAAATCAAGTACACGGGCCACTGCCAAAAACCTGTGTAACACACATCATATATCATATCATATATCTCATATAGCATACATCATATATACATATAATTCACACAACCAATCCTGTCACGGTTTCCAAAGCTACGTGCGTGCTACCCGGGGTCTCAAACCCAAGTCTTTCAGGAACCAAGTCAAAGTCCGAAGACCAATGACCCTCCCTGAGGTTATAGTATAAGCCTTCCTGAGAGTAAGGCACCCAACGGGGGGGACTCCCACTCAGTCAGTGCTCCATGACTACTCCGGGGTCCACCCAAGCCAACGACCCTCCCCGGAGGAGATAATAGAAGTAAAGGAAGGTATATGAATACATATATATACATAACATAAATATTCATGCCCGGTTCCCCTGAACCGTCATGATCCATAATATCCATAACAAGGGTTCATGCCGGTTCCCATGAACCGTCATGTACCACAATAATCTTTCCAGGGTTCATGCCGGTTCCCATAAACCGCCATGAACTTGGAAATCCATCTAGGGTCCCTGACCCGAAATCATCAGTGTAGAACAACTGGGTCTCGTGCCCGAACATATGACTCAACTGGGCACCGTGCCCAATATCTAAGGGTCAGTCACGACTCCGATCATAGTGATTCGTGCAACCATCCATCCAGGACCGCCCCTCAATCCTGGTATGTCACCGTGAACGTATCAACCGACGCGACCACCATAAGATCATGGTGCACTCATCACCGATCGATATCCTGAACTGTCAGCACTCGGAAGTCGAGCCTCCCCAGGCTGCCCGACCACGAATCGTGCATCGTGACCTCTCCGGAAGGAACACATCCCAAACCGGAGGCGAGCGTCGTATCGTCGATCACTGTGCACATAGTACCCGTCGCGACCACGATTTAGACCCGTAGGTCCTAACTAGAGTCATATGCCCGAGACCAAACCAAATGGGTCTCATACTCGAGTTTATCCTTTTGGAAATCCAAAACCATTTCATTTAGACCAATAATGACATACAAACCCGTATAGGCACCGTATAGGGTCGAAACCTCGAAATATGTGTCTATACGTAACCACACATCCAAATGCACTCATGGCATCACAAACAAGTATTTAAAACATATAATAAACATTTATGCATGCACCAATTTAGAAAATAAGGTCCACTCACAGATCGTCCGAGCTACCGCCTCGATATGCGTGCCATATGGCTCTCCCGAGCCAATCACCATCACCGGGACTCTCAAACCTGTCCAAATTGTAATAGAAGGTTACTAACTACTTAATTAGCCTCCCACTAAAGCCCCGTAATATTTCGGTATTTTTAACTATTTTTAATCCCGATACGAAACCTTCCGATGCCCCGAACATTATCGAGACGGTGTTCGATCGACACGAAACCAGTCCCAAAATGTTCGTTATATCGAATAGAAGATTTAACGTGTTGAACACATCCCCAAATACTTGGACACGCGCCCTAGAAAGCCCCCTGCGCGTGAGCCCACGCGCCGGGTACTATAGCTCCACCTTCAACCTTGATCGGGTCCTGCAACCGGGTCGCAGTGACCCGCGGGTTGACCTGGTTGGTTCTCCACCGTCCGACCACCAAATCACTCCCCGTTTGTCCCATTTTAATCCTCTCATCCTAACTTAAAGTTCTAGCCATTAAAAACATAGAAAAATCCGTGAAACTGTACCTTCCAAGTTCATCAATGGCGGCCGTGATTTTCCTCCGCCATTCACGGTCGTTCCCGGCCGTCCCATGCCTCGAAACCAATCCTACAAGCCTCCTAGAGTCCCCAGAAACCTATCCTAGGTATTAGTTTCAATAAAAACTCAATAAAACCGCAGGTTGAAATTTTGAATATTTCTTTACCTCACGGGTCGAGCTCCGTCGTGGCCAACCGGCGTGAGCCACCGTCCCTATCGTTGTCCTCATCCTCTCACTCACTCACGGTCACTCAGCTCACACTCATTGATGATTATGGTGGTGATATGTGAGTTTGTGTTTTTGGAGAAAAATGGAGAAATGAAGAAAATGGAGGGTTATGGGGTTTCGGGTGTGTGAAGAAATGAAGAAGAATGAAGTGATGATGTTTGATCAGATGAGAGGAGAGATAGATTAGATGAGTGGTGTGGTGTGGATTTAAAGATGAGTTTGGAATGGAGGGCTAGGATTAATTGTAGGATAGATTAATTATAAAATAATCCAAATATTATTATTTAATTAAACTATATCCACATTTTAGGGGTTTGGACCAATGGGATGAGTGACACTTGTCACTCATCCATAAGACCCACTGAAAATATCTGCCCAATCAGATATTGCAAAATCATCCCCGTCTCGAAGTACGTGCATAGTGAAATCGAACTTCCGTGACCTATAACTTCCCCATTCGAAGTCCGATTTCAGCGTGCCGCCTGCCTATGAATTCGTATCGTCCCAATCTACGTAATGGTCCTCAGCCCTCGGCCATTGGACCTCTCGGTCAAAAAGTCAACATTTGTCCCTTTTTAACCAAAATTACCAAAATGCCCCTAAACTTCAAAACGTCATAACTTCTTCCTCGAATGTCGGAATTGAACGTGCCACCTGTCTATGAACTTGTGACTTCACGAACTACGTCACAGTCATCGGTCAAAGTCCATTTGACCGCCAAAATGAAAAGTCAACATTTTACCCACGACCAGGGGTAAAATGATCATTTTACATTGTTCGTCCGAAAGTACCTCACTAATCACCGATTAGCCTCACTAATCGTGATTAGTCACTAATCTAATCCTCGAATTCGGGACGGGTCGTTACAGTTTTGAAAATATTAAGGTTCATATTTGGTAGTGAACTTACGTCATTTCCAAAATTTTGTAAACCCAATTGCCCATTTGGATTCAGTTTGAGGAATACTTGTTGAATTGATTACACAAGATAGGAGTCATGCCCAATACCTGCTTGATATTGATATCGTGGATTTAATTAATAAGCTGCAAATCATGAATGAAATTTGCTTAGTAAACAACAACAAAATAAAATAGTAACTAGTTCAATAAGATAGAAATATACCAACGACATGTAATGGATGCACTAATGTTTTTTCCCATCGTTTCTGTATGATTTTGAGGACCCATTTCTTTCCTTTAAGACGGGTTATCTTGTCTCTCATTCAATTGAACCTATCATACATGATTGGCATGGTTGAGACTACCTCTGTATCAACAATTCGAATGATATTGTATAAAGGTTCATATATTGACTGCATCATTTCTAAGGACTCCCAGACTCTTTGGTCGAGGATATGAGCCTCAACCCTCTTACCTTCCACTTTCCTACTCAGTAGGCTACCATGCCATTAATCACTTAAAAACAATCGTCTAAAGCTAACTTTATACTTTACTATACTGTTTTTACAAATATAGTTGGTTGCGAACCTTGTTGCACCAGGACGAACCAAGTCTCCTTGACAAAAATCATGCATCTGAGCTAGTAATCATAAATGATTATGAATGTAGTTAGTTACCTGCCTAGCATTTTTTATGATGATCGACATTGTCTCATTCTTCCCAATATCTTCAAATATTAGGTCTATACAATGGGATGCACAAGGAGTCAAATAAATCAGATACATCTTCATCATTTCTTTTCCAGCCTTTTTAAAGTTTGACCCATTATCAGTAACGATCTGTACAATATTTTGTACTCCAACCTCCTGAAAAACTTCCTTCAACAAATTTTGTATGTACAAATAGTCTTTATGGCTCTTGAAAGAATCAATTGACCTGAGAAATATAGTTGAACCCTTACTATATACCATGAAGTTGATTATGGATAACTTCGTTGGACCGGTGCAGCCATCACACATTATGGTAAATTCATAAGTTTCTCATTGTCTCTTTTGTTGCTCCACATACGCCGTCATATCTTCATACTTCATAAGAAAATATTTATTTTTCACTTCATATGGAAAAGGAGTGGTCATGCCTTCACCTGCAAACCAAAACATAAGTTAGCATTTAATGATATTTCATTATATAAATAAAAATCTATTATAAATAAATTTATTATAATACCTTATCGTTGGGCTTCAATAATTATATTCTTAAAATGATGAGAGTTGGCTTTATTTGGAGCCACGCCTTCATATATAAAAAATTTGCTTATGTACCTACCCAACTTTTCTTTCGTCTCTTTCCACATTGATTTGACAGTCTTCTGTTGACTTCTTTCGGTTTTGTAGAGTTTTGGTTCCGGAGGAATTGGAAATGGATCACGCAAACTTTGCGACCGACGATACTGTTGGGGTTGTTGACGACTATTACTTGCTCATTGAGCACCACGCATGGTACCAACTCCATAAGTGTCAACACTTCGTTGTGCCTCCCCCCTCGATGCATTTACAGCATAGTGATATGATGCTCTCTCAGATCTATGCAAATCTGTAGGATAAGTAAATCCATCATCATCATCCTCTTCATCATCGTTATCATCAATCTGAATGCTCGTTTTAATGGCCACTAGATCTCCTCTTAAGCCAACTCGTATGTTCTCACCAATCATAATCTTATTCTATTTAGCAGCATCTTTACTTTTGATCCATACTTTGACCTCATCCCTAATAGCTTTAGGTACATCTTTGCATTTTTGAACATTATTTTTTTCGGATCAACATCTGCTAGATGAAACTTTAATCGCGTATGCCTCCTCTCTGGAACTGAATTTGACAAAAGAAACATATGGCACCGTTTTTATTTCCAGGAATTGCAATGGCATATTTGCGTGTTGGGTCAATTCGTCCAGGTCTTGAGCGGCTTTCACTTGTACTTCCACTATGACAGGACCCGCCCCGATCCCACAGGGACCACAAGGGGACGTGCCCTGCTCTCGTCTGACACCCAATAATTCATACCAATTTTAACCTCAAAACATCAAATGCGTAATTAACCAAATTAAAGTCATACATCAAATCCGAATTAAACAGATGTCAGACAAGGGATGAAATCCAAAATTACAAGTTGCGAGCACGACTCTAAATAAAACCTGCGGGCAAACCACCCAACAGGGGTTCAGGTACGCAGAAGTAGATCTATGCCTCAGCCTCAGTTTCCTCCTCTACCTCAGTATCATGACCTGGAGGGGTTACCAAAAACAATAAGGGTGAGTGGACCGAAACTTAAGTTTATAAAATCATTTGATAAGTAAAACATATAATTTACCCCTCCGTTTTCCAAATATGCATGCATCCGTAATTAAAACCATCAATCATATAATATGAACCATAAGGCATATAATAAAACCATAAGTATAATTTTAGTTGCTGCACTATACACTCCAATCCCGACATCACCTGATGTTTGACGTTCTTGACGCCTAATAAGGTCACAATAATAATAAGGCTACGCGTGCCACTCGGGTCTCAATTTCCGAGTTAAATCCCCGAATCCCGTTCGGGTACAGCATCACCTGATGCAGCATCACCTGATGCTTAGCGTCATAGACGCTGGACGTACTAGACGTCTGTGACCTCTCCGGGGTACCTCACCGGAGGAGACAATATAATATGAAAGGATCTATACAGTGCAGTACCAAATACATTTTATTGATATCCACATGCAAAGTATATATATACATAGATAAAATCCGAACCAATCATTAAGTTTCATCGGACGGGTCTCAAGCCCAAATACCGTGAAACGTGCCATAACCATATTTTCCATATCATCAAAACCATTATTGTTTTAGCATGTGAATAAGTATAATAAACCAGAAAACATTTATGCACGCAAGGGTTTAAGAAAATGGCCCACTCACAGTACAATCCTGCTAGAAACCTAACGTATACCCTCGTCCTGGTACAAATGTACAATCCCTGTCATATCCAAAGTATACGTAAAGGTCAATACAAACCCCTAACATTTAACCATGAAACCCTAGACCGAAACTGGTCCGGAAAAGTCGTCCGAACGCGCTTCCCAAGGCAATAAACCTCATTTTGACCAACTTAATGATCTCCGATCGACCCGAAACCACCGCCATTGGATCCGGATCGTCGAAACCTAAAGAATGGTGGTGGTGACACGACCCATCCCAATCCCCCCGGGATTACCATGGAATGTGACGTGCTCCCGTCTGACAAGAGGCGTCAAACAAGGGATAACCGATTGCCATTGCCCAAACGGGCTTCCAGAGTGCGTAAGGATCGATGGAGGAGGTGTGCGATGCTCAAGTCTCTGCTGCAGTCGTATCCGGAATCAACCTGAAGGGCATTGAAAACAAAAGCTGTGAGTGGACGAAAATAAACAAGTCTGTTTAAAACATTTATAAGACATTTATGCCCCTCAGTAAAATCATATGCATGCACCAAAACCAATAATCCCATATTTATTTAGAAATAACCATTAGGGCCTTAGCCCGGAAACCAAAGCATAGTTTCAATTTCCAAAAGTAAATCCAAGAGTTATTTCATAAATCCAGTAATATGAACCATAAGGCATATAATATAAACCATAACCATTATTTTAGCCACTGCACTATACACTCCAATCCGACATCCCTGATGTCTGACGTCCCTGACGTCAATAAGGTCACAATCACAAGGCTACGTGTGCCACTCGGGTCTCAATTTTCGAGTTCATTCCCTGAACCCCGTTCGGGTACAGCATCCCCGATGCTTAGCGTCATAGACGCTGGACGTACTAGACGTCCGTGACCTCTCCGGGGTACCTCATCCGGAGGAGACAATATAATATGGAAGGATTTATACAGTGCAGTACTAAATACATTTTATTGATATCCACATGCAAAACATATAGGTATACATAGATAAAATCCGAACCGATCGTTACGTTTCATCAAACGGGTCTCATGCCCAAATACCGTGAAACGTGCCATAACCGAAATATCATCAAAACCATTTATTGATTCCAGCATGTGAACATATATAAAATGTAAACCAAGAAACATTTATTCAATTCCATTTTAGGGTCCCCGACCCGCAATCACGTGTAGAAATCAACTGGGCCCCTGGCCCGATTTCACAGTTCAACTGGGCCCCTGGCCCGATTTTACATTATTCAAGTTCGTAACCATTTCATGAAATCATATCCAACCACATTTATGGAAATCAGTGCAAATTCAGAAAACCTCGGTTTACGTGCAAATACGTAATTCACCTCAAAATACGTGAAATCATTTTAAATTCACCGATATCCAAAATAAATCATTTAATCATAATTATAACAATCATAAAACAGTTATGCATGCATCGAATTTATGAAACCAATGTCCACTCACAGAACGTTTAACCGAGCGCCTCGATACGCGTGCCATAGGCCTTCCTGGGCCACATCACTATCACCGGGACTCCCAATCCTGTTCAAATCAATTTAGAGGATCACTAACCTCATCAATAACATCCTATTTGAGTCCCGTAATTTTTCCGAATTTTTACGTATTTTTAAACTGGATTTAAAACCTTCGGACATCCCGAACAATATCGAGACGGTGTCCGATCGACACGAAACCAATCCCAAAATATTCGTTACATTGTATAGGACAAAAGTCATGTTGACCTTACCTCGAGATTTTTGCCCACGCGCCGTCACGCGCCGCCGTGAGTGGCTGCGCGTGAAAGCCACGCGCCTGCTACAGTGACTGCTACAGTCACCATCTTCACCCGTTTGTCTGGTAAACGGGTCTGATTACCCGCGATAGGATCCGGTTCAATCACCCTCAATTCGATATCAATTCAATCCATTCTTGATCCTACAACAATCATCAATCCACCAAATTCAGTTCTGTGTCCATGATTAGCATCAACCATCGATCAATCGTGTCGACAACCCGTGATCACCCAAAACGGGTCGATCACCAAAACTCCTCCAATCCTTAACCATTATCAAATTAACTTCACAGGAAGTTAATAAGGACTAATACGAACTAATTAGCATGATTAATTGAACTCGACAATACCTCAATCGTCACAACTCAAGCTTGAGTTTTCCGGCCGTCCACCATCTCCGTTCACGGCCCTAGGAGCTCCCAAGCTTGCCCCAATTGATCTGGTTCGACGCGTTGAAGTTCCAGAAAGCTTAATCCATCATCAATTAGGCTTGGGCTGGCCTAAAACTGGAAGTTCGAATTTGAATTTCCCAGACAACCAGTTTCGGGTTTTTGAGCATTCCACCACCATTTCCACTCCAATTTTCCCTCTCTCAATCTCAGTGAACTGCCCACGACTCACTCTTCATTCTTTTAATTCAATTTAGCCGTTAAAGGCATCCAAAAGTATCCAATTTCCACTGTGTAATGTTCCCCTGCACTGTCCCAAAACAATAGAAAAACCCAGTGCCATGTCGTGCAATCGATGCCAGCACAATCCCCATGTGCAATTCCACCTCAAACCGTCCCAATCCAGCCATTTAATTGATAAACAATCAAGGGATCGATCGCACAAAGTATCCACTACACGGCCAGTGCAATGAAACAGTACCCCCCGTGTGAAATTACAATTCTGTCCTTGTGCAGAAAATTACCAAAATGCCCCTCACGCATCCTCACCCGTAACTCGGTCATACGGACTCCGATTGATGCGTGCCGCCTGTTTACGAACTCAGGGCATCGAGACCTTCCTAACGGTCCTCGGTCCTCGGCCATCGGACCTCCCGATCAAAAAGTCAACATTTCCCTTTATTTCATACAAATTACGAAAATGCCCCTGAACTTCCGTACACCATAACTTTCACCACGAACGTCGGAATCGAACGTGCCACCTGTCTATGAACTCGTGACGTCCCGAACTACGCCACGGTCATCGGTCAAAGTCCATTTGACCATCCGAAATAAAAGTCAACGTTTTGCCCACGCCTAGGGGCAAAACGGTCATTTCGCACAATTCGTCCGAAATCGCCCAACTAATCCCAGATTAGTAAATCACCATTAAATATTATTAAATCCCGATATTCGGGACGGGTCGTTACAGGTGGTCCCACCAAAATTACTGTTCACACGCGCCCCCACGCGCCGGTCAACGCGTCGGTCAACGCAGGAACAGTTCCTGCTGACGTCATCGCTAACGTCACTGCTAACGTCAGCATGACGTCATCTGACAGCTGTCAGGTCTGACATGTCAGACTCTGACAGGTGCCACGTGTCAACATCCGATTGGTCCACCTCACTGATCTGTTAGGCCACGTGTCAGATCTGACATGTGCTACGTGTCAGCACGGCACTGGTCCACGTCACTGACATGTCAGTGACACGTGGCAGTCCCAGATTGGGCCACGTCACTGACATGTCAGTGCTGACTGTGCACTGACATGTGACACGTGTCGGCTCATGGTTGGTCCACGTCACCTGATAATCTGACAGGGTGCCACGTCATCACCTCTGTCCTCAGACGGGTTGACCCGTATTTCTGCAACTCGGGTCGATCAGACCCGCGACCATGACCCGGTCACCATTTCTTCCACACTCAACCATTTCAGTCCTAGTTTGTTCCTAGATGCTCGTCTTAATCCCAGAAAGGGTTCTATGGAATCAAAATCGACAAATACAGACGGGATCGAAGGTTTACCTCGATGAACAGAGCTGGTTTCCCGTCACCGTTTAGCCACCGTCCTGATCACCTCCGGTCGCGAACTCAAGCTCAGAAGGTTCCTATAAGTCCCTAGAGTCGATTAGGATTAATAGGAAACAAAACTAAACGTGGGAATTCGAGTTACCAAAATCTGAGTTTTAGAAACCGTTTCGGGTTTTCCGGTTTTCCCACCTCGCCGCCGTCCACCGCCGCTCACCGCCGTGCCTCAGTCCTTCCCCGTGGGATCAAAGAGCGATGAGTGAGGGTGTCGGGTGAGAATTATATAGAAATGGAGGGAAATGATGGACGGCCCAGATTGAATCTCAGAAATGAGATCAAGGGCTGAGATGCAATCTGAGGGTTTTGAGATGAAGGGCTGAGATCAAAAGCAGATTAAATCCTATTTAAATGCTTAGTGGAGTTTGATCCAATCTAACCAATGGGTGAGTGACACTTGTCACTCCCCAGGTGTCCTCCAGTCAGAAATTTAAGAATAAAATATTTGACACAAAAACCGAGACACGAACCTCCCGATTTCACGTTTCTGACCATAACTTCCTCGTACGAAGTCCGATTTCGGCGTGCCGCCTGTCAATGGACTCAGGACGTCGATACCTACCCAATGGTCCTTGAGTCAACTGAAAATTAGTTATTAGACGAAAAGTCAACATTTTCGCCCCCAATTGTCCAAATTACGGTAATACCCCTGAACATCCGATAGTCATAACTTTCTCCTCGAATGTCGGAATCGAACATGCCGCCTGCCTATGAACTCATGACGTCCCGAACTACGTCACGGTCATCGGTCAAATTTCCTTTGACCGCCCGATCAAAAAGTCAACATTTTGCCCACGAACTAGGGGCAAAACGGTCATTTTGCACATTTTGTCCGATTTCGACCAACTAATCACCGATCAATCCCACTAATCATGATTAATCACTAATCAAATCCCGAAATTCGGGACGGGTCGTTACACACTAGCCATATTACAAAGTCTAATTTACATGAAAAATAATTAGACTTTGATAATGACAAATAAGAATAATAATACAAATAATAATAAAATTATTTCAATTAGAACATATATTCTAAGTTAGACTTTGATGATGATAAAACACATATATTCTAAATTTTAATATATATTCTAAAATAAAACATATATTCTAAATTAAAACAAATATTACCAAATATATTAATTAAGCCATATTTTATATTAAAACATACATTACTAAAACATATTTTACCTAATAATAAATTTTGAAAAAAAAAAAGAAGTTTAAGGCTTAATCTTTTTTTTAAACATATTTGGTAATATATGGTAATATATGTTTGAAAATGAATACCACTCATTAAGTAATATATGTAAATAATATATGGTATTCCTTAAGCACAAAAAAAGGGGTTAAAAAAAGTTAATAATAAATGATATAATTTACATGACAAATAATTAAATAATATATGTAAATAATTAAAAAAAAATTAACAAATGAAATGAAACAGAAACGCAGCGTTTCGTTTCATTCCCTTCTTTACTCAATAGATTGATATAATTTGGGGAAAATGTGAGGGGCGTGATGGGCGTGATTGAGAAACCTCTCCCGTCCTCCCTCGTGAGTGAGGTGAGGCGACCGTGACCGTGATTGTGAGGACGAGACGACGCGAGCCACAGAAAGGATGAGACGAGAGGGTTGGAGAGGCCGTCGAGGGTTGAGCCGTCAAGGAGTAGCTGAGTAGAGGCTGAGGAGTAGCGGTGAAACAGAGAGGTTTGGTTCGTTCGTGTCAGGACCCGACTCATCTAGCACCATATTATCCACTTTGGGCCTCGCCCTCACAGTTTTGTTTTCGGAAGCTCATGGTGGAACTTCCCAGGGGGTCACCCATCATGGAATTGCACCAGTCTCAACTCGCTTAACTTTGGGGTTTCAATCCCCCCCAAAGCCACTTGAGCTCCCAAAAGGTCTAGTGTTAGATAGGTGTGTGCCTACACCTTTAATGCACACCACCATCCTCTCCCAGACCATTCCCCCTCGCATGAATGTGAGATTGTTCACCGTTCCCTCCAGGACACGGGTCTTACAGTTCGAGTTCGAGTGCATTTCGGCCGTCAATAGATTCAAGGAGGAGTACTTCGAGGTTTTCTTCGAGGTTTGCCCCCAATTTAGAGGAGCATATCTTTAGCATGAGTTACTTTTTGAACTTAAATATATTGTGACTCCGTGTTTATCATGAATGGTAAAACCTGAAGCAGCTAATTCATGAAAACAAAACCAGTTACCCAAAACGTGCAATCGGTGAATGTTTTTTAAAGGTCACGATTGGACGTGTACGTGTACTATAATCATGCAGTGAGAAAAATAAACAAAATCAAAGACATGCAAAAATGTTGTGAACTTATGTGTATGTTATTAGCTATGAATGTTGATTTTCGCTGGTTATTGATTCTTATTGGGCAATATCGGCTATTTTTGTCGATATTGGGCGAAATGTACAATATTGGGGGAAGAAATCTCTTCCCCTAGTTTAGATGCCAACCTCCCAAAATTCCGATATATCGTTCGATATATCAACGATAGAACTGATATTTTTAACCGTGACTACAACTATATACAATTGTTTTCGACGGATTCTCAATTTAAAATCGTTACATACTTAAAATAAATTATGATTGAAATATTAAAAAAAATAGATATGCGTCAAAATTTTAAAAATTGAAAAAAAAACGAAGTATATACTTTTATATCAAAATATCACTATAATTTCTATGAGTGATATATGATAATGATATATATGCGCATTAAGAAGTCTCAAATTGTATTTTAAAATTGAATGTGAGTCTCAAAATACATAATTAACTATAATTATATAATAATGTTTACTTATTAATAATTTTTTAATTAATTAAAATCAATTATAATATATTTATACATATATTATATTATATTAAAAAATATATAATTCAATGGGACTCAGAAACCCATGGGCTCCGCCATTGAACCCCATTAAGTAGAGGCCTAAAGTCAACAAGGTAGATGTTAACAACCGTAACAAATTATAAATTAATTTATTATCTTTATTATCTTTAATTAATTTAGTATCATAAATTAATTTAATATTCGAATTTTTTTTATCTCATTTAAATAAAATAGAATATTTTCTTTTCTTAATTGAACTTATTATTATTAATATATAATATGTATTTTTGTACAATAATCAGTAAAACAATTGAGAAATATTCTTCAATCTTATTTTATTTTTAAGATTATACCAAAACAATTTTACTTACTACACCATAGAAAACATATACCAAACACGCGGCACATACTCAATTAATGACTAAAATTATCTCTTTTGTATTATACCTTGCATCTACCGACATCTCTACTTCACTATATCCTCTTCAAGTCTTTAACATACCTTATGCCCTTTGTATTATATCTTGCATCTATACATCTTCCAAAACCAATATCTCTACTTTTCACTATATCCTTTTTGAATCTTTCACATACCTTATGCCCTTTTGTGCCACTAGACATCTCTACTTTTCACTATATCCCCTTCAAGTCTTTGACATATCTTATCTTGCATCTACATCTTCTAAAACCGATATCTCTACTTCTCACTAGATCCTCTTCGAGTCGAGTCTTTGACATACCTTATTCTCTTTTTTGCCACTACATTTGGCCTTGTGTACCCTTTTGTGCCACTATATTTGGCCTTCTGTACTATTTTTATTCAGATGTTTGCACTTAATTTGTGTACATAGATGGTCTAGATGTATGAAAAGTACAGAAAAAATGGAATATGGAAATAAATTTTTATTCCTATTCTCCATTATTCCACTTGTTTTAAGTTGGGACTCTCTCAATTACACAGGCTTGGTCAACATCCACAACGCATCCTGATTAGCTTTCCATTCCAACTAAATCAAAACCCATAAGAAACTAATCCATAGTTCGATTCTGTAATTAAAAATTGAAGGACGACAATAAAGTCTTTATGCAATTCACCAACGAACCAATGCAGCAACGCAACCCAAGAAAAATAGACCATAAATATAAATCCTGGGTTCAAACTTCAAAGAAGAGAAACAAAAGAAAGAGTCTCCATACTGAAACTTCTCCACTGTGGGCTTTTGCGTAAAAACTAAGAGAGGGACAAAGATACCCTACAAAACAATCACGATGTGAATATGATACAAGAATACAAGGAAATGCAAACACTCATTGATTATTGAAAAAAAAAATACCCATTAAAGGGAACACAAACTTTCAGACACTTGAGACTATCAAAAAAAGTGACTATCATATGGTACAGTTGATTTTAGGTCCCCAAAGGAACCGATCATCTCACAAACTCACCGCCCAACACAAAATATAACATTTGCGTCAGAACCCTTTATTCCATTTGCGATCGCACAAGTCTAATCCTCCATGTCATGATCCTCGTCCATTTCCTCAATCTTCATCCTCTTCACGGCCTGTTCAGCATCAGACGACCTTGGCCCGTTGGGAAGGTGGATCAATACGTCTGCCTTCTGACCCGTGGCAGCGTTCACGAGCCCTCCATTCTTCTCAACCCGATACACCAACCCGCTTCCCTTTGGCCCTGCATCTATGTACACAGTTGAGTTCTCATCTATTTCTCCTTTCACAAGCATTCTTGATAACTCTGTCACCACCCTCTTCTCAAGCCATCTCCTGATTGGTCTAGCACCATAAACCTGAAAAAGAAAAAAGAAAAAAGAAAAAATTGTTACGATTTCATGCAAAACTAAAGCAGACCAAGAAAGATTAAAGAATATGGAATTGGAAAATACAATTCAGTGAAGTGGGTACGTACCGGATCATAGCTCTCGTCCAGAATATAATCCAATGCCGCATCAGTCACTCCAAGAGCAACGCCCTTGTCAGCCAAGCGGACTGCAACATCTTTCATCTGCAGCCTAGCAACCTTCCTCAATTGGTCACGCGAAAGCGGGTCGAATACAACTACTTCATCAAGTCGGTTCAGCAACTCGGGCCTAAAGTGCTTTCTCACCTATTCAAGCACCAAATACCTAGCTTAGCATACATCATCAAACATCATCAAGCCAAAATATTTGTGAATTGTGATCATTGAATATACCTCTTGCATAACGTAGTCACGGGCAACTTGCATTGAAGACTTGCCCAATAAACCAGCTAGGAGATGCTCGGCTCCCAGGTTCGAAGTCATAATTATTACGGTGTTCCTGAAGTCAACGGTCCGGCCTTGACCATCAGTTAACCTTCCATCATCCAGCACTTGCAAGAGAGTATTGAAAACAGAAGCATGCGCCTTCTCCACTTCATCAAACAAAACAACGCTATAAGGCCTCCGTCTCACGGCCTCTGTGAGCTGCCCACCTTCCTCATGGCCAACATACCTGTAAAATGTGAACAAAGTGAGATATTTCCATGCTTTATCAACACATAAAAGATGTGAACGGTTAGGAAAAATGCAAGTTCACTTACCCTGGAGGAGCTCCAATCAAACGTGAGATAGAATGTTGCTCCATGTACTCAGACATGTCTAATCTCACAATCAGGTTTTCATCATCAAAGAGTTGCTCAGCAAGCGCCTTTGCAAGCTCGGTTTTACCAACACCAGTCGGACCCAAGAAGAGGAATGAACCAGTTGGCTGCTGCGGCCTCCCTAGCCCGGCTCTAGACCTCAAAACTGCCTCTGCAACTGCTTCAACTGCCTGGTCCTGCCCCACTACTCTCCTATGCAACCTGTCAGCAAGCCCTATTAACCTCTGTTTGTCATCCTGTCCAAGCCTTGTGACAGGTATGCCGGTCCAACGACTAACAACTTCTGCAATTTGTTCTGGTCCAACCGTCTCTGTCAATATCAAGTTTTCATCGGTGCTACTTTCGAGCTTTGCAATGGCAGCTTCCACTTCTTGAATACCACCGTAACGCAAGTCCGCAGCCCTGGCTAAATCATACCTTCTTTCAGCCTCTGCCAAAGAAACTAGCAGCTCTTCGCGCTTCTGCTTGAGCTGTCGAAGCTCATCAACCCTTTGCTTCTCCTTTCTATATTTCATCACCAACGGCTGAAGCCTGTCTCTCAAGTCATCTAGCTCTTTTTTTATCTGAGAATAGTACGCACATAGAACCAACATGAAAATCAGAACAATTAAGCTAAAAAATATTTCGCAACTTCACCAGACTCATATTTTCTTAACAAATAAATTCTGGAGCTAGTACTCACCTCAACAAGGCGAGCTTTGCTAGCTTTGTCCTTCTCTTTCTCAAGTGCATGAAGCTCAACTTCCAGCTGCATCCGTTTCCTTTCAAGGTTATCAATTTCTTCAGGTTGACTATCAAGCTGAACTCTCACATTTGCACAGGCTTCGTCAACTAAATCAATTGCCTTATCAGGCAAATGGCGCCCTATTAAACAAAAACAAAACAGAAATTCAATCCAAGCACATTTAAACATCGAGCACAACTGAAATTTCAAACTACATCAATCAAGAAAAACACACTACATCTGTTTGAAAATTCTTACCAGTGATGTACCGACTTGAAAGCTGCGCAGCAACAACAAGAGCTCTATCAAGAATTCGAACACCATGATGGCCTTCATATTTCTCTTTCAACCCTCGAAGGATATTAATTGTGTCAGGAACACTAGGTTCGGCCACATAAACCTGTTGGAACCTTCTCTCAAATGCAGCATCCTTCTCCACATATTTCCTGTACTCTTCAAGAGTTGTGGCACCAATGCATCGTAGTTGGCCTCTAGCGAGCATTGGCTTAAAGAGGTTGGCTGCATCCATAGATCCCTCAGTTCTACCAGCACCAAGAACAAGGTGAATTTCATCAATGAACAAAATCACCTTCCCTTCAGCCTCTTCCACTTCTTTCAAAACAGCCTTCAACCTCTCCTCAAACTCTCCTCTATACTTCGCCCCGGCCACCAAAGCACCCATATCCAATGCTATGAGCCTTACATCAGATAAATTACTAGGAACATCCCCACTTACAATTCTTTGAGCCAATCCTTCAACCACAGCAGTTTTTCCAACTCCTGGCTCTCCAATTAGCACCGGATTGTTCTTTGTTCGCCTTGAGAGAATCCGAACAACCCTCCTTATCTCCTCATCTCGGCCTATAACTGGGTCAAGCTTCCCTGCAACCTCAACAAGGTCTCGTCCATAAGTCTTCAATGCCTGAAAATTTGTGTCTCCCGTTGCACTCTCCACCTTCTTCCCTTCCTTCCCACGAAGCTTTTCGACTTCTGATTTCACTCTGGCAGTGGAAATGCCAGCTTCTTTCAACAAGTCCCCAATTTGGGAATCCTCAAGAAGGCCAAGAATCAATTGATCAACAGCCAAGTGTGTGTCCCCTCGTTGCTTCTGCGCCGACTGAGCTCTCCGAATTGCTTTGATGAGAGTAGTGCTCGCTGGGACTTCATCCGGCGGAGGTGACTGCGACGGAAGCTTCTTGAGTGCCTGATTGAACACTCTCTCCACGGACCCTTGTGCTTTTGTGTTGCCACTAGCATTGGCAATTGCTTGGCTGAAAATACCAGTGGGGTCTGAAACCATCACCGATGCAAGATGGAGCGGTGTGAATTGCGCATGGCCGGCATTGGTAGCCAGTTCATGAGCCGCGGCAAGAGACTCATTGGTCTTGTAGGTGAACTTTTCAGGGTTCATTTCCTTCCCCAATTAATTGATACCTAACAAATCTAAACATACATAAGAAACCCAAATTCAAAGGTTAAAAATTCTTGAACAATTTAAACCTATGTACATAAACCATTCTTATAAGCATAAATCCCTTCTTTTTTTTTCTGGATTCTTGTAAATATAGACATGTAGAAAATCTTAAACAAGCTAAAGCCACGTACATATACCATTCAAAATTTCCTCTTTAAATCATAAGACCAACATAAATCTAAGCTTTAATTTTTTTCTTCTTTTTTGGGGTACTTGTAAATTTAGGCTATATAGCTAAGGAAGAATGCACGGTTGTGATAAAACCGATATTCGAGAGACTCCCACAATCCATTTAGTTTACAGGCCTGGTGACCATACTCCTCCCATATTCAAATTCAAATAATTCTTCAATTCTTACGACAAAATTATAAAAAGACTCGGACTTTCTGCTAGGCAAGAAACATACAAAATTTACGAACTCAAGAAACAAAAAACCAACTAAAAAAGGAACTCTAAAATTCATTCAGATTTTTAAAGGGCGCAGACAGAGAATAAAGGGATAAAGAGAAACGAAAGAGACTTCTTCCACATACCTCGTAAAATGAAATCTGTGCTGAAACTTTCTGCTTCAATGATCAATGGCGCAACGCAATTTCGTTACTGGATTGCGATTTTTTACTTCCCTGACTGATTTCTTTGCTCGTTTCTTTGGGTTGTGCAAAAACAAAGTCGGAATTGCGACCGTTCTGGCTTTCTGAAAGGAATTGCTTTTGGGAGTATGGGAGAGGAGAGTGTGAGTTTTAACGACACCTGGATGACACGACCCCACGAGAACCTACTAGACGACGCGGGAAGGGTCGGGGCTTTTGCGTAATTTCTGGAATGTTCGTAATAGTAAGCCTTTCCGTTTCGAAACGTCCAGTTGTATCTAGAAGGGCAATTGAAATTTCCACCGTTCCTAATTCCAACTTGCAACCGGCGCCTACCGAATCGAAAACCAATAGTAAGTTTTTGGAAATTGAAAATCTCATTGTACGTCAATTTCAAAATAATTCATGAAGAGTAATAGTAAGTCTTTGGAAAAAATCTCATTATACGTCACTTTCAAAATAAATCAGGTTTCAATTTTATTATTTTATTTTAAATTACTATTTGCATGTTATTTTGGTCGTATATTCTCATAATATCCTTTTGATTTATTTGGTATATATAAATTATCAAAGCCATTAATTTACTATTTGCATGTTAAATTACCAAAGCCATTAATTTATTTGGTAAATATAAATGATTAAACGATCTATAATCTTATTAATATTTGTTTGGAGATGATCTTAACATGATAATTTAGAAAATTAATGGTTCTAATTGTGATAATATATACAAAGACAATTTGATAAATTGAAAGGGTGTTATGAGGAAATATCATCGAAGTGAGATACAGGTAGATCATGTGACGACCCGGAAATTCGAAAAAAGAAAAGTTGGAAAATTGGAAGGAAATAACGATTTTACCCTTGGTTATGGATGCCGAAAGTTGAACTTTTGTTCGGGATGCCGTTTGGACTTTTGGCCATGACAGTTGGGTAGGTCCCGAGACGCTGAGTCCGTAGACAAGTGTCATGTGTCTATCGGAGTTCGGATGTGAAAGATGTGGACTCGGAATAGTGAGGGGCATTTTGGTCATTTGTTAAGACAGGGGTAAAAATGTAATTTGGTGGGTATATGTCTAATTCAGCTTGCTTAATAACTCACCTAGCCTAATCAGTGACACATGTCGCTCTCATAGTCTAATTAGGCTTGGTCAGGTGATGAGGTTTGAATTCGCTAATGTACATATATACGTACTATGAGAAAACAACGATCTCAGTATACCCAACCAAAAGCAACAGCAATTCCTGCTCCCCCCCCCCCCCCCCCCCCCCCCCCACCTGGATCGATCAAATTGGGAAGAATAGAGAGGGAGAAAATAGAGAATTAATGAGTGAATGGAGGTAGGACACTGTGGAATGAAACCTGAAACCCAACCCTTAGAATTTCGAAATGGAACAAAATGCAAAAGTGGAATTAGAGATCCCAATGTCAGAAATGGACCTTTGTAGGAGCTTTCTGGGATTGATTGGAGTGTAATCATCTCAAAATTGAGAAGAATTAACACATAATGGGCAAGAACACGACTGGCCAAGGTTCTGAAATCCCATGGCTGAGTTCGAATAATTAAAGGTAAGATGGACTCAAATTGAACTTGAATTCATGATTAGAATGAAGATATGATATTTCCTGTGTGATTAAAATGAGGAAATGGGTTGAAATTAGGTGGAACCCGATTAATAACCCATCGGATATTCAATTCGAATCGATTGATTTGGGGCCCGATTTCATGAAATCAAGGATACAGATCCTTAATTAAGGTCCAAACCATGTTAATGGACGAACTGATTAAAGAAATTGACTTGTAATTGGACAAGATTGAAACGGGTCGTGTCGCGGGCTAATAGGTCAAATTGCACGAAAGTCGGGTGAAGAAGACAACTGTAACAGAAACAGTATCAGGCGCGTGGCTCCCACGCGCAGTCGCTTGCGGCGGCGCGTGAGGGCGCGTGGATGCGATTCTCGAGGTGAGGTCAACATGACTTTTATTCTATACAATGTAGCGAACATTTTGACGTTGGTTTTGAGTTGATCAGACATCGTTTTGATATTGTTTCGAGGGTCCGAAAGCTTATGTTACGTTTTTAATTCACAATTAATTCGCGGAAAATTATGGGAAGTTAATATGATATGAATTGAGTCATTAGTGACCCTTAATGATGATTTTGGACAGGATTCATGATTCTTGAAAAATATCAGAAATTACAGAAAGGCGTGCATATCGGAATTGAACGATTTGGACGGTGTGTGAGTAGACGTTTGTTTTATAAACTGTTATGCATGCATAGTTAAATGTTTTACATGATTGATTACATGATTTGGTTTGCAATGATGTTATGGTGATTTGGCACAACGTTCGGGGCTGATCGAGAGGTAGAGACATGAGCGGAAATCAGTGCAGTTATCCCTTGTCTAACAGGTGTTGATGGGTAGTTTTGGGACTTCAGTTGACTTGTCGGACGAGAGCAGGACTGGGCACGGTTATCAAAATCCAGTTGGGACAGGTCCTGTCATATCACATCAATTTACTTCATCTGTTTATTTCAACTATTAAACTATCAAATAAATCAAGGAAATTTTTTGTATTCATCACAAATTTTTTCCCACCTTATTTTTCATTAAGTGAATAATTATTTTGATTTAGCTAATATTTCAAATTATTGTATTTAAACAAATTATACGAACATAATTAATTAAACTTAATATAGTTTGTTTAAATGCACTAATTTGAAGAAAACAAAAGTAACTAAATCAAAATATTTAGTCTCACGTTGAAATAATAAAATGAGCAAGAATTTGTAATAAATACCAATAATTTCCTTAACTTAATTGATAATTTAATATTGAAATAAGTATATGAAGTAAATTGATGTGATTTCAAAACTATATGGAGTTTGGTAAAAAAAAAACATGGAATAAGGTGATGAAATTGAAATCTGATGGGCCATTATGAAATTGACTCCCAAACTTTGAAATGTAAAATGAGAAGAAAATACGATATCGCCTTTCACGAGAACCAAATTTAAGACATCCCACATAATTAAATAGATAACTATGAACTTAAGAAACTACCTTTAGGGATTAAGTTGAACTTAGTGCTTGTGTGCTCCAAAGATTCATTGTGAGCCTTAGGTATTATAGTAATAGTAATTAAAGCCAACTTGCATGTTTGTCATGCATAGAGATTAAGTTGAACTTATGCTAGTGCGCTCCAAAGATCCATTGTGAGCCTTAGGTATTTGCATGTTTGTTATGCATAGAGATTAAGTTGAACTTATGCTAGTGCGCTCCAAAGATCCATTGTGAGCCTTAGGTATTATAGTAATAGTAATTAAAGCCAACTTGCATGTTTGTTATGCATAGAGATTAAGTTGAACTTATGCTAGTGCGCTCCAAAGATCCATTGTGAGCCTTACGTGAGCTTGGCTTCCATGGGATTGACCATTCAATGGAATGGTCATCTAATGGTGCAAAGTGGCACCAAAATAGGGAGTGTAGGGGGGTGGGGTCAGATCAATGGTTTCAGTAACCATGGTATCGACTAGTGAAGTCTGAGACACTTTAGGTTAGGGCTGACAATGCCTCGTGTCGTGCCGGGTTCATGTTGCGTCATGAACTCTGTTTTATCTATTTATGTCCAACCTGAACCCAACCTGTTAATGACTCGCGTAACCCATGTAATCCATTTAATAAACAGGTCGTACTCAAAATCCAATTAACATATGACTCGTTTAACCTGTTTAACCTAATTAAATTTTAAGATTTAATAGGTATTTAGGTAAGTAAATGAGTAGATATATGAGTTAGTAATGACACATTTATTAAATGGGTCAATATATAAACAAATATATGTTAACCCGAAATCTACTCATTTATTAAACGGGTTAACATGTCATTATACGGGTTAATAGATTGACTCGAAACTCACCCGTTTATTAAACGGGTCATAACAAGTTGATCTGAAAATTACCCGAAATTTTAATCGTGCGGATTGACCCAAATAAATCTCTTGCGAGTTTCGAGTCATATAAAAAATGGCCACTCATACCTTAGGTACTAAGTAAAGCTGAAACAGTGAATTAATGCATTAATTTTCTCGTAATTGCATCGCAAAAGACAAATAAAACCACCACTGTAAGTGTAGCGTGCTAATCAAGATAGAGTAACTGACGGAGAAGAGCTTAATCTGTAGGCGGATCCAACGCATTATAGATACCCGGGTATCACTATAATTGGAACAGGCATGCAATTGCAGGAGGAGGTTTCTCACCAAACGTGCCATATGCCTATACAATCACAGAACATATGAATTTTGTGGGACGAATGTAAATTATTCCTTTTGGATTATCAATAAGCAGCAATTACATTAGGTAAAATTCCAACATTCTCATGAAGCAATTTGCTACCGAAAACATTATACATTTCAAGGGCCCAAAAACTGTTTGACAGATCTGATGAGTTGACATATCGATTCCCAACATAACAATCAGCAAGCTACGCATCTATACGAACAATATGCATAATAGAGGTTCAAACACAAAAGCCAACAACTTTTGATTAAAATGGATATGACCATCTTCAATTTTGCAAGCAAAGAACAAATCATATCTATCATTTGCAAACGGGCATTTTGGTTCTGTCACCAGTTCATCGGCCCGACCAGGATGAACGCACGGCTGGCCAAGGTTTCTGCAACATAATGTGTAAAAAAACCAATATCAAATCAATTGGGTAGAAAAACAAACAGCATACCTAATCTACTATCAGTAGACATAAAATAAACAGTAATTGGAAAGACATGAGAGCAGCAAGCAGTAAAGGAAGAGTACTCACATGAAATCACCAAAGGAAGTGTTTAGTCCTCGTCACTATCATAAACGACGGCCATTCTGCGATGTGGTGCAGTCTTTCTAGGAGGAGAGTCTTCCTCTGACTCAATTTCCTTGCGCTTGAGACTGCGCCCAGAATCCCTAACCCTTTGCCTAGACCCCTACAAACATATAAGAGAAACAGGATTAAAAATAAAAGTGCGTTCGATTGTAATAGAGTCAACCAATCTCAAAAACTTGCTCTCATGTGTAGAACACAAGCTGGACAAAAGAAAAGAAAACAAAGGGATTCAATCTTCATTGTAGAACCAACAGTGAGTAGATGCCAAATAATTCTGAATAGTAATTTGATCTGAAGACAGACTGATGAGAGAGAACATCACACTGATGTGATACTGGTGAAAGGCAATTTCTGTTTGGAAGGATAGAGCCATAACTGGAGAGCATATACTTCCATTATATATCTCATTGAATAATATCTATGTTTCTTCTGAACAAAAAAATAAATAAAAATAGAAAATAATAATCTAGCCCTATGATAGACTAAATACTCAGAAACACTTTCTAATGTCTACTTATTTTGTAGAAAATGATGGGCTCTGATCATGATCCAGAGAGCGCACACAACCACCAGCCTCCCTGAAATGGAGGAGCCTCGTTCTTTAATTGGAGGGTCATTCTATGCCTATTTCTTATGGTAACAATATAACAGATACACACGGTGAAAAATATAATACGGAAATATTTCTACTCAAAAGAAGAGGGACAAACCTCAGCCTCCTCCTCTTCTGATGTTTCATTAAGTTCCGCTTCATGTTCTTCATCGTCTTCCTCATCTTCATAATCTGGATGTGGATCTTCAGCCCACTTGCGTGGAGGAGATCTCTCATCATCTTCCCCATCAGTTTCATACTCAGACTCTTCCCTCTCACTCTCAGAGAAATCCATGGAACGCCGAGATGATTTGGCAGTAGGCAAGGATGACTTGCGAAGGATGTCTTTACGTCCCTGTGAATAAAAATTCAAGTGTGAACAAGTCTAGCAGAAACGATATAGTATGAGGGAAAGCATACCCCCCAAAAAAAAAAAGTCATAGGACCTTCTTAGCATTCAAAATGCGCTTCTCTGCTTCCATTTCATCGTCCATGTGGCGGCGAGAATGACGAGGCTCATAATAACCTGGTTCATCATCCTGATCACCAAAAATGACCAACTAAGAGACCTAATTTGGGTTCAACTAGATAGGTACATAAACAAAATCTTCCACTTACGTAGTATAAAATATTCTAGTCCACATCCACTACCAACCCTCCGCCATCACCCCCTATCCCTATAGGCAGAACATACCTCCTCAAGAGCATCTTCCAAGAAACCAGGTGAAAGTTGGCGCCTCCTGTCCACAGCCGGTGTATACTTTCGGCTCACCTTCTCCCTCTTCCGATTAAGGAGTAAATTAGCTCTGATGTTTTGACTTTCAGCCTACAACACCAAACAACAAATCAATTTAGATGTTCCTTAACACAAGATACCAAACAGACAATTACCAAATGCAACAAAATACCCTTTCTTTCTCCTCCTTTTCTCTCTCAGGATCAATGTCAGTAACACAGTTCTTAACCTTATACACTTTTTTATGTCGAGAATCAACCAGAGCAGTCAACAATCGATGTGAATTTGATGACAAAGATGATGGCATAAACCTCATCTTCTTCAAGACTCTTCCTTGTGATTGCAGGATTCCCTGCAAATACAATGCCCAAACATTTAAGAACAACTCCTTTCGGAGACTTGCTAGAACATGTTATGAACAATTTCTTTGTAGTCAGTTCAGAAATTTCTTTAACCACTTTTTGGAGCTTTTCCAGATTTATTTTGGAATAGATTTTTTACTGCATTTATTCATGAATCTCATGCACACACTAACAGATTGAAGAATTTCACCTTTTCGTGCCTGAGAAATAGGTGTGCTTGATCATGCAGTGCTTCTTGCACAGATATATCTAGCACTTCATTCCCAATTAATAACTGCAAACTGCCATCTGACCATCTCACAAATCGTGCGTTGCTTTCACACTACAAATCATAGAAAGTAATATTTGAAACACAAAGTGCATAACGTCTGAAAGGAAAAAAACTGCAAATAGTAGCACAAAATGGTTATTATGATGAAGTTGAATCTATATTGGCTTTTGCATGTATACATACACATGAATTTGCATGTATATCAAAATAGAAAAAAGAGAAATACTAGGCATGCCACCTGGATTTCTAAACCTGAAGCTTAGCAATCTATCACAAGCTAAATGTATATTGCATGTATGCAAACATACACAAATTTGCATGTCAGACGGAATAGAACAAAGAAAGCTACTTACAGATGTTGTCCCATCTGGATGTCTAACTCTCCTCCAGCGCACAATGTTGTTTTCTAAACGTATACGCTTCTTCGATCCTGATTCATCTGTCACAAATGTATCTTCTTCCACATAAGTCTTTGGATCAAATGGTTTGGGGTCAATGCCCATGATATTTGAAACTTTGATCATGTTCATCTGCATGAGGAAAACATTTGAAATGTTCCACCAAGTTCAGAATTTGAAATATTTATCAATTTTCTTCTCAGGTCACATAATCTGAGGGTAAGCAGAACAACAGCACTCAAACAATTCATAAGAATTGCACAAATGCCCAAATAAAAAAAGAGATGGTGAAACAATAAAAACAGTAGGGTGATACAATGAAAATTTTATTGACATTATATATTTTCAGATAATCAAGATATGGATAAATATAACAGCGAGAGGTCTGTAGACTGGAAGCTTTTGCAAGGTAGCCATATAGCTCATATCAGTAGCCTACAAAGACACTTCTTGGACACTCTTCATTACATATCCATCCCTTCATTTATGTATCTAAATTCATAATAAAGTTTCAATACATCTTCATTCAAGTATCTACATTCAAAATACTCATGGATAAAATGTACATACATCTTCATTTCGTTGTTTATGGACTTAAAACATATGGAAGGTCTATGTCATGGCTCCTACATTCAGCTAACGTTTAACTCAGATATGCTAAATAAAAAAAATAGAGTGAGTTACAACTGTAGAATTCTTGTCAAAACATTCAATATAATTGTAGAATTTCTCCCCCACCCTACAAAATCATATCCAACTTCCAAACTATTTGAAGAGATAGCATTGGTGTATTCATATTCATAACTTCTAGTCTACAAAAATATAAGGTATAGCATAAAGCTTTCCTACAAAAATATAAGGTACAGTCAAACTTTCTTGAAAATAAAGTAAAAAGCTATTTTGTGGAAGTCAAATTAGATCCAAGCCATATTTCATGCCCCAACACCTCATTCTATATCTTCAACATATGCAAATGAGACTATTCTTTAAGTCCAAACTGACTTGACCTTGCCATTATTAACACAACAAGAAACTTAAACTCTACCACCACCTTCAGTTTAAATACAGTCCAAAGAAAAATGATTCCATCCATTTTATGAAGTCGTTCGTAGAAGCTGATGCACAAGGCAAAACAATTTATATTTAATATTTTAATAAGAGACTACACCATAAGAATAAGAACTCAAACCTTTTCTGGATTAGCAGGAGGTGGACGCAGTGGAATCTCTAGCTCCAACGGGGGCCCAACTGGTTTCTCTCTATGTCGACTCTCAATATTGTCCTCTTCTGAATCATATCTAGCATCTTCGTCAGGCTCTATATCCTCTAGTCTTGGACTCTTCCCGTAACTCCCTTCCTCTTCCATTGGGGATCTCTAAGGCAAGGAAACATGGCATATCAACCATGACTGCCCACAGCATTTACAAATGAAAGATGTAAGAGTACTGCTTCCAAATTGGTACTCACATTTGATTCATGCTGAACAGCATAACCAGTCAGTTCTTCTTCATCAGAGTCACCAAAGGCATTACGAACAGCAGAGTCTGCAACGTGGGCATGGTCCTTCTCCTCAGGGGATCTACTGTCAACAATCAAGTTTCCCCTTATCGTCAAACTGGCCAACTGCTTACTCTAAACAAGTGTATGCACGAGAAGTTCACAGTAATCTTTATTTTTTTGGACAAAAGAATAGCACAGTAATTGAGAACAGCCCGTCATTCATTGCCTCCCAAAAAATCCCATAAGATATATTAGAAGAAAAATGTCGCTTCAGATATTTTCTTCCAAATTCATTGGATAATCTCTGTGTGTGACCCATGGTGACTGACATATTTACCTTGGACTTCTAGCCTGATTAACTTCTTCATCTTCAATTTTAGGGTAATGGTTTTCCTCAGACCTCTCAGACCCACTTTCAACCACATTTCGCCTCCTGCTGGTTAACTCTTCTTTTTCATCAGTGTCTGTATATTTTCCTTCACTTACTTCTCTTTGGTCACCAATTTCTACTTCTTGCGAACTCTGTTCTCTTTCTCCCTCGCTTTCTCCTGGATCAGGAATAACATCACGCAACTCAGCATCGCTTTCTACCTCTGCCTCCCCCTGGCCCTCCACTTCATCCTCTCCCTCCGGCTCCAGTGCCCCCTCTCCATCCTGAAAACAAAACCGTCACAAAAATGTTTAAAGCAAAGCACCCCCACTGCTGGTATAATTGTTACAGATACTAAAAGACTGTTTCAACCATCAGCAAAGCATAATCAACAGACAATGGTATACAAAACAACATGTCCTAATCCAGCTTAATTGCTTGTTAAATAATAGTGTTTCAGCTCCATCTCAATACAGCCCACCTAGCATCCTCCATTCTTCTACAACAAGAGGCATAAATATATAATCCCGAACCCTAAGAACAACCATAATCAAATCCTCAATACACCACCATTCAACCCAAACCTTCAACTGATATTAGCAAACTAAGACCTCAAAACTAACATAGAAACAGCTAAGTCGAAAATCGAACGAACATTCTCAAACATGCAATTGGAATCTCTAAATGAAAAATAAAATGGAAAATTAGAGGGCCATACAGAGGGATAATTGGGCTGGGGATTGGATTCGTGCTCGGAATCAACCTCTTCTTCTTCGGATTGATCGCCGAAGAGGTTCTGCATCATCTGATGCCTTTTCTCCTCCCCCATTTATGCGGTGTGGGGTTTTGGTAGGAGCTCTCGGTGCTTTTTACTTGGCCCCGGATCTGGCTCGGCTGAAGCTCCTGCATCCACTGATTTTGTTCCCTCTGTGTTTTAAGTTTTTAGCCCAAATGTGTCAGAGGGTGTATTGAATATGTGATTTTAATGGATTAAAATTTAGGAATATTTCAGGATTTTAAATGTATTTATAAAAATTAAGTGTATTTGATTTAGATTGTAAGAATTTGTTTTAAAATACCTAAAAATTTGGATGTATTTAATTGTGATTTTAATTGATTACTTTTAAATTCAGGTGAATTCAAAAACTAAATATTTTATCTATTTTTAAAAACTTGGGGATTTTAAAACATTTTAAGGAACAATTACACATATTAACCTTCATCAACAATTCATCCATCCCTCTACAAATTTCACTGGATTTGCCAAAAAAAAAAGATTGATCCATATAAAGTACATCTTTCTCTCCCTCCCTCTCCCTCTCCCAATTCCTCTCCCTCGCTCGCTCTCTCTCTCTCGCCCCCGCTCATTGTGTTTTTTCTTCTGAAAGATACATATATCCCTTATTTTTTTGACATCATTATTCAAATTTATCATTAATCTGTTAAACGTCAATAGTTCTAACTATAAAGAACTTATGACTGCACGTGAGGAAGCCAAGGTTGCTCGTGGACAATATATTTCAAATGAATATATAACAAAAATTAACCTAGTGTCACGACCCGAACCATCTAGCACGATATTATCCCATTTGGACACCAACCCTCAAAAAAAAAAATTCATTTTAATAATTTATGAAACTATAATGTGAATTTTTTATCCTCTTGTTTTTGTCACCTGCTTCTGTAAATTGCAAACCTTCAAAACCACCCATTCAAATTTATAATTCAACCTTTAATTCTTCTCAAACTTTGATTTATACAATTTATTTATGGGGATTGATTGACTGCGAAGATTAAAACTATTGATACTCATAAATCTCCAAATCATTCTTGGATAATACTCGATTACATGCCTAATATTTAGTAGAGATCTTAAAACAAAACATGTTAGCTAGATAGACCTTGGAAGAAAACATGTATACTCAACTAAACATTCTAATTATAAAAAATAAAATAAAAAATGCGAACGGTTGATAAATGATAGTAATTGCATAAATAAGAAGAAAAAAAGAGATCATGTGTAAGACCTGTGTCTTTGAAGAATGGTGAACAATCTCACATCGCTCGGGGAGGGAAATGTGAATTGCCTTATATGTGTGTGCACGTATCTATCTAGCGCGAGACCTTTTGCGAGCTCACTGACTTTGGATTCTTTGGGAACTTCAAAATTAAGCGAGTTTGGGCCAGTGCAATCTCAGGATAAGTGACCTACTGGGAAGTTGCACGTGAGCTTCTGAGAACAAAACCGTGAGAGATGGGGCACAAAAGCGAGAGGATAAAAAATTCACACTATAGTTTCATAAATTATTCAAATGATTTTTTTTTTGAAATAAAACAAAAGCTTTTAAAATCATATGAAAACTTCTTGAAATAAAAAAAAAAACGTTCAAAATCTATTGAAACTCAACATATTTAAAACTCAATAAATCATTTAAAACTCATTCAAATCTAAATTGAATAATAAATTATTTATTTTTCGCGCCAATCATAATATTTTTTTTTTGGTTCAAAGTCCTAAATAACAATGTTTAACAGGATGTATTATCTAGACTCGGTTTATAAATAGTTTTTTGTTTTTTTTTTCCGTTTACAATCTTCCATTTCACCTTTAAAAGCAACCTTTTTGTTCAAACTCCTCTAATTAAGCACGTGTATAATGTAATCCAATATAATTAGATAGGCAACTTTTCATGAACATATGTCTTATCCGATTAAGATCTGTATAGCTAATAGTATATATAGTGGATATAAATATACAAATATATAATTTGGTTAATAATTTGTATAAATGATCTTGAAATAAATTTTTTATTTCTTGTGATTGCATGAAATAATTTTACATATATTCAATGGCGGATCCAAAAAATTATTGTGAAAGGCTCAACATATAAGAGCTTCTAATTTTTAAAACAAAAATAATTCCTCCAAATTTTATAGTATTTATAATGACTCTTGCACAAAATAACTCTTTATAATAAAGTTTATATATTAAAATACTAAGATTTTATAGTATTAATTTATTTTTACTTGTGATTGCTAGGTTTTAAATTTAATTTCTATAAATACCAATAAAATTATATACTCATGTAAAATTAGATACCTAATAAGTATCGTATTATGTGACTTAATGCAAATCACCATTTCTACTAAATTAAAATTAAGATATAATATAGTTTTATGTTAAAAGAAAAACAAACTATCATACATACAAGGATTTTTAGTTGAAAAGCATCCAAAATTGCAACTTTAATCTCATTTTGCACTTATATATGCTCATATGTCTCACTTATCATCTAAAACTCAATTTTCATATAAAAAATTGCATCAATTTTGTTAATTTCATACAATTATTATCAATAGGAGGGATAATTTTGTCATCTCATGATGCGAGGTTATGAATGGGCAGTAAATACACATGACGTGATAAATTAGGATGGGTATGAAGTTATGAACAAATTATGAATGTTTTAAATTTGTTATGTCTATCTCAATTTACCATATTATGTTTATTTAGTGTCCTATTTATAATATTGTGGCATGAAATGACATTGTGAGGATTATTATATGTAGCTAATGAAATTGGTGCATATTTTTGTATGAAGGGTAAGTCAGTGGGTGGTAAGTGAAATAAACATTTTTTTTTTTCAGTGCAAAATGGGATTAAAATTGTAATTTTGGATGTATTTCAATTAAAAAACCTACCTAAAAATGCAAAATATAGTTGTTCGGAGGATTCGTACCGCCTTGAATAGAACATCTCGGAGTGTTACGGGCTCCACCACACTGCGGTGCCACATGACACAATTTAATTGCGTGATTACCTAACGCTCCCTCTACCCTCTAACAACTCTTCAGAAAACCCAGCCAAGAGCCAAAAGTCCCCAAAACGCCTTCCTTTCCCACCTCAGCTTCGGATCGAGGTCACCTTGCTTCGACCACCGAACCTCAGCTTCCTTCCGAACCTCAGTTTTGTTCCACAGTTCGTTGAAAATTTCGCACTATTTCGATCACTTTCTCTATCTATGTCTCCCTCTCTCTCCCTATCTGAGCTCAAAGGTACACATTCTATCTCTCCGATTCAAACCCTAACGCTTCGCAATCTAACAGTCCCAGAGGATCAGTTTCGAGCATCAATGGGGGCATCTCAACTTCACTGTGAGTTTCCCCTCCCTTTTTTCTCTTTAACAAACCCTAATTTTCTCTCCAAACGAGCCATTTCTGCTGGGAATGCAAATCTACGCTAGGGTTTTCGTATTTCGTGGCTGGGCAGCTCTGCCAGAGCTTTACAGCTAAAATTTTGGTGCCTTGTTCACGATCTTATGTGTTTTAGCTATACATGCGGTTTAGCATTCGTTTGGTTGCTCAGGAAATGGACGAGAAAGGAAAGAATCCACAGCTGAAAGTTCAACTTTCTGTTAGTTTTATTTTTAATTTCAGAAATGAAAGGTTTTCGCAGGCTTAGTTTAGTGTGGTTCATGGGGGTTCTGAATGAGGAAAAGTCTATAAATCATCATTCGTTCCGTGTTTCTTTCATACAATTTCTAGGTAGCTGATTGGTAAAAAATGACAGTGTCAGATTTTGGTCCGATTCTTGGGTTTCTCATAGCTTATTTTGTCCAGTTTGATTCAATATGGAGGCATTGGTAACCTCCACTTGACCGTCTTTTTGAGTGAGGCATTCAAGAATGCAAGGATACCTGTGAATTGTATTTTCAGTTTTTGTTTTTTGTTTTTATTTTTTATTTTGTTATTTCTTTAATTATTGTTGCTGCCAAAGATTACTTTATGATTAGAAACATGCACCTCTGTGTTATATACATGGTTGAACTAATTGGTTGACAGCAGTCCATTTCTATTTTTTTTTATTGCGTACATTTCCTGCCATTAAGTTTACCTGAGAGTCATTTAACTTTATTGACGAACATTGGAGCATGTGGTTGGTGAAAATGGACAATCTTTATAGGGGCATAATGCAATGAACAAGCCATATGAAACCCGTCAAGCTGTTATCTCACTAATGAGTATACATCAACATGTTTGTTAGATATCGAAAAGGGCCAATATAGTGTAGGCATGTAGGGGGCATACCTTCTATTACTTTCGTATCCTTGAGCTAGGTCCTGGTGCATTTACCTGTATAACCACTCGAGCTGTTATCTCCTAGTAATTTTGTTCAGGAGATTAGAAGTTTGAGATATGTTATCATAGGGTCTAGGTGTAAGTGTGTACTATTGTTGGGTTGTAAGGAATAGCAGGAATGTCATGGGCGAAGTTGTGTCACAACCTCAAAGAAATTGGACAAAGGATAAAATGATATTATTTATGTGACACTGAATGCATGCATAAACATAAGTTAGTTGAGGGAGGTAATTTTTTTTTTTTTTAAAATGGTATGCCACAAGAAGGTTTTTGAAGGCATCTATATTCACTAGGTTTTTTCCCTACTTCATACACAGTTTTATCCTTCAGTAAAAAATTTGGCAAATTTTCCTTGAATTTTTTATTATAAGCAGTTGTTTACATGCGGATAGGTGATAGCTATATGACATATGCCTAATGCTTTATACGGTTATATTCAGGATAAGTTGTTTGGGCAGGAATATGGCAGTTGGCGTGGCACTAAAATTTACCTGAAACAAGGTGTGTTTCTGAATGTTATCATTTATTGGTTGAAATTCATGCAGTATGATTTCTTAGAATCATAGGGGTATGGTTGATCTGAAGTCCATTCGTATTTTCCCTAGGTATTTTTTTTTCTCAAAAATACTTTAGCTGCTGCAAATCTTTGGCTGGATTATCTATGCCTGGAAACGAAGTTGGAGACAGGGTCCACAATTTCTTTGGCCAAGAGAACTTGTCACAAGGTCAGCATCATCCTCAGGCTGTTGATGGGAGTTGGCCGGGCCTGAGTAACAATCTGTGGGTTGGGAGCCAGAGACAAATCGGAGCACCTGTTAATTCAACTATAAAGAATTATAATCTACAGCAATCAGGTAATATTGATGTTACCTCTTGACCAGTTTATTTTCTAATTTTTGGGAGGGTCAGGGGTTGCAAGTTGTGAGAGAGGGTTTTCGACCCTTTTGTTACCTCTCAATTAACGTTATAATGAATTATGTGTTTAGTGTTGTTTGAGTTGCTATTACCTGTTTCTAAACATGGCCATTCTTTTATTACTAGCAGATCCTGAGAGAGGACATGGGAGCCAATCTTTACCTGTGCCTCATGGTTTGAATTTTATGCAATCAAATCTAAGGCCTGAATTTGGCAAAGTTCAGTCGCAAAATCAACAGCCAAATTTGAATGGCTTTGAGCATGGGCACCAGGTGTTTCAGACAAGGCAGAATGCTAACTTTTTGGGAGTGGATTCAGAAACTGATCGGCAAAATCTAACATCTAGAGGCTTGTCGGCACATGAATCACAGAGAGGAAGTGGTCTTGAACATAAAAAAAACTCGGTGAGATTGGAAACTTCAGAATCCCCTGTTGGTTTTGATTTTTTTGGTGGTCAACAGCAAATGACTGGTCCACACCCCAGCACGATGCAGTCTATGCCAAGGCAGCAATTGGGGATTGGTGACATGCAGCAATTACAGCGACAGGTTATGTACGCACAATTTCAAGAATTTCAAAGGCAGCAGCAATTTCAGCAATTGGAAAGGCAACAGGCTCTTGCAAATCAGGGTTCCTCCTTTACAAAACAGTCTGCTGGTAACCACTCACCAGCTCTGATCAACGGTGTTCCGATAAACGAAGCATCTAACAGTCAATGGCCACCTGATCTTGTGGCAGGTAACACAAACTGGCTGCAGCGTAGTGCTTCTCCTGGTATGCAGGGGGCATCTAGCGGGCATGTTTTGTCCCCTGAACAAGCCCACACACTACGGTTGATGGGCTTTGTTCCTCAACAGGCTGATCAGTCTTTGTATGGGGTTCCAATTTCTAGTACAAGTGGCTCAACAGGTTCATATCCTCGTATTCAAATGGATAAATCAGCTATGCAGCAAATTTCGCCAAGTGACAATTCCTTTGCAGGAAATCGTTATGCTGCATTTTCAGATCATGTTAGCATGCAAGATGGATCTCTGGGTTCTAGACAGGATTTGCAAGGGAGAAATATGTTTGGGCCTAGCTCTACTGAAGGTTTGAATAATGGGTTTAATTTGGAAAAATTGAATCAGGTAAATACGCAGCAAAGTAATGAATCAATGGATGAACTCCAAAGGAGGCCACAACAAGTTAGCTTGTCAGAACCATCACAAGAGAAAGCACCCATGCAGGTCGCTGCCTCACAGAGTGTGGCTACACTAGATCCTACTGAAGAAAAGATCTTGTTTGGTTCAGATGACAATCTGTGGGATGCTTTTGGCAGGAGCGAAAATGTGGGAATGGGAAGCTCTAACGTGTTAGATGGTACAGACATGTTTGGAGGACTTTCTTCTGTACAAAGTGGGACGTGGAGTGCTCTTATGCAGTCTGCAGTAGCAGAAACTTCTAGTTCTGATATAGGGCTACAAGAAGAGTGGTGTCCTCCAAGTTTTCGAGATCATGAACCCTCAACTGGGAATCAGCTGCCCTCAAGTGTTGGCAATAGTGGAAAACAACCATCTGGTTGGGCTGGTAACAGCTTGCACTCAACCTCTGACTTGAATTCTAGACCTTCCCCACTCTCAGCTGATGTCCATAGGCCCAATCCAAGTATCAGTTTTTCAAATGCACAGGAATTTCAGCAATCAGGACCTACAACTTCACATGAACGAGGGGAGTTCTTTCCTAGTGATTCTTCGCAAGGGTTATTTCAACAGAATCCTGAACAAGGAAGTAAATGGTTCCACTGCAGTCCTCCACAAAAGCCACCTACAGAAGGTAGTCAAAATTATGGAAATATTAGTCATTCATCAGGTACAAAAGTTAATGCTAATAGCATTTCTAGTTCTTGGAACCGTCAACAAAACATTTTGTCACATAATAATGATAACCAGCCAGTCAATATGTTTAATGGTTGGAATTTTATTGAATCTGTGTCAGCAGACGGGGGTGATAATCTGAAAAGCCATGGGAATCAAATTTTATCACGGTCAGCTCCAGGTGGTGATCATAAGAGAGGCGTGCATGAGGGGATGAGCCACACTGCTGGTATGTGGAAGACTGACTCTGTTCTGAACCCAAATACTGAAATGGAACATGCAAAATATCCCATTGGAAGCCCACAGATGAATAGAGAGGGTTCAAGCACAAACAATACTATGAAATCAAATTCCAGCACCCCAAGAGCCAGCCATGAAAGCCAGAAACACCTTTCAAACAATCATGATTTCTGGAGAACTATTGATTCATCAGTGAACTCCAAAGGAAATGAGGTTTTGGGGAAAGAGCAGCATCATCAGGATAAGAGTCCTCTAATCTTGGAGTCATCAGGAAACAATTTAGACAAAGGAGCAGCTGAAATGCATGGCATGGAGAACAGGAATAGAAAAGAGAATTCTGATGAAACTTTTTTCTCTAATGTTCATCAGCATGCTTTGATTGGCGGTTTGAAGGAAAATGTAGCCTCAGATGCCAGTGATTCATGTGCTTTTTCTGGAAGTAAACAAAATTCATCTAGTAATGCTGGTCGAAGACCCCCTGGCACTCACAAGTTTCAGTATCATCCAATGGGGGATGTGGATGTTGAAGTGGATCATTCTTATGGAAGAAAACCTATTACACATTCGCAGGCTATGTCCGAGAAGATCCCTCGAGGTTTTAAAAGTCAAGACCAAGGGTGCTTTGGGCAGTCACAATTTATTGGTCACATCGATAGAAGTTCTAAGGAAATGGAGAAGGTGATCAATAGATTTTTTCTATGTTTGACAATGAAGCGAAATTTTTTTGTTTTGATTTTCTTAGTTCATCATAAAATATTTATTTTAGGTTTTGTTAATTTTTTTCTTTTTCTGGCATCTATCATCATCTCTAAATAAATTATAGTTGGCATTTTTTACCCACTCGGCATTTACCTGATTGTCAGGCTGACACAAGACTTTTGGATGAGGCACCTTCAAAAAGTATGCTTCCAGGTTTTGTACCAAGTTCGTCTTCTCCCTTTGACAGATTCAGTGGAAATAATTCCCCAAACAAGGCTGCTCCATCAAGGTAGTTAGATAATTTAATGTTTGCTACCAATCATAATTTGAAGTGAGTTGAATAGCTTGATTTAATTGCTTATAGCTTGCATGATGAGACCTTGATATTTTCAATTCCTTGCAGTCAACATATGCTTGAGCTTCTCCACAAGGTGGACCAACCAAGGGACAGTGGGAATGCTACCCACTTCAGCTCTTCTGATCACCATACATCGTGTGAGAGACCTGAGGTGGAAACTTCTGATGGATCTGTAGGTCACATTCAGCGAAATCAGTCATCTGTTTCTCAAGGTTTTGGTTTGCAGTTGGCTCCTCCATCTCAACGGATTCCACTTGCAGACCATGCCTCATCTTCCCAGATTTCCCCACGAGCACTTGTCAGTTCGTCTCCTGTCCATTCAGACATAGGAGAAAAGGGTCATTCATGGATGGCCTCCACAGCATCTATGCAGTCCATGCCTTATTCTCGTGATGCACCTCAAGGGGAATTTAGAAATAATCTCTCGAGTTCCTCAGGACAGACAGGGAATAAGGGTCCACCCTACAATATTCAGCGTAGTTTTTCTGCTTCCAAATCTGGTTATCCTCTTTCAAGAGGTCAACTTGAAAAGCAGCAGCAGCACATGACTGGTGCTAGTGGACAAGTAACACCAAGCCAGTCTGTTAACATACCTTTTGATAGGCTTGCTTCCCGATCAAAACAGATGGATGATTCTTGTGAGAAGGCTCAAACCAGTCAACCTTCCCTGCCGCCAGTGCCAGATATAGCTGGAAGTACTTCAAGGAATAACATTGCCTCTGCAGAGGCATCCCATCTTAATATTGTTGACCAATCCCGTTCAAGAGTTGCTGCCTCAAAAATCCCGGAATCAGATGCTTTGCCCGTCTCTGAGCCTTCTGTTACATCTGGTATGTCCCATCAAGGTTCTGTTTCCAAAGTGTTGACCAATGTATGGACCAATGTGCCCTTTCCTCAACCTTTAGTAAGTTCTGAACCTTCCAATGTGCCCTCACATTTTTTCAAATCCCAACTTCAAACAAATAACAATGTTGCAACAAATATCTTTGGATCGCCAAAGCTCAATGAGCAAGATGCTCAGGAAAGAGGAAATAGCTTGTCTGCCTTTGGTGCTTATTCTTCAAACACGCAAAACTTTGCTGCAAAAGCGAGTCTATCCAAACAAAGTACTGGGCAACAAGTATCACCTGAGAACATTCAGTCTGGCCATAAGATGAATGCATCACAGACTAAAGAATCCACAGCAAATAACGTTTTTGAGGCCTCTGTTTCAAGCCCTGTTGCTACCCAGAGAGATATTGAAGCTTTTGGCCGCTCTTTAAGGCCAAATAACAGTTTGCATCAAAGTTATTCTGTGCCGGACCAAGGGCAGGCTATAAAACGTACAGAGGTTGATGGAAGTGACTGGAATAGATTGAAAAGTCCAGATGCTGGTGTGGAGACTCAGCAGGTGGGTCCCCAGGGAGGATCACTATCATCTTATGGATATAATAATATGGTAAGAGATTCATCAGTTGATCATACTTCAATTCCCTCTAGAGATTCTAACGGGCTTTCATCCAAGCTTGGGGATAGTCAAAATTCAACTGCATCTTGTCAGGATATGTTTGCATTTAGTCAAAAGAATTCTCAGAATTTCTTAAGTAATAGTAATGCATCTTCTATTAGAGGTGAGCAGTCTCGTGTTAGCCCCCGGATGGCACCTTCCTGGTTTGAACAGTATGGAACCTTTAAGAATGGGCAAATGTTTCCAAGGCACGATACACTGAGAACCACTATGAAGGCAGTCGAACAACATTCATTTTCTGGAAAGCCAGGTGATGAACTGTATACTCAGGAATCAACGGAGCAAGCTTGTGCTACTTCTGGTGCTAGTAAGCTGAATTCAGTTCCTTTACCCATTCCCAGTGAGCAATTACCTTCCCCTCAGGTAACATGTTCTGATGTAACTGATGAAAGTTTAATTGTTGTGAGACCAAAGAAGCGTAAAAGTGCTACATCTGATCTTTCGCCTTGGTATAAAGAGTTGACCAAATTTTCCCAAAGGCTTCTGAGTATCAGGTTTGTTTGCTATACGGTTCCATAATAGGGATGCTCCCTTGATCTTTGGTTTCTTCATCACTTTTCTTTTGCACCGAATATTATTATTTATTTGATGGACTTTTAACAGGTTTAATGTTATACTTGCAGTGCAGCAGAAGCAGACTGGGCTCAATCGACAAACCGACTGGTTGAGAAGGTTTGTTTCTGGTTCAACCACTAAGCTCATAATTAAACTCTGATACACAGTAGTTTTTCTAGAGTTCCGATTGCTAATTGTTTGATATTCGGTTGACAGGTGGAAGATGAAACTGGGATATTTGAAGATGCTCCGCCAATACTTAGACCCAAAAGAAGGCTAGTATTGACAACGCAGCTAATGCAGCAACTGTTTTTTCCTCCTTCTGCAGTGGTTCTTTCTGAAGATGCTAGCTCATGCTATGAGAGTGTGGCCTACTTCGCATCTAGATTAGCACTAGGTGATGCTTGCAGTGCAATCTCCTCCGAAAGTGTCCCTGAAACTCCATTGTCTCTTGGCGGTGTAGGCCTGTAAGAGTTGTTTGGAAATTATATGATTTTTCCCGATAAGAGATAAGATTTTGTATTTGTTCATTGCATGCTAACATTAAGTCTTTCATAATGTGATTTATAGTTTGTCTGAGAAGCTTAAAGCACCCGAGAAAATTGGTCATCAATCATTCTCAAAAGTTGTGGAAGACTTTGTTGGTAAAGCAAGGAAGCTGGAAAATGATTTGTTGAGGTAGCCTCCATGACCTCCGTGTTTGCTTCGTGTCATTGTTTCTGCGTACTATTTTTGACAATGTAGTTGAATTTACATTCTGTATTAGATACCTATTATTTATCAGCATCTTATGGTATGTGTGTAGTCTCTCTTTCCTGTTTTTTCTATCACTCACTCTGGTGTCATGCTTCCTTCCGCTAATGCAGACTTGACAAGAGAACCTCGATCTTAGACTTGAGAGTGGAAAGCCAAGATCTGGAGAAGTTTTCTGTGATCAATCGTTTTGCCAAGTTCCACGGACGTTCACAAAGTGATGGGGCTGATGCCTCAGTATCCTCTGATGCTCCTACAAATGCTCTAAAATCTTGCCCCCAGAAATATGTTACTGCACTTCCAGTGCCTAGAAATCTGCCAGACAGGGTACAATGTCTTTCACTTTGATTATTAATTGATTATTTTTCCCTCTCTTGGCTATCGTCTCCACATCCCTTTTGATTTTCTGGTCCATTATCTTTCAACTTGTCTAATGGGACATCCTTCGCAACAGCAATTACTCTAATGGAAATGTAGGAGAAGAATGAATTCTAGATTGTCTCCGTTGAAAGCAACGGAGACTTTTAGTTCTTTGCGCTATGGCCATTGATGTCGTTTTTGATAAATATAAGATGGTATCTGTATACTTTGAAAGTCTAGAAAGGAACTGCGATGCCCCGTGATTTTTTTTCTAAAGGGGGAGAACAGGACCATAATCTGTCGCTCAATGTACACACATATAATTCAAGTAATTATGTATTCTCATTGGTATCGCAAGCCTCGGAATGTTCATCCTTTTGAGGTTTGCCTTGTTTTTGGACCAACTGCTGATTGTGAGAAAATGGACTCTCTGAGGTCTTAAGTTGTGAAATTTCAGATCTCAATGCAAGAATTAATTTTTTTTTTCTTGTTGGGTGAAAACAAGAATTAAGAAGTTGGCCCCAGATTAGTTAGTTAATTAGTTAGTTTAAGCTTTTAAGTTGGAGAAATCATGTCTGGATTTTGGTTCAGCTGTGAAAAAGGTCAATGTGGGGTTACTTTTCTGGGTAGTTTATAAAGTGGCCTGTTTATGGTAATGTTAAGATCTGGCATCAATGTGCTTGCTTTCCTGTAATAACTACAGAATATGCTGCCTTGCGTGCCACTAGTTTCATAATTGGAAGTATATATGATGTCTGGTTTTTAACTTCTGATAATTGGGATTGAGAACTTCAAAGTAAGAAAGCTTGAAGCACCGGTTTAACTGTAATAGGTTAGCCTTATGTAGGTTATACTTTGTTACATTGCTGCTTTTGGTTTACTTTTGTTAGCCAGCTTGTTCTCACATAACCAAGTGCAGATATATTTATATTTTTTCTCTTTAAGTTTAATACTGTTGGCAAATATCTTGTTTGCCGAAATACCACTCGTTCCTGTTTCTATATCTTGTTCAAGTGTATGTCAAGCATTTGTTATTGCACAATATAGAAACTTGAGAGGCCTCTAGAGTGAATTCTGTATTTTGACACATTGTGAGGTTGTCGTCCGCAATAGATCCGTCACGGTGGCTGCCTGTAAGGATACTGACATGTATGGATGAATGGCATGGTTCCTCACTTTCGAGGGCCCATCTATGTTGTTAAAATTTGGGTAAAGCTTTTTGTTCGTTTTATCCTTGTTTTAGCCGCCTGTATGTTATTAAGTTGCAGCAGCCGCAGCTGGTAATGTGTAATTCTTCTCGTCATCATGCATTTGAACTTTAACTTGACCAAACATATTGTTTTGATTCCCATTGCTTGGTTAAAAAAAAAAGTTGTGCATTTCTTGAGAGCAGGTGGCTTTGGATTGAACCGTCAGTTCAAGCTTGCAATTAACAAATACTCGTAATGATTTCTGTGGTATGAAGGGCTTATAGGACATGAACAGTCAAGAAATTGACCATGAACCATTTATGTTTGCCAAATCCTTTGTCCTGTATCGACTAAGAAAAAGATTGGTGATCATAAATAAGAAACAATTCTCCTAATTTATGTCGACTAAACTGTTGGTGTTAAAATCAATCTACTAGTGAAATTACAAATTGTTAGTTTGGTACCACTACCACGACTAGTGAAATTAGAAATTGGTAACACTGTCTATGATGGCTAGACAATGGCACTGCTGCCAACTTGCATGGCCCTGGAAATCGTAGCAAAATCGAGTTTGCTTTCGAGTAATTTTTGACGATATTCTTCGTTGCAACCAAAAACTGCTTCGGAAGAGTGAGATCTTAACCAATCTTCAGCAATCTACTTCTAACCGTGCAAACAGCTCATGAAAGCTTTACATGCATTTCCTCCCCAACTTCGGCAAATATTTCATCCACCCTTTTCAAAGAAAGAAACAGATTAAACCTCTAAAGTTCAAATTCATCCCTGCAATTTTTGGTTTTGTACTTTAAGAAATGTGTTTGCCCGAAGGCAAAATCTATTATCAGATTAGAAAGTCCGAAATGAAAATTAGAAACCATGTTGTTCTTACCTGTGACCATCTATGTTCACCTCCGCAAGCCATGTCGTTAGATAAACCTGGAAATTCACGAAAGAAGACAAGCCTGGATCAATATATTATTTGAATACAATCTGCAACTCCATTCTATTTTATTTGACAAACAAAGAATTAAAAACTAGTGTCAGTTCTTTCCATTCGAGAGGACCGACTTTTAGTTCCATATCTCTCATTCCATCAATTTTTGTTGATTCAATTTACAATCTGTAGAGCTGAATCTATATTTTCCAAGACCAATTGCAAATCAATGGCACCAAAATACCTCCAAAACATCATGATTTGGCTGCTGGTTACATTTCGTAGTGGGCATGTCAGATTTCTTATCGTCTGATCCTGGATACACTAGCTCACAAGTTTCCTCAGAATATAAGTTGCATATACTCAAGTCACCAAATTCTCCTGGATAGAGCTCACCCGACCAGTGCAAAGCGTTGACAGTTTGATCTTTGCGACTAACAGATAGTAACTCCGCCACAAGCAAACGCTGCAGAAATGGAACAACGTCAACAAGTAATAATGTAACGAACCATGAAAATGTAACCAAGAGCATGCCAAACTTAGTTGAGAGAAACATAGCTGCCAATCAATTACCTTCAAATTCAGTTCCGATATAAGCATCTGGACGAGCTCGTCTGCCACTTTTTCTGAAATTGTTCAGACGAACTTAGTTTAGAAAACATAAAATCATATGAAACAAAGATGATGTTAGCTTTGTTGTAAATTTTGTCCCTTTACTGATCTTGTTTCTTGATAGACTTAGGTGACTATGCAAACAATAGGATGATGCTAAGATAATGCGGAATATAGATGAACAATAAAGTAAACACGCCACACACACGAACACAAGAATTTAGCGAGGTTCGGCTAATCTTTGCCTACGTCCTCGTGTGACCTCCTTGAGAAATCACTAGGACTATGAAGATAACAAGATTACAAGAATTTATGTAGAATCCTGACCTAATCCCCAAACCCTTGCTCACGATCTCTCAAATCACTCTTTTGCTCTTATACCCGTGTATGACTTCTTAGTTTACTGCTGTCTTATTTTTCTGTGTGTATGTAAGGACTCCTAAGAGGCCTATTTATAATGTATAGGAACTTAGGTTACACTCCTTAGCATATTACAATTCCTATTCCTCTTTGGAGATGGAAAGATAACTTATTTCCTAATCTCTAGAGGGCTATGGAATACTTTTCCTAATCCTATATGGAAACACTAGATTAACTTGGAATCCTAGTTAAACTAGTATTCCTGGTCAAACACTAATTCTTAGTATTTGCCGAGCCAATTCTTCAACAATCTCCACCTTGGTGAGTCAAAACCAAGAAATGACCATTGAAAACCCAGAATGTCTTCGAACCTTCTTGAAGCAACCCTGGAAAAACGTCAAGAACCTTTCACCTTGGCAAAAAAAAAATAAACTCCCTTTTGCCCTACTGCACCTCATATGAGGAGGTGCTCCACCCAACCCTTTAGCACGAGATAAGGTTGAGTAAGTTCAAGCAATACTTGAACTTCTCTGGTATAACTGTTTTAGTAAGATAGTCAGAAGCATTTTCCTTTGTATGGACCTTTTCGACTATCACCTCCTTAGAGTCGACCCAATCCCTTATCCTGTGATAACGGACATCAATATGTTTTGATCTCCCATGAAACACTTGATTCTTTGCTAAGAAGATAGCACTTTCACTGTCACACCTAATCACCACAGATTTCTGAATGATTCCGAACTCCCTCGCTAAACCACTTAGCCAAACTGCTTCTTTTCCAGCTTCTGCTAGTGCAATGTACTCTGCCTCTGTTGTAGACAATGCTGAAATAGACTGTAGAGTAGACCTCCAACAAATAGGGCCACCACCACACGTGAACACGTAACCTGTCGTGGACCTTCTTCTGTCTAGATTCCCTGCGTAGTCTGCATCCACATAACCCAACACATGTTTCTCCTTGCTGTTTTTCAAACAAAATGCCCAGATTTTTTGTTCCCTTCAAATAACGAAGGATCCACTTAACTGCAGACCAATGCTCCTTTCCTGGATTTGCCATATACCTCGAGACAACGCTCATTGCTTGAGCTAAGTCAGGTCTGGTGCAAACCATTGCATACATAAGACACCCTACTGCACTTGCATATGGTACTTTCTTCATCTCCTTCAACTCTTGTTCTGTAGTTGGACTTTGCAGTGCACTCAATTGATAGTGTGTTGCTAATGGAGTGGACACTGGCTTTGCTTCATTCATGTTGAAGCGCTCCAAAATACTTTGAATATACTTTGGTTGTGATAGCCAAATCTTTCCCGCTGTTCCGTCCCTCCGTATTTGCATTCCAAGGATCTTTTGTGCGGGTCCTAGATCCTTCATGTCGAATTCCTTACTTAGTTGCATCTTCAACTTTCGAATTCTAGACATATCTTGACATGCAATCAACATGTCATCTACATAAAGTAGCAATAGTATAATCTTACTATCTTCGAACATATGATAGTAAACGCAGCAATCATATAAGCATCTTCGAAACTCAATTTTCAGCATATAGGAATCAAAACGTTTGTACCACTGTCTTGGAGATTGCTTTAGCCCGTAAAGTGACTTCTTCAATCTGCAAACCATACTTTCCTTTCCTATTTCGACATGCCCCTCTGGTTGAACCATATAGATGACTTCTTCTAAATCACCATGTAGAAACGCTGTCTTCACGTCCATTTGTTCTATCTCCATGTCTTGCTGAGCTGCTATAGATAATAGCAATCTAATTGAAGTATGCTTAAAATATCTCATCATAGTCAACTCCCTCCTTTTGCGAGTATCCCTTAGCCACTAACCTGGCTTTGTACCTCATTGCGTCTCCTTCATGTGTTCCTTCTTTCTTTCTAAACACCCATTTACAGCCAATTGTTTTTCTATCCTTTGGTTTAGAAACTAACTCCCAAACAGAGTTCTTCTCAAGAGATTCCATCTCTTCTAACATAGCAATCATCCAACTTTCCCGTTCATTACTTGCTATAGCTTCTTGATACGTGGTTGGATCTCCTTGACTGATTGTTAGAGCATAATTCACTTCATCGTGTTCAAAACCATACTTTTCTGGTTTCTTACGATTTCGAACAGGTTTGTCCAATGCTATTATCCTCTGAAACTGTTCTACAGGTGTTGTGCGAACCAGGGAGTCTTGGTTCTGCACGTGTGGCTCCACCTGCGTCTGTACTGGTGACTGCTGCTGTTGCTCTACTTCTTCCTCATCAAACTCCGCGTCGTAATCCACTTGCTCATGCTCCACCTGAGCTGGATTTTCTTCCATGATTGGTTGGGGTTGAGGAACTTCGGTTGTTTCTTCTTCAGCATTATTCCTTTCATTTTTCTTATTCTGGTTCAAGGGCATAGTCTTCTCGTTGAATATTACATCCCTACTTAAGACTACCTTCTTGTTTACGAAATCCCATAGCTTGTAGCCCTTCACTCCTTCACTGAAACCAATGAATATGCACTCGAGTGACTTAGGCTTTAACTTGGTTCTCTCATCACTTGGAATATGGGCATAAGCACTGCAACCGAATCCTCTTAATTTTGAATAGTTAACTGGTTTTCCGGTCCATATCTCTTCTGCACACTTAGAATTGAGAACCCTTGATGGTGATCGATTAACCAAGTAGCAAGCATGGTTGACTGCTTCTGCCCAGAACATATCTGGTAATCCAGCATGAAATCACATGCTTCTCTCTCTTTCCATGAGAGTTCTGTTCATCCTCTCGGCAGCACCATTTTGTTGGGGAGTTTTCTTCACCGTAAAATGTCTTGTAATGCCTTGTTCTTTGCAAAACTCTAGGAAGCTATTGTCCTTATATTCACCTCCGTTGTCACTTCTTAGGTATTTGATTTTTCGTCCAGTCTGATTTTCTACAGCAGCTTTCCACTCTTTAAACTTAGTGAAAGCTTCAGATTTCTCCCTCATGAAATAGACCCAAATCTTCCTCGAAAAATCATCTAAGAATGTGATAAAATACCTGGAACCTGCCATGGATCTGGTTGGTGCAGGGCCCCAAACGTCTGTGTGAATATACTCCAACAGATTTTTGCTTCTTTCCTCAATATTCGCAAGCTTGAACGACGTCTTTGTTTGTTTCCCAAGGATACAATATTTACATAAATCTAGTTTGCAATAATTGACACCTTCTAGCTTATTCTTCTTGTGTAACTCTTGCAAACCGTTCTGACTCATATGCCCGAGCCTAAAGTGCCAAAGCTCAGTCTTGTCGTTAGTATCACCTTTCGAGGATACTGCTGCTCCACCTACTACTGTATTTCCTCGAAGCTTATATAGTTGATTAGGTTGGATTTCTCCTTTCATTACGACAAGGGATCCTTTGACAACCTTGAGTATCCCTCCTTCAGCTGAGTATCTTAGCCCTGCCTTGTCAAAAGTACCGAGAGATATAAGGTTCTTCTTCAATTTTGGAATATATCTGACCTTGTCCAATGTCCTAACAACCCCGTCGTGCATTTTGATTTTAATTGATCCAATACCTTGGATCATAAGTGGTGAGTCATCTCCCATTAACACTTCTCCGATGCTGGTTTCCTCATATGTATCAAACCATTCTTTGATAGAACACATGTGGAATGAACATCCCGTATCCAAAATCCAAAATTCGAAAACACTGGAGCTGGATGATACTGCAAGGAGCTCTCCGTTGTAATCCTCAGATGTTACAACACTGGCTGCGTTTGAGTTCCCTGCCATCGCCTTTGCTTGCCTTTCTTTCCATATGTTGCAGTTCTTCTTCCAATGATCCGAAGCACCACATATGAAACAACCTTTTTAATCATTTCCTTTGGATTTTGACCTACCTCTGTTGCCTGGTTTATCCGGTCTTTTCTCTGATCTGCCTCTCTTTGTGCCTTTAACATAAAGGCCTTGTGCTTGAGAGCTTTCAGTGTTCTTGTCCATCTTGACATAGGACTGAATGGCTTCGGTAACCTCATCTAACTTCAGAGTATCCTTACCGAACATCAATGTGGTTCTGAGGTGCTTGAACGAAGGCGGTAGAGATCTTAGCATTAAGAGTGCCTTGTCGTCGTCCTCATATTTTACATCCACCTTGGATAAATTCGCAACACAATTCTGAAACTTGCTTAGATGTTCTTGCAAGTCTCCCCCTTCTTCCATCCGAAGGCTGAATAGTTCATCTTTTAAGAAGAGTTTGTTGGATAAAATTTTACCCCTAAAGAGCTTCTCCAGCTTATCCCATGTTTCCTTAGAATTCATGTCCTCGTCGATATGAAGCAATACATTATCCGCTAGGTGCTGCTCTATAAAACTCTTCGCCTTCCTGTCCATCTTCTGCCACTGCGTATCTGTTATGCCAGTTGTACCGAGAAGAGCCTCCTGCAGATCTTGTTGGATCAGAACGTTTTTCACCTTCCTCTGCCATAACGTGAAGTTCTCTTTCCCGTCAAACGGCTTGATCACAGTCTTCACGTCGTTGCTCGTGTTTGCCTTGACACCCGCCATCTCAAAAAAACACTTTCCCGGGAGCTCTGATACCAATTGTTGTACATTTTTGTCCCTTTACTGATCTTGTTTCTTGATAGACTTAGATGACTATGCAAACAATAGGATGATGCTAAGATAATGCGGAATATAGATGAACAATAAAGTAAACACGCCACACACACGAACACAAGAATTTAGCGAGGTTCGGCTAATCTTTGCCTACGTCCTCGTGTGACCTCCTTGAGAAATCACTAGCACTATGAAGATAACAAAATTACAAGAATTTATGTAGAATCCTGACCTAATCCCCAAACCCTTGCTCACGATCTCTCAAATCACTCTTTTGCTCTTATACCCGTGTATGACTTCTTAGTTTACTGCTGTCTTATTTTTCTGTGTGTATGTAAGGACTCCTAAGAGGCCTATTTATAATGTATAGGAACTTAGGTTACACTCCTTAGCATATTACAATTCCTATTCCTCTTTGGAGATGGAAAGATAACTTATTTCCTAATCTCTAGAGGGCTATGGAATACTTTTCCTAATCCTATATGGAAACACTAGATTAACTTGGAATCCTAGTTAAACTAGTATTCCTGGTCAAACACTAATTCTTGGTATTTGCCGAGCCAATTCTTCAACAAGCTTTATGCAAATACAGATTCTCTCTACTAAAGCATAATACTAAGCCAATCACTGCTTTTTCTGGAAGCTAATCAATTGTACAATAACAAAGGACAAACTTAGAAAGGCATGTATACAAAAAAGAGCTCTGATGTTCTCTATACATTTACTTGTCTTAAAGCACCCAAATAAAGTACAGGTGCAAAAGCCACGGTGATAGTAAAATGTGTTTCGTTGATCCAATTAATAGAAACTAACAAGTGCTTTACTGAAACCCAAAATTAAAGTATTTGATTGACACTCAGGCATGATAAATCGACAGTAGGTTTAAAGATGCATTAGAGAAGATAAATCGACAGTAGCTTTAAAGATGCATTAGAGAAGATAAATCGACAGTAGCTTTAAAGATGCATTAGAGAAGATAAATCGACAGTAGATTTAAAGATACATTAGAGAAGATCTTTTAATTGACAAACCGAAGCAAGATATCCCCCAAAATGTAAAGACTGGAACACCACCACCATCTCTAGGATCATTTTTATCTTCAGAATAGCCAGAAATTGTACAAGTGGACTATTGCTTGTTCCTTTGAGGTAGCATCTCATGGATCGACTAGTTTTTACCATGTGAGTTACAATCAACACCTGTAGAGTAGCGATAAAACGAACAAATTTATAAAACCACTAAATATTCTCTTTCAAAAGGAAAAATCATAGCTTATCATTCAATATGCAACTATACATCATAACGATGATAATCTCCATTAAAGCCAATCCATACAGCACTGTCTAGTAATTATGTTCAGATTGTTGGTTATCTGAATCATCTTGACATGATCTTGAAAGCACCTATGATGTATTGTCTTAATCTTTATCAATATCGTGTTTCAGTCAATACAAGCACTATATATTGTCTACTTTTAGATAGTACAATATACTAATTATAAAAACAAGTCTAACACTAAAAATAACTAATAATCCCCGAAATTCTCCTTCTCCAAGAAGCTCAACACTCCACAATTTGAACACAAAAATTAAGATGAAACATGAGTTTACTTTTTCAGTCATCCGACTTTGTACCAAACAAGTAGAAGAGTTTAAAGGATTATAAAGAAGAATGCTAAGAATGCATACCATGTCCTTGTATGAAGATAAAAGTTATCTCCGATGAAGCTCCTGAAACAAAACCCAGCAACTATTACCCATAGATATATAGTAAAAGGGGTAAAGTAAAAGCTTGCTTTTCCATAGTACCTGCTTCTTGAGCAATTTCTGAGAAGATCTCTTTCGTATATTAGGCATGTCACTTAGAACGCCCAGCTCCATTGAAGGCAAGTATCCGTCATCTGAAAGAATCAGCATAAACCCAAAATTCAAAGACCAGTCTAATATAAGAAAACACACAGAAATTATGCAGCTTTAGGGAAAAGTATGAAATTGAATCCTACCCATGCCCTAGAAAACAAAAAAGACAATTAAAGGAGATAGCTTTACGGAGGGGAGGATTGGTACTTTAGAGAAAGATGGGCGTTTACAAGAGACGTGGCGTGTGACCTTGCAGAAGAAGATGAAGAGGCCCATTGTTGTCTGAGAGAAGATAACTTGGACCATTGGTTTCTCAGGTTTCGCTGTGCACTGGGTCTCCAAAGCCTTGCCGCCGATGCTAATAACGGTGACGATGAAGGGCTTTGAGTTGGGGTTTGGGGATTTTCTGGTTTTGTAGAAGAAGGGGTTGCTGGGCTTCGAGTAACCATTGTTATGGGTTGAGTTGGTTCCGCCGATGCAAAGTGAGTTGCAAAGTGAGTTGGTTCAAATTACTATTTTAAGGTTATATTTTTAAATACCAAATTGATAAATGATATCACTTTTTACTTTCTTTTTTTTATTTTATAAAAAAGATGTTATATTTAACGTCGTGAAAGATATACAGCGATAGAGACAATATCTCTAACAAATCTCAATTTTGAATAGCCGAAACAATAGGAAAATAAAAAAAGATTTGTGGCCTGAACTAATTTAGTAAGGACAGAACTTACAAAAAAACAAAATGCATATAAAAGTTTACAAGGTAATGTCTTGACAACAAGTTTAAATGTTGAACTTAAGTTGAAGATCTAAGAATGTCCCTCGTGCTGCCTCGTTAAAAAACCTTGCTTGTAAAAACCCAGTGGGAAAAAAACCTTGACATAGGAAAAATGGTGCAGCAGTTTGAGGTCATTGGAAGTTGAAAAAATCAATGGTAATCCAATTTTCAAAATTGAGATATCTGCATAGGATAAAGATTGTTATTAGAATATTGAAATATGATATGAAAAATTTACATAATATAGATAGAGCAAATGAGATAAATTAGTATTATGAAAAAAGATAGGAGAAAAAGTAATAGTACGAATAAACGAGGTATAAATGAATTACAACAGAGAAAAATAAAGTGAAAATAGAGATATAAGTTTGGAAAAACAAGCCGGAAAACTAACCGATCCTACAATATGCATTAGGAAAATAAAAAGTAAGTCTGCATCCTCTTGTCACTTGCTGTCCCTCATTCATGGCTGTGAAACAGTTGTTTTTTTCTCTCAATAATAGCACATATAATCCACACTAGTTGTAAAAATTTAGTTGTGAAAAACTTTACAACCGCTTAAAACCACTTGTTACTGTCCGAAAACAAGTACAACTTTACATCTTATGCGGTAAATATGTTATATTATTTCACGAATTGCAGTAAATATGTTATATTATTTCGAGAATTGCGGTAAATATGTTATATTATAATTCTCAAATTATTATTTTAATGGTATATTTTTAAAAACCAAATTGATAAATAATATCACTTAATATTATTAAAATTTAGTTCTATTATAATTCTCAAATTATTATTTTAATGGTATATTTTTAAAAACCAAATTGATAAATAATATCACTTAATATTATTAAAATTTAGTTCTATACTTGTATTCACTTTACATCTTATGCAATAGGATTTGGATTCGACATAAAATGCGAGAATGCAAGATCGACACTCAAGTGTGAAAATATTGAATTGAATAGCTAACAATCCATATATCTCAAACAAATAATTTCAATAAGAATTAAAATTTTCATATTAAATCGTTCATTTAATTTGCATAATGAATCAAATTCAAAAATTCTCGCTACATTTAATTTATATAACAAGTCTACAAGGTACATACAATAAACAATGATATCGAGTATGATAGCTGATTATTCATATATTTCAAACAAATCCACTATTTTAATAACAGTAAAAAAATTCATATTAAATCGTATATTAAAGTGAATAAAAATACGATTAAACTAATAATATAATGACAGATTTGTAAAATATCATTATATTCTGATATTCAATTTTAATTATCGAGAATCAATTTTTTTCCTCAAACTCGTTTCCGTGTGGTAGAAAGAATTAAAGAAACCAATCCACTCTGATTAGTGTTTCGGTCCGCCTTAGGATTTAACAAGTTACACTTTTACCCAAATACGACCTTCACTATTTTAGCTTCAATTTTTTTACCTTCACCGTCTAAACGTCCCAAAACTCGTACCGAAATCACGAGGGCGTCCAAAATTTTCGATTCGATAGAGAAAGAGAGAGAGAGAGAGATGTCATCTACGGCTAACGATCCACGTCAGCCATCGGCGGCAAAGCGCTACGTGCCATCGGCGGTTCTGCCGCAAGATCTTCCGGTGGATTACTACGGTTTGATCGCCGTCGTATTTGGCATCGCTGGCGTCATGTTTCGCGTACGTACTCCCTCACTCTTTTCATGGCTCGTAATGAATTGTGGGTATATTTGATTGAATTTTGAAAATTGAAGTGTAATTTTCGTGCAGTATAAGCTGTGCTCGTGGCTAGCCATCATATTCTGCGCTCAATCACTCGTCAACATGAAGAACCTTGAAAACGACCTCAAACAGATCTCCATGGCCATGATGTAAGTTCGCCTCTTTCTCCTAAATCTCTCCTCTGTAATTTACTTACTTATCCCAAGAATTATGAACTAATTTATCAAAGATTTGTGATTGAAAATCTATGAGATTCGAAATTGAAAAATCACAGCTTTAGCTGAAAATAGTGACTTTTGTAGGCTTAAGTGCTACTTGTGTGTTCACAATTCAGTATTCTGATGGATGTAATGGCAGTATAAATTTCTCCCATATCTTGTTCTGTACAGTTTAACATTTTTTTCTTAATTCACTTATTGATTTCCCATGTAATTTGTGCATTTTTTATCAAAGCTTTTGGGGTTGTGACATGATTGTAGAGTCAAACGGTAATTATTTCTGAAGAAATCATTTTTTTAGATTGAGAAATTAAAAACCTCAGCTTTAGAACTATAGTAACTCCTTTGAGTTGAAGGATTGGGTGCTTTGTATCAATTACTGTCATATGTTGTATTCTGAAACTTTTTGTTATGTCTCGTCTCAATTTCAGGTTTGCTATTATGGGATTGATAACCAACTACTTTGGACCTGCTCGACCTGGCCAACAAAAGAGTTGAAAGACCAAAGAGTTTAGATGTATCACTATTGTTCAATGTGTGTTTTTCTTTATTTACTTATGGTTTTGTTTTTCTAGATGCAAACTGTTTCTTCAAGTTTGATGTCACGAATTTGAAGGAAAACTAATGTTCCTTTTACCTCAATTCTATCGAAGTTTTTATTTCTTTCTTGGTCTACAGTTAATATGTCTTTTGTGGCTTTCTCTTGCTAATGTTCTTAGTTGGGTTGTATAAGGCTATAGAGGCTTATAGCCCCGCTAGGGCCAAATGATTCTGATAAGGCTCCTAACAACAGATGAATAATGTCAACTAACTGGCACTTTATTATGACGAATATATTCCAGATTGTATTACATTGTACTGGAAATAATTGACTGATTGGCTCGTTCTGACCGATCTGTTTTCATTTTTTTGTGCCATTATCATGAATATTAGTGAGAGATTCTATAGCCATTTGTTGACACACTTATCCCATGAATTTAGGTTTGAAATTATTTTTCTGTTCACAAAATTTGGAAGACAATTTTCATCAAATATGAATGATTTGAAAATGGTTTTCTGTTCACAAAAATAAAATCTGGCTGAACAAATTTTCATCACATATGAATGATTTGTGTGCAAAAATTTTATGTCCATGCAAAGCAGATGTTCAATTTTCGCATAACTAACGCCTTGAATGGATGAACGCAGTTTATATGCTATTTTATGTTCCTTAACTTGTGTGGATGAAATATCTAAAAGAGTGGAGAAAGCGTGTCATTTACTCCTTATAAAGAGTGAGGCATGTTTTGAGCTCATAATTTCCTTCTTCTTCTCTTTTACTTGTGCTTTATTTTTATTCTTGTTCTCGACCAAGTCAAGAACGTGTGGAAAGACAAATTAGAAACATGAATGCTACGCATCTGCTACTTGTTGCATACCCTATACAAGGACATGTTGCACCATTCTTAAAGTTGTCATACTTACTTGCTGGTTGTGGAATGAAAATCACACTTGTGGTGACAGAGTTCATACATGCTCGTTTGAAAGCGTCACATCCGGAATTGGATACTGAGCAGAATGATCAGGTCAGGCTTCTCGCAGTCCCTGATGGATTGCCAGAAGAAGATGAACGAAAAGATGTACAGAAGGTAGGTGAGAGTTTATTCAAAGTCATGCGGGGTCATCTGGAGAATTTGTTGAACAAGGAGGGTAATCAGGTGACTTGTGTCATAGCAGATGCAGTTTTCGGTTGGGCTGTTGAGATTGCTGAGAAAATGGGGATTAAATCTGCAATCTTCTGGCCATCTGCACCTGGAGTTTTGGCCTTGACACTCAACATAGCAAAGCTTATTGAGGCTGGGATTATAGACTCCAATGGTAAATATTAAGTGATTGAAATTTCTACAGATTACTTTATCTGTTTGTTTCTGTGATTTAATTGAACTTTGAACCTTCTAGGAACACCAACAATGAAGGAGAAGAAGGTTCAACTGTCACCAGATCTTCCACCTCTGACTAGTGCCGACTTTGTGTGGAACTATCCCGGCAATGAGTCTGCACAGAAGCTTGTGTTCCAACGATTCTTTGCCATTCACCAGAATTTGAAAAAATGTAAGTGGCTTCTATGCAACTGGTTTCATGAACTCGACCCTCCTATTAGTAATTTAATCCCGAACTCGCTTCCACTTGGTCCATTACTTGCAAATGGAAACTCTGCCGGGAGCTTTTGGCCGGAGGACTCAACGTGCTTGAGATGGCTTGACAGACAGCCAGCTGGGTCGGTTGTTTATGTTGCATTTGGCAGCAGCTCCATGTTCAGCCAGCACCAAGTCGATGAACTAGCATTCGGCCTTGAACTGTTCAACCAGCCATTCTTATGGGTTAACCGTTCAGACCTCATCAACGGCTCTTCTGCGAAATTCCCAGAAGGGTTTAAAAAGATCTTGGCTAATTGTGGCAAGATTGTTCAATGGGCACCTCAGGAGAAGGTTTTGGGTCACCCATCTGTTGCTTGTTTCTTGACACATTGCGGTTGGAACTCAGTAATGGATGGTATCAGCATGGGAATCCCATTCCTCTGTTGGCCTTATTTTGCCGATCAGTTTTACAACCGGAGTTGCATATGCGATGGTTACAAAGTCGGTTTGCGCTTGAACCCCGGCGAATTTGGATTTGTTACTAGGCATGAGATCAGAAGGAAGTTGGATAAGTTGCTTGGTGATGAAGGCATCAGAGCAAATGCTATGAAGCTCAAAGAAATGGCCTTAAAGAGTATTGGTAAGGGAGGATCTTCTGCAAAGAATTTGGAAGGCTTCATTGACCAAATGAAGCAATGATGCTTGTATAGACTTATAGTACAAGTGAATTGGGGTGTTATAATAATTGTCTCACAAAATTGTAGAGAAATAAAATAGAGTATACTTGCATCCCCCTTTTGATAAACATTTTGTTTCACAAATAACACTTTCATCTCATTTTTTTAGAGCATATATCATAATTAGAACGATTCGTCCTTTAAATCATCAATTATAAACCATCTTTATTAAAAAAAAAACATTATTAAACGTATGAATATATCGTATTAGCAATAATTAAAATGTTCTTGATGAATTGTCGATGTATATAAATAACTAAATAATATTCACTTTAATTAGTTAATTTTTTGCGTTTCATTTTTTTTTTTAATTCTTTTACATAGATGGTGATTTAAGAGTTGACTTGTTACAGTATTATCCATACAGATAAAAAAAAAAAATAGATAACAATTTACTTCCTCTTGTTGCCTGCATTATTTGAAGGACATAAATAAAAAGAAGGAATGAATAAATAATTCTCACTAGTCTCACAAATGACCGAAAATGATAATAAATTAAAATGAAAAATGTATCAAATTTTCATACCAAGTTTTTATACAAAGCGTTACACATCGTTATGAATAAAATCGGATTGAGTCACACTACTTATACTCAAACTTGGTATAAAAAACGTGATAATTTTATTACTACTCTTAAAAAAAATTTCCCTCAATTTGCAAGCTCAATCCTCAAAAACCGTTGTAATCCATTCCTCTTTTTATCCGGCATAATATCCATTCTATTTTGTGTACTGCATCGTCAGAAACTACTATATTAATCAAATAAAATAAAAGTACGGTACAATATTAAATAAAAGTATGATTAATGAAATTAGTAAATGTGATACAAATAAATAATATTATAAGTTCGTTTATTGTATACCTCGGTAGGTTTCCTCTGAATTTGAGTCGAAGTGTAAACGATACTCGACCATTTTCCAATGTGTTTTCTTTGGTGTGGAGAGAGCCGATCCTGAAAAGTAAGTGAGGGAAAGCTTGGAGGCAAAGGCATTGCGATCCTCAACGCAGATGGGTTTGTGTGGTCCATTTGGCTTCCAAAACCCTAAACCATTTCCAACTGGCCGGATCTGATTGGATGTCAATATTCTTTTGCTCCCATTAAAATCGTCATCTTCGTTATGTTCTTCTGCATGTTCATGAATAAAGAAGAACCATTCTCTCTCCCCAAGTGAGAACGTCACTGCATGCAGAGAAAAATATCTACCGGGTAAATATTGATCATGGGTATTTATATATCTCTATTATTATAAAATCGAGTGGCTCAAAAAACTTCACAAAAAAATGCAGACAAAATTATCTTTTAAATTATTTAAAAGTTAAGGATAAATAGTAAAATTAAATTTCAAATTTATAAATAAAAAATAATAATAATAATAATGGTTAATGAAAGGAGTGGGAGTAAAAGAAAAAAAAAAGCAATGGACTAAGGTAATTACTCCTCTCATTTTTATTTGAAAAATTTAAAATTAATATCATTTATTTTTTTTAACAAAAATAATTAATATTCGCAGGTACGAGGAGTCTATATATATATATAAATATATATACACACGAGGGCTTCAAAATTTTAGGACATAATGCTCCTTAATATAAAAAAAAATTATAATGTAAATCAAATTCTTATATAAAATTCGCAAGGCTAATTTTTTAATGTAACAAAAATAAATAAACAAATTATTTTAAAGAGGAGATGCATTGCAATATAAACACCAGAAAATTTTAAAAATATAGGATACAAGTACATGTAACTAAAATTAATACGTCAACGGTTAACATATCAAAGCTCAAGTTAAACAAAACATTAGTTATTTATCAAATTAAAATTACAAAACAAAATGCCAAAGTCTAAAAGTATGTGATAACTAGCCTAAGATATCAGATTCTACATTTTATTTATACAACATTAGGTATTGCGAGTGGAAAATTATACATGTTGCGTGAAATGGAGTAGCTAAAAATTCAAGCCAGTGGAGCACTCTATAAATAATACTATGGGTATTTTTTGGTCGAAATAGTTATGTAACAATATTCTAATTTCATTGTGAAAAAAATATTAATACTAGAAAGAGAATTATATATATAGAAAATTATACGTACTGCAACAAAAATAAAAATATACATAAATAAGGTAATAGTTTAGAAAATTTCATGAGTATATGTTTATTTCATTTCTCGATAAGTAATTGTGTTATTATCAATTCAAGTACCTAAAAATATGCAAAATACTTATTGATGCACTCAAACTCCGATACTGCTTAATAAGCAATAATTAAATAATATTTAGTATGTTCATGGAAAAATAGAAAATAAGACAAAAATTGTTACAATATTATTAGTATATATAATTGCATAAGCATATGCATGGAAGAGTCGGACTCAAACCTCCTTATCATAAGTTAATTACTTAATAATATCACTAGAATAATATATAGTACTAGCTAATGACACTTCTACACTAGCTTAATGCCTAAACAACTTCATTAAACCGCCAAGATCGAAAGAAATGGAGGAAGTTAGGCTAGGTTTAGGAATTTTGGGATCATATATATACTCCTCCCATCTTTTAGCTAGTTAAATTTTCTATATATATAACTCGACTAATTTTTAAAAAATTCAAAATTTTTTAAAATTTACCCTTTAATTTTTTTTTAAAAAATAATAATAAAGTGGATGAAGAAGAGAACGTACCTCTCTTCAAATATGGCTTTCAAATTTCTTCTTCACCCAAAACAAAACCCGATCATTTCCGGTCGTTCCCATTCGGCGTTACGCAAAAAAAAAACCGCAGCCAAAATGGAATTCCGGTGGTTTCTATGAAATTTCCTTTCGGAATAAATCGATTCATCGATATATATATATATTCATGTAAGAATTAATTCTTCTCTCTAGCTACCTATATATATATATAGGTAATATATCTGGTTATATATGTATTAGGTTACACTTTGTGCTTCGATCTTTCTCCCCTTCTACTCATAATAATCTCTGTCACTTAAAATATATATGCAATGTGCCACGTCTTTTTCTACCTATTTTATTACCTGAAACAACGGCATCTATTATCGTCATCCGATCAAAATACATACATACATATATATATATATATATATATATTTACGGCATAATATATGAATATATATATATATATATTTATTCTTGACATGAGCGCATACCTAGATTCTTTGGATGGGTGCCATAAAACTGTGCTGCATCAATCTCAAGAATTGCCTGGCGAGCTGGAAGAGGCCTATAAAAGACCTTGTTCATCAAGTAGTAAGCCACCAGCTCTTCATCGGTGGGCTCAAACCGGTACCCAACTGGAAGTACCTGAGATTTATCTGACCTCATAATTACTCCTTTTTCACCAACATTTTCAGCTACCATTTGGACCATGGTGCTATTCTAGCTGGCTATATAGATATGAACTCCATTATTAGTGCATATATAGAGAGAGAGGCTTAGAACATTTGGTACATAGGACTGCTGGTAATTGAATCCTACCAGGACTTACATTTTTTTATTTTTTTTCTCCTATTTATCATCATTATTTATTGATTCTTATATATATTACTTGGAAGATGGTTACTTTAGTTTTTTTTTACTCTGTTTTCGATGGGTATGGCCCTCAAATATAGAGAGACCAGCTGGTTAATTACTCGAGGTTTTGTTCCTATCGGTCCTAGGAGATAGAAGCACCAAGTCTGATATATAGATACAAAAAACTAACCAAACAGAATATTAAAAATTTCATTTAGGATACGTTAATTAAAATTTTGTGTGTTTTGGATACGTTAAACTATTATCGAAACCTACTAAAATTCTAAATTTTACAAATGAGTTTAGAATAGGTCAACTGAAAAAAATAATATATATATATATATATAATATATATTAAAATATTCTGTTGTATTATGACAAACATAACAAAATATTGAAATCAATATTAACTCGTTGGAAGACTTGTGTGAATAGGGTGGACAAGAATACATTAAAATCACTAACCGATGTGCTGCAAACCGTTATTTATCCAACGGATTAGATTTGATAGGATAAAAGTCAAATGATTTGAGAATCCAAATCACTCCGTTAAGGGATATATTAATTTTTATTAATTTTTAAAGCTATAATTAATGCAAAATAAAAATACTAAAAATAAAAGATGTCTAGATATATGCAGATAAATATTATATCTAAATACAAGTATAATAAAATATTATTAAGTGATAATATTTAATTGATAAATTTTAATATAATAGTAATGTTTGCAATCCAATCTTCCGTAAGTTTAATATATAAAAATTTGAGTATTGATTATTCTGCTATTTTTGTATCTTTATTTATTTTTTAATATCCTTAATTTTTATATTTATGCCTAAATAGTTTCAAACCGTTTCTGACACGACCCACCCCCAATCCCCCGGGATTCAAGGCTAAATCATGCTCTCGTTTAATTTACGCGTGACAAGAAGGCTAAACCGACGCTCAACCTCCATGTAACATGTAAGCCGGATAAGGGATTTCCAAACGAACCGTCCACAAGTTCCGGATGTTCCAGAGCGTGTAGAGTCTACTGTGGATCGCGTGTGTGATGTCTCCATCTCTCTCTACCAACAGTCCGCACCGCAACAACCTGGAGGGTATCGAAAACACAAAAGACTGTGAGTGAACAAAATAAAAGGATAAGTTTTGAAAACATTTTATAAGAAAAGAAAATTCTACCCAAGGATTGAAATATCGATATCGACGAAAATATCGCTAATTAAATTTACGGATATCTCGATGGATATATCAATATCGATATCGATATCGTTTACGATCAACAAAAATAATGAAAATTTAGTCTAAAAGTTATAAATTTTTAATGAAATTTTGGAAAAAACTTAAGTACCCAATAATGATTATATAGAACTAATAAAAATTATAAAATGACTTTGATATAATAAATAAATAATGAATAATACGATACAATATGGTTCTGATGATAACTAACTATATAAAATATTAAATATAAACATAAATTGAATTGAATTACTATAATTGAATGTTAATATAGTTAAAAACATAACAATAAGTATAATAATTTAGTTTACATTTACATAATAATTTAGAGAATCAGAGAGTTTACATTTACATAATAATTTAGAAAACTTGATATTAATTAGTGAAAATTGGACGTAAAACGAAACCTTATTAACCATATGCTCATTTCATTTTTTTCTACGAATTCTTCCATTCAACATAATTTGCTTCTAAAATCCATTAATATTCTCATATTTTCTACGACTTTAGGTGTCGTTCCTTCAAAATTCCGATATTTCGGTGAAATATCGAGCGAAGTGTTTAATATTTCAATCCATGTATATAATATGATGTAATATCGTCTAATGATGGCTCTTAATATAAAAATATAATTTTATTGATAATTTCATATTAAGGATACTTGACTCGTTAAATTTTACTAAAAATAAGTAGATTTCATAATGTAAACTAATCATAGAATTTCTGACAGGACCCGCCCTGATCCCCCGGGGACCACAAGGGGACGTGCCCTGCTCCCGTCTGACACCCGAACCAACATTCCAAATTTAACCTTAAAAAGTTCAAATGCATAAATATCCGAAAATAAGGTTACACAACAATCCGAATTCAAAAGATGTCAAACCAGGGATACAGTCCAGAATACAAAATTTCGAGCACGACTCTAAGCTATCCTGCGGGTAACCTACCCAACAGGGGTTCAGGTGCGCAGTGCAGATCTATGCTTCAGCCCCAGTGTCAGGACTCACCCCGGTTTCATCCCGAAACCCGAGGTAAATCCTGCTCCCGTCTGACACCCCAACGCTAAAGCCAAAAGAAAAGCATGGAATTCACTAACATACCACTGTCAGACGCAGGAGAAACTTTTACACATCCCAAAGTCACAGTTTTACCGAGCATAGTACCAAATATAAAGAAACCAAACACCGATAATAATTACACACAAGCGGAAGAAAATTTAAACACTCCGGGATCCCTCTCGTAGTTCCTATGCCTCAGACGCTGCCTCGACGTCAAGACCCCGCGCTAGCTCCACGACCTGGAGGGCAAGTTAAAACAGAATATATGAGTGGACCATAATAAAAGAAGGTTTCTAAAACCATTTTTAAGGAAACCCAGTTTAACCCTCCGTTTTGGAAACACATGCATAACCTAGTTATCAAAACAGTTAGGATTCAATTATCAGAAAACATCATAAGAAACAGAAACACTATAAAACAGGTATAGAAATCACAGCATATGAATCATAAAACCGTATCAGAAACCATGAACATCAAATCATCATCTTCCGATCAAACCTGCTGGACCTATCCGAGTCTTTAAACTCCCGAGTCTTTAAACTCAATCCAGGCCTCAATCATATCCGAGTCTTTAAACTCAACAGGCCTACGGGGGAAATATCAATATATCCGAGTCTTTAAACTCCCGAGTCTTTAAACTCAATCCGGGCCCGTCCCCCGTCAATCAGAATATCCGGGTCTTTAAACCCAATATCCAGATCCAGCAAATCCAATCAAAATCGTTTGAAAACCTTTTCCAAATCCACATCCAAACTCGAATCCGAAATCCCCGGTCCGAAACCCTTCCGGCGTTCAGAACCATCATTCCGAACCCAAATTCCAATTGTTGAAATCCGATTTCAAAAACGACAATCCTCGATTCCAAAATCCCTTTTATAATCCTTGAAAACTATTTAACCTTTGAAATCCCAAAACCATAGCTTTAAATTCAAAAGTCACCATTTTCTCGTAAACCGTGCCAAATCCGTTATTTCTCGAAAACCGTGCAATCATATAAACCATCATAGCATAATTGAATAACATAGAATCATGAATAAAACCATAAAATACGTATGTAAAACAGTTATGCATGCTTAAGTTCAAGAAGGGGTCCACTCACAGTACCACCCTCAATCGCGTCCCGAACGTCCAGCACGTTCCTCAACTTCCTCGGGAAGTCCCGATCCTGTCAATAACCACCAATTTACGTCACTAACACACTTACGAAGGTCCACCTAAATTTCCTCAACAATCCCCGAATCCTAAACGTAATAAACCGGGACCCTAAGCTTTCACCCTCGCGAAACTATACTTAAATGACGTCCGAATAACTCGAAACCACTTCCATTAGACTCGTCATAACACCTAGACTAAAAACCATGTTGACACCTTCACGGGAAACTGCCGTACGCTCCCCCACGCGCCGCCCAAAGTGGCTGTGCGTGGCCCTCACGCGCCAGCTACAGTGCCATCGTCAACCTCGAGTCGACTGTGCTGAACCGGCTGCTGCAACTCGAACCGGCGAGAACTGTTCTCCGCCGTCCGGCCACCAATTCACCTCCTTTCTTCACCCACAGCTTCGTCCAGACCTACCCTATCCATTCCCGTACTCCAATCACCTCGACACAGCCTCATACTTGTCGACTGAAACTCGAAGGAAAAACCAAAGCCTGCCCTATTTTCCTCTCCGGCCACCCAGGTCACCTCCCCTCACGGTGGCAACACCAGACGCTTCCTAGGACCATCCTAAACCTCACCCAACTCACCTTAACCGTCGATTCACTCCCAAACTTCACGACTTAAGGTTCGAACATCAACGGCAAAACAGAGCACACAGAGTACCCGCCGTCGTGTTAACCCCTACCGTGCACCTCCCGTCACGGCAGCACAACCAGTGACCTCCTAGGACTCCCCTGAGTCCCCTAGACCTCCCTATATGCTTCGATTCAACCCCGAGACTCACGACTTTCGACTTGAACTCGACGGGAAAAACAGAGCATAGACACGGAGATTAGAAATTACCTGCAACCGTCCACCGCCGTGCTCACCGCCGCGTTCCCTGGAGTCCACAGTGTCGTCTCAACCTCCTCTCGAGTTCACGGGCACCGTACACGGCCACAGCACCACCACAAGCTCTCAGTTCTTCTCTGTTTTCTCTGATTTTCCCGTGGCTCCCAGCTTACCCACGTACAACCACCCCACCGTCTCACCTTCTCACTGTCTCACTCTCACTATCTGGTCACTCATCCCCTCACCAGAACTCACCAACAACCTCAGCCACCATCTAATTTTTCCCCGATCTGTCAGGACCCACCCCGGTTTCACCCCAAAACCCGAGGTAAATCTTGCTCCCGTCTGACACCCCGACCCAAAAACAGTCAGACGCAGGAGAAAGCACTTAATAAATCCCGAAGTAAGAGTTTTATAGAGCATAGTAAGAATTACAAGGAAATAAAAAAAACGATGATAATTACACGCACGCGGAAGAAAACTTAAACACTCTAGGATCCCGCTCGTCACTTCTATGCCTCCGACACTGCCTCGACGTCAAGACCCCGCGCTAGCTCCACAACCTGGAGGGCAATTTAAAACAGAAGGTGTGAGTGGACCAAAATAAAAGAAAGTTCTGAAAACCATTTAATGCGAAAACCGAGTTTTACCCTCCGTTTTGAAAACCACATGCATAACCCAGTTATCGAAACAGTTATGAAGCAATCACCATAAAACATCATAAGTAACAGAAACACTATAAAACAGTTATAGAAACCACAGCATATGAATCATAAAACCGTGTCAGAAACCATGAACGTCAATCACCATTTTACGATCAAACCTGCTGGACTTATCCGAGTCTTTAAACTCCCGAGTCTTTAAACTCAATCCGGCCTTAATAATATCCGAGTCTTTAAACTCTTGAGTCTTTAAACTCAACAGGCCTACGGGGGAAATATCAATATATCCGAGTCTTTAAACTCCCGAGTCTTTAAACTCAATCCGGGTCTTTAAACCCAATCCGGGCCCGTCCCCCGTCAATCACAATATCCGGGTCTTTAAACCCAATAACCAGATCCAGCAAATCCAATCCAAAACCATTTGAAAACCTTTTCCAAATCCATATCCAAACTCGAATCCGAAATCACCGGTCTGAAGCCCTTCCGGCATCCAGAACCGTCATTCCGAACCCAAATCCGGAATTCCACTTTTCAACTTCAAAATCAAATTTCGATTCTCGAAATCCGATTGCAAAACCGAAAACCTTGCTCATCGAAATCATGTTCCAAAATCCCTTTATAATCATTGAAAACCATTTATTGTTTGAAATCCCAAAACCATAGCATTATACCCGGAAATCACCATTTTCTCGTAAAACGTGCTGAAAACCGTCTTTTCTCGAAAATCGTGCAAATACGTAAAACGAACATAGCATTTTCAAATGATCATGAAATCACATATAAAACCATAAAACAAGTAATTAAAAGCAGTTATGCATGCTCAGTTATGGAGAAGGGGTCCACTCACAGTACCGAGCCCTCAATCGCGTCCCGAACGTCCAGCACGTTCCTCGGCTTCCTCGGGAAATCTCGGTCCTTTCAACAACCGCCAAAGTACGTTACTAACACATTCACGAGGATCCACCTACATTCCCTCAAAAATCCCCGGATCCTGAACGTAACGACCAGAACCCTAAACCTTCACCCTCGCGGAACTACTTCGATTCGACGTCCGATTAACCCGAAACCAATTCCAATGGACTCAACACAACTCCTGGACCAAAAACCATGTTGACACCTTCCCCAAAGACCGCCGCACGTGCCCCCACGCGCTGCCCAAAGTGGCTGCGCGTGGCCCTTACGCGCCTGCTACAGTGCACCTTCAACCTCACGTCGACCCGGTTCAACACAGTAGCCTGCAACTTGAACCGGCGTCAACGGTTCTCCGCCGTGCCTGCACCAAAACACTTCCTTTCTTCACCAACAGCTTCGTCCAGTCCTACCCTATCCTTTCCCCAACTCCAAGTACCTCGACACGGCCTCATCCTTGTCGACTGAAGCTCGAAAGAAACTCGAACCAGTCCCCTGTTTTCCTTCCCGGCCACCCAGGTCTTCCCCCTTCACGGTGTCGACCATAAACTCTTCCTAAGACCTCACTGAACCTAACCCAACTCTCCTAAACCTCGACTCAGTCCCTAGGTTCACGACTCCCCGTCTGAAACTCACGGCCAAAACAGAGCACATAGAGTCCATCCGTCGTGCCAACCGCCACCGTGCACCTCCCGTCACGGCAGCACAACCAGTGACCTCCTAAGACTCCCCTGAGTTCCCTAGACCTCCCTACATGCTTCGATTCAACCCCGTGACTCACGATTTCCGATTTGAACTCAGTCTACAAAACAGAGCAAAGAAACAAGGATAAGGAATTACCTGCCTCCCGTCGCCGTCGTGAGCTCCGCTGGGGCTGGTGGACTCCTCGCACCCCTCACGACACCACCACGATCTCAGTTGCACCGTACACGGCCGCCACCGCCACGATTCTCACAACCTCCTTGCTTTTCACCCCTGGTTTTCCCGTGGTTCTTAGTTCACTCACGTACAACCACCACATCGTCCCACCTTCTCCCTGCCTCACTCTCACTCTCTGGTCACTCTCACACCCTCACAACTCACTAACACACACACCATCACCGATCAATTCTCTCAATTGCTCCCTCTGTTTTCGTTCTTCTCTGCGCACAACACAACACACACAGCACGGGCACCCCAAATAATTGGGACCGTGCACACCAGAAACCTCTAGCCCCCCAACACGTGTCACCATCTTCTCCCTTTCTCTCCCCACATGGCCCAATCTCAGCCCTTCATCTGCCTTCTCTATGCACAAATCCCCAAACACCTAAAAGACTAAACTGCCCCTCATTTTAACCCAAAATTACGGTTATGCCCTCAACCTTCCGAACATCGCAACTTCCTCCTCGGATGTCGGAATCGGGCGTGCCACCTGCCTATGGATTCGTGACGTCCTAAACTACGTCCTGGTCACCTGTCAAAGTCCATCGGACCACCCGAAATTAAAGTCAACTTTTTGCCCAAAGTAGGGGCAAAATCGTCATTCTACCCTAACGACCCCAACGAAACCAACCAACCACCGATTAACCTCACTTGACAGGACCCGCCCCGATCCCACAGGGACCACAAGGGGACGTGCCCTGCTCCCGTCTGACACCCAATAATTCATACCAATTTTAACCTCAAACATTTAAATGCATAAATAACCAAATTAAAGTCATACATCAAATCCGAATTAAACGAATGTCAGACAAGGGATGAAATCCAAAATTACAAGTTGCGAGCACGACTCTAAAGTAAACCTGCGGGTACACCGCCCAACAGGGGATCAGGTACGCAGAAGTAGATCTATGCCTCAGCCTCAGGTTCCTCCCCTACCTCAGTTTCACGACCTGGAGGGGTTATCAAAACATTAAGAGTGAGTGGACCGAACTCAAGTTTATAAAATCATTTGATAAGTAAAACATATAATTTACCCCTCCATTTTCCAAACATGCGTGCATCATAATTCAAAATCATAAACCATATAATATGAACCATAAGGCATATAATAAAACCATAAGTATAATTTTAGTTGCTGCACTATACACTCCAATCCCGACATCCCTGATGTCTGACGTCCCTGACGTCCAATAGGTCACAATCACAAGGCTACGCGTGCCACTCGGGTCTCACTTTCCGAGTTCATTCCCCGAACCCCGTTCGGGTGCAGCATCCCCGATGCTTAGCGTCATAGACGCTGGACGTTCTAGACGTCCGTGACCTCTCCGGGGTACCTCATCCGGTGGAGACAATATAATATGGAAGGGTCTATACAGTGCAGTACCAAATACATTTTATTGATATCCACATGCAAGCATATATATACATAGATAGAATCTGAACCAATCATTAAGTTTCATCGGACGGGTCTCAAGCCCAAATACCGTGAAACGTGCCATAACCATATTTTCCATATCATCAAAACCATTATTGTTTTAGCATGTGAATAAGTATAATAAACCAGAAAACATTTATGCACGCAAGGGTTTAAGAAAATGGCCCACTCACAGTACAGTCCTGCTGAAAACCGAACGTATACCCTCGTCCTGGTACAAATGTACAATCCCTGTCAAGTCCAAAGTATTCGTAAAGGTCAATTTAAACCCCCAACATTCAACCATGAAAGCCTAGGCCGAAACCGGCCCGGGAAAGCCGCCCGAACGCGCTTCCCAAGGCAATAAACCTTAATTTGACCAACTTAATGATCTCCGATCGACCCGAAACCACCGCCATTGGATCCGGATCGTCGAAACCTAAAGAATGGTGGTGGTCCCACCAAAAGTACTATTCACACGCGCCCACACGCGCCAGTCAACGCGTCGGTCAACGCAGGAACAGTCCCTGCTGACGTCATCGCTGACGTCAGCATGGCGTCATGCTGACGTCATCTGACAGTTGTCAGGTCTGACATGTCAGACTCTGACAGGTGCCACGTGTCAACATCCGATTGGTACACCTCACTGATCTGTCAGGCCACGTGTCAGATCTGACATGTGCCACGTGTCAGCACGGCACTGGTCCACGTCACTGACATGTCAGTGACACGTGGTAGTCCCTGATTGGGCCACGTCACTGACATGTCAGTGCTGACTGTGCACTGACATGTGACACGTGTCGGCTCACGGTTGGTCCACGTCACCTGACAGACTGACAGGGTGCCACGTCAGCACCGCTGTCCTCAGACGGGTCGACCCGTATTCCTGTAACTCGGGTCGATCAGACCCGCGATCATGACCCGATTACCATTTCAACATTTCTCAGTCATTTTTATCCAGTTTGATTCCTAACTACTCGTCTTAATCCCTAGAATGGTTCTGTGTAAATAGAATTAGGTTTTAGGTCTAAGAGATTACCTGAAAATCGACGGGAAGTTTGGTTGCCGGTTCTGGTTATCCTCTCCGGCGAGTCGACGGTTTTCCAGTCCCGTCCTGGGTCCAAATTGGTCGTCAAGGTCTCCTAGACGTGTCCTAACAGTAACCAACCGATGTCAACGTCACAAACAGACGGTTCGAAGCAGGGAAGGAAAACGGCAACTCACGGGTTTATCGTCCTATCGCCGCCGTGTCGCCGCCGTACCTCGTCAAAGTCAGTTCCTCGCCGTCATGTCGTCACGGTGATCCCAACCGTACGTTGGTTCAAGTCCCAGATTGAAGGTTTGGATGGTTTGGTGACTTGGGCAGCTCGGGTTTCTTTCTCGGGTTTGAGGGAATGCCGCCGTGCAGGGTGGCCGTGGAGTGGTGGCCGGCGTCAGGAAGGTGGCTGCTGGTTGTCTGAGGTGTGGGGTTGAGTGGTGATGGCTGATGAGCTGGTTCCAAGGAGAAATCGCACAAACGGTTTGTGAGAATGAACACATGGGTGCATGATTCCATGATTTTTAATACTGAACAGGAACAAGAATCAAGGGCCAGGATTGAATCTCAGAATGAGATCAAAGGCTGAGATCAGATCAAGGGATTTCAGATCCAAGGGCTGAAACTAAAAGTAGGTTTAAATGTTATTTAATCCCTTAGTGGATCTGATCCAATCTAGCCAATGGGTAGGTGTCCTTCAATTAGAATTTTAGAATATAATATTCGACACGAAAACCGAGACACGAACCTCCCGATTTCACGTTTCTGACCATAACTTCCCCGTACGAGGTCCGATTTCGGCGTGCCGCCTGTCTACGGACTCAGGACGTCGAGGCCTACCTGACGGTCCCTGAGTCAACTGAAAATTAGTTGCCAAAAGAAAAGTCAACATTTTCCCCCGAAAGTCCAAATTACGGTAAAGCCCCTGAACTTCCGATAACCATAACTTTTTCCCCGATCGTCCGAATTGGACGTGCCACCTGTCTATGAACTCGTGACGTCCCGAACTACGTCATGGTCATATGTCAAAGTCTGTTTAATTCATCAATCAAAAAGTCAACAATTTTGGCCATGCCAATCACAAGGGTAAAAGCGTCAATTCACACATTAAATTACAATATTGAAATCCTCGAATTTCCGGGGTGTTACATCACTAATCCCACCTTAATCACACTACTAATCCCAGCTCTCGGGACGGGTTGTTACAAGATCTCCCTCTCTGTTTCCGTTTTTCTCTGCGAACAACCACGCACACTTGCACGGATGCACCCCAATTATTTGGACCGTGCACACACGAGAACCACCCAGAACCCACTACACATTTGCCACATGTCACCAATCCTCTCCATCCTCTCACACATGGCCCAATCTCAGCCCTTCATCTGCCTTCTCTTGCACAAATCCCCAGACAACTAAAAGACTAAACTGCCCCTCCTTTTAACCCAATTTTACGGTTTTACCACTACCTTTCTAGACCCGTATCTCACACATCGTAAGTCCGATAAATACGTGCCGCCTGTCATCGAACTCAGGATAACGAGATCTACCTAACCATCCTAGGTCAACGTACCAAAACCCGATCGTCCAAAAAGTCAACTATGCCCCTTACTTTACCAAAATTACGATAATGCCTTCAACCTTCCGAACATCATAACTTCCTCCTCGGATGTCGGAATCGAACGTACCACCTACCTACGGCTTAGTGATGTCCTAAACTACGTCCTGGTCGCTGGGCAACATTCAATTAACTCCCCGAACTAAAAGTCAACATTTTGCCCGAACCTGGGGCAAAATCGTCATTCTAGGCTCACGGACCTATCGGAACCACCTAACCACCGATTAACCTCACTAATTCCACCTTACTCACTGTACTAATCCCGGCTCTCGAGACGGGTTGTTACACCCAGGATCCTCTTCTACCTCAGTAGCACGGCCTGGAGGGGTCACCAAAACATTAAGGGTGAGTGGGCCGAAACTCAAGTTTATAAAATAATTTACTATTTAAAACATATAATTTTACCCCTCCATTTTCCAAACATGCATGCATAGTATTTAAAACCATAAAATCATATAAGATATCACAGTCATATAATGAAACCATAAATATAACCACAGTCACTGCACTATACACTCCAATCCTGACATCCCAGATGTCCGACGTCCCTGACGTCCGATAAGGTCACAGTCCCAAGGCTACGCGTGCCACTCGGGGTCTCAATTCCCGAGTCCAATCCCCAAACCCAGTCCGGGTACGGCATCCCAGATGCTTGGCGTCCCAGACGCACGACGTCCCAGACATCCAATCATAACAATCCTGCTCCTAAGTCATCCTACGGTCTGGTACCTCCGTAGAATGACCCCTCGCAGGCAATGCGCCGTGACCACTCTGGGGTACCACATCCGGAGGAGATAGTATCACATGAGTGGATCTATACAGTGCAGTACCAAAGATAGTTATTGTAACGATCCGTCCCAGAAATTTGAGTTAAGATAGTGATTAAGATGTGATTAGTGAAGTTAATCGGTAGTTAGTTGGTTTCGTTGGGGTCGTTAGGGTAGAATGACGATTTTGCCCCTGGTTCGGGCAAAAAAGCTGACTTTTCGTTCGGGGAGTTAATGGAATGTTGACCGGTGACCAGGACGTATTTTAGGACGTCACGAATCCGTAGGCAGGTGGCACGCCCGATTCCGACATCCGAGGAGGAAGTTATGGTGTTCAAAAGGTTGGGGGCATCACCGTAAATAGGGGGAAAGTTGACTTTTTGTACGAACGGATTTTGGTATGTTGACCTAGGACCGTTAGATAGATCTCATCGTCCTCAGTTCGATGACAGGTGGCACGTGTTCATCGGATTTATGAGGTATGAGTTACGGGTCTAAAACGGTAAGGGTAAAACCGTAATTTTGAGTTAAAAGGAGGGGCAGTTTAGTCTTTTAGTTGCCTGGGGAATTGTGCAGAGAGAAGCAGATGAAGGGCTGAGATTGAGCCACTTGGGAGTGTATGGAGCGGATTGTGACACGTGCAAGAGGGCTAGTGGGTTCTGGTGAGTTCCAGTGCGTGCACGGTTCCAATTAATTGGGTGAGCCCGTGTGTGTTCGTGTTCTTCCCTTCAACCAGAGTGAAACAGAGTGAGGCGGTGAGGAAAATTGAAGGGTAATCGTGGGTGCTGGTGAGTTTGTGAGTGTGTAAGAGTGATCAAAGAGTGAGGGTGAGACAGGGAGAAGGTTAGTTGGTGTGGTGGCTGTGTGTGAAGGAGTTGTGAGCTGCAGGGAAATCAGAGGAAACAGGGAGGAACTCAGGGCGGTTGTGAGAGATCGTGGTGGTGTTTGTGCCGTGTGTTGGCCTACTTCAAGCAGAGTGGAGACTCAGACGGTGGCAGGGGACTCAGGGACACCGTGGTGTGCGGCGGTTCAAACGGCGGAGGACGTATCGAAGGTAATTCCTCATCCTTGTTTCTGTGCTCTGTTTTGTAGACTGAGTTCAAATCGGAAGTTGTAAGGCTAGGGGTTGAATCGAAGTGTATAGAGAAATCTAGGGAGTTCAGTTGAGTCCAGGGGGTCTTTTGGTTGTGCTGCCGTGACGGGCGGTGCACGGTGGTGGTTGGCACGACGGAGGGACTCTGTGTGCTCTGTTTTGGCCGTGAGTTTCAGACGGGAAGTCGTGGACTTAGGGAGTGAGTCGAGGGTTTCTGTGAGTTGGGTGTGACTCAGTGAGGTCTTAGGAAGAGTCTGGGATAGCCACCGTGACGGGAGGTTACTTGGGTGGCCAGAAAGGAAAACAGGGCAGGTTTTGGGTTTTCCTTCGAGCTTGAGTCGACGATGGAGGGGCCGTGTCGAGGTTTGAGGAGTTGGGGAAAGGATAGGGTAGGTCTGGACGAAGCTGAGGGAGAAGAAATGAGGTGTTTTGGTGCAGGTATGGCGGAGAACCGCTCTCGCCGGTTCAGGTTGCAGGCTACTGGTGCGAACCGGGTCGACGTGAGGTTGAAGGTGCACTGTAGCAGGCGCGTGAGGGCCACACGCAGCCACTTTGGGCAGCGCGTGGGGGCGCGTGCGGCGGTTCTGGGGAAAATGGTCAACATGGTTTTTGGTCTAGGAGTTGTGATGAGTCCATTGGAATTGGTTTCGGGTTAATCGGACGTCGAATCGAAGTAGTTCCGCGAGGGTGAAGATTTAGGGTTCTGATTCGTTACGTTTAGGACCCGGGGATTTTTTAGGGAATTAGGGTGGATCCTCGTGGATGTGTTAGTAACGTATTTTGGCGTTTGTTGACAGGACCGGGACTTCCCGAGGAAGCTAAGAAACGTGCAAGACGTTCGGGACGCAATTGAGGGCTCGGTACTGTGAGTGGACCCCTTCTCTATAACTGAGCATGCATAACTGCTTTTAATTACTTGTTTTATGGTTTTATATGTGATTTCATGATCATTTGAAAATTCTATGTTCGTTTTACGTATTTGCACGGTTTTCGAGAAAAGACGGTTTTCAGCACGTTTTACGAGAAAATGGTGATTTTGGAATATGAGGCTATAGTTTTGGGGTTTCGAACGTTAAATGATTTTCAAGGATTTTAAGTGGATTTTGAAACATGATTTCGATGGTCAAGGTTTTCGTAAAGCGGAATTTGGTTTTAAAGTTGGAAAGTGGATTTCCGGATTTGGGTTCGGAATGACGGTTCGGGATACTGGAAGGGCATCGGACCGGTGATTTCGGATTCGGGTTTGGATGTGAATTCGGAAATGATTTTCAAATGGTTTTGGATTGGATTTGCTGGATCTGATTATTGGGTTTAAAGACCCGGATATTGATTTGACGGGGGACGGGCCCGGATTGGGTTTAAAGACCCGGATTGAGTTTAAAGACTCGGGAGTTTAAAGACTCGGATATATTGATATTTCCCCCGTAGGCCTGTTGAGTTTAAAGACTCGGGAGTTTAAAGACTCGGATATTATTAAGGCCTGGATTGAGTTTAAAGACTCGGGAGTTTAAAGACTCGGATAGGTCCAGCAGGTTTGATCGACAAATGATTGGTTGAACTTTATGTTTTACGTTACGGTTTTATGATGCTTATGATATGATTTTTATAACGGTTTTATAGTGTTTCTGTTTCTTATGATATGTTTTATGATGATCGATTTATAACTGTTTTGATAACTGGGTTATGCATGTGGTTTCAAAACGGAGGGCTAAACCCGGTTTTCTTATAAACGGTTTCGGAACCTTTTCTTTTATTCTGGTCCACTCACACCTTCTGTTTTTAACTGCCCTCCAGGTTGTGGAGCTAGCGCGGGTTCCGGTGTCGAGACAGCGTCTGAGACATAGAAGTCACGGGAGGGATCTCGGAGTGTTACAAATCTTTTCGCGTGCGTGTAATTAGTTTATCGGTTTTTCTTTTCTGTGTATTTTGTACTATGCTCTATAAAACAGTGACTTCGGGATGTGTACAAGTTTCTCCTACGTCTGACAGTATGTAGTAATGGTTTTCGTGAGTTTACTTTGTAATTAGTGTCGGGGTGTCAGACGGGAGCAGGATTTACCTCGAGTTTCGGGGTGAAACCGGGGTGGGTCCTGACAGTTATCGATATCCACATGCATATATATATATATATATGTATATATAAAATCCAAAAAAATACTTAAATTCCACAAGACGGGTCTCAAGCCCAAACATCGTAAATCGTGCCACAACCATAATTTCAAGATAATCAAAACCATTACTTAATTCCAGCATGTATATATATATATGTAACGACCCGTCCCGAATATCGGGATTTAATGATATTTAATTGTGATTTACTAATCTGGGATTAGTTGAGCGTTTCGGACGAATTGTGCAAAATGACCGTTTTGCCCCTAGGCGGGGGCAAAACGTTGACTTTTAATTCAGATGGTCAAATGGACTTTGACCGATGACCGTGACGTAGTTCGGGACGTCACGAGTTCATAGACAGGTGGCACGTTCGATTCCGACGTTCGTGGTGAAAGTTATGATGTACGGAAGTCCAGGGGCATTTTCGTAATTTGGACGATAGAAGGGGAAATGTTGACTTTTTGACCGGGATGTCCGATGGCCGAGGGCCAAGGACCGTTACGTAGGTTTCGTCGATGCGAATCCAACGACAGGCGGCACGCCAAAATCGGAGATTCGACGACGAAGTTATGGGTCACGGAAGTTTGGTTTCGTTTTGCACGCATTACGAGGCGTGGACACGTGGCGTTTTCTGATTGGCCTGGAATTCTGAGTGGGACACGTGGACCACTAATCTTTAATTATTGGGATCAGATCTGGTTGGTCAGATTGTTTAAAATATAGGATTTAAATAATATAAAGTATTTCCCACTTATTTTCATCTTTTGATCTGGACCCTTAATCTCAATGGTGAGATTGAATCTGGACCATTCATTTTTCCTTATCATCTTCCTTCCTATTTTATATTTGTTTACCTGCACAACCATTCGAACCGTGCACCCAAAACCTTCACACATCTCCTCTGTGCACATGTGTGGGTCACTGAAATTGTGAGAACCAGCGGGAGGCGGCAGGACGTCGGCGGCGGCAGCGGTGGTCCACGGCGGCCGTGTAAACCCGGGAGGAAGTTTTGCCCAGGTTTTTGGAAATCGACGATCCGTCGTGTTTCTGAGCTCCTTCTCGACTCCTTTGGGACTTGGGGTCAGAAACAGACACGGGAGACTGGGTTTCGAAGCTCGAAGTGAGCTGGGCACGGCGGGGACGGCGGTGCCGTAACCCGGTTCGAAACCAAAAATGGTGAACGGGTTTTGGATGGATTTTGGACGTTGGATTTGATCCTACGGTGTTCTCTGAGCTTAAACAAACCTTGTGGACGTGATTTTGGGACTCGAGGCGGCCGGAATTGGGAGGAAGGACGATCGGAATTCTGTGTTTCGGGTTCGAGTCAGAGGTAATAATCTGGACGTTACTTCTAGTTTTTGATTCCACAGAACTGTTGGTTGAGCTCAGACGATCTTGCAGGTGAAAACCCCGTCCAAATTGATGGAGAAATGACCGAGAACCGGTCGGGTTGGCCCGCGGGTCACGGCGACCCGTTTACCAGTCGTTCGGGTTGAACGACGGTGAACAGTACCCGGCGCGTGGGTTTCACGCGCAGGGAATTCAACCGGCGCGTGGGGGCGCGTGTGAGGTAATTCTGGGAAACTTCCAACATGACTTTTATCCTATACATTGTAACGAACATTTTGGGATTGGTTTCGTGTCGATCGGACACCGTCTCAATATTGTTCGGGATGTCCGAAGGTTTTAAATCCAGTTTAAAAATACTTAAAAATTCGGGAAAATTACGGGACTTGAATAGGATGTTAATGATGAGGTTAGTGATCCTCTAAATTGATTTGAACAGGATTGGGAGTCCCGGTGATAGTGAGGTGGCCCGGGAAGGCCTATGGCACGCGTATCGAGGCGCTCGGTTAAACGGTCTGTGAGTGGACATTGGTTTCATAAATTCGATGCATGCATAACTGTTTTATGATTGTTATAATTATGATTAAATGATTTACTTTGGATATCGGTGAATTTAAAATGATTTCACGCATTTCGAGGTGAATTACGTATTTGCACGTAAACCGAGATTTTCTGGATTTTCACCGATTTCCATAAATGTGGTTGGATATGATTTCATGAAACGGTTACGAACTTGAATAATGTAAAATCGGGCCAGGGGCCCAGTTGAACTATGAAATCGGGCCAGGGGCCCAGTTAACATGTGGATCGGGCCAGGGGCCCAGTTAACTTGTGAAATCGGGCCAAGGGCCCAGTTGATTTCTACATGTGATTGCGGGTCGGGGACCCTAAAATGGAATTGAATAAATGTTTTCTGGTTTACATTTTATATATGTTCACATGCTGGAATCTATAAATGGTTTTGATGATATTTCGGTTATGGCACGTTTCACGGTATTTGGGCATGAGACCCGTTTGATGAAACATAACGAATGGTTCGGATTTTATCTATGTATACCTATATGTTTTGCATGTGGATATCTATAAAATGTATTTGGTACTGCACTGTATAGATCCTTCCATGTTATATTGTCTCCTCCGGATGAGGTACCCCGGAGAGGTCACGGACGTCTAGAACGTCCAGCGTCTATGACGCTAAGCATCGGGGATGCTGTACCCGAACGGGGTTCGGGGATTGAACTCGGAAATTGAGACCCGAGTGGCACGCGTAGCCTTGTGATTGTGACCTTATTGACGTCAGGGACGTCAGACATCAGGGATGTCGGATTGGAGTGTATAGTGCAGTGGCTAAAATAATGGTTATGGTTTATATGCCTTATGGTTCATATTACTGGATTTATGAAATAACTCTTGGGTTACTTTTGGAAATTGAAACTATGCTTTGGTTTCCGGGCTAAGGCCCTATTGGTTATTTCTAAAGAAATATGGGATTATTGGTTTTGGTGCATGCATATGATTTTACTGAGGGGCATAAATGTCTTATAAATGTTTTAAACAGACTTGTTTATTTTCGTCCACTCACAGCTTTGTTTTCAATGCCCTTCAGGTTGACTCCGGATACGACTGCAGCAGAGACTTGAGCATCGCACACCTCCTCCATCGATCCTTACGCACTCTGGAAGCCCGTTTGGGCAATGGCAATCGGTTATCCCTTGTCTGGCGCCTCTTGTCAGACGGGAGCACGTCACATTCCATGGCAATCCCGGGGGGATTGGGATGGGTCGTGTCAAGTGGTATCAGAGCAGGTTTTGCTCTTTTGTGCGCGAAGGACGAGGGTGTGATGTCTCTTTGGGCTGCTGTTCCGTTGTCAACCTGATAGATAGTTTTGGGTTTGTATGGTGAATTGGGTGTGTTTGGCCCGATACGCCGTGCATGGTTGCGATTCAACCCAGGTGGGGTTGTATACGATTAACTGGTAATGTGGGACCGTCGGTTCGGTCATGTGATGATGGGTTGTTGTGCCACTGGGCACAACTGGGTTCAGGGAACCCCAATTGAATAATGGTTTGGGAATGCGAAACTCAGTTGAGTATTGGTCTAAGTTTTGGACCCTAGTAGTGTTGGCTAGTGTACGGGAGTTGGTGCATCGGAGTTAGCCGATGACCTTCGTGGTGGAACCTACGATGGAACCCACGTTGAGTTGACGATTGGATTGGATTGGACGTCTATACGATGTCAGGACCGCGGGGTCGGTCAGGTTGTGGATTTTACTGCGGAGGGCAGTTGGGTTCGGTGGAACCCTAGGGTGTGATTTTGGAACCCTAACTTGTAGTTGATGGACCGAAAGGTGAACCTTAAGTGAGAACTTGTGCTGCGACGAGCAGCTGAGGTCATGGATGACCATGTGGATGACTCTAGTGAGTCTTATGGAGTTCGATCCACGAATGCGGTTATGTGATAAAATATGGAATCCCGTGTTGGATCGAATAGTAGTGTGATGTGTGGATACGGATCTTGACAACGATGACTGTTGGTCGACAGTTGTGTCGAGATATTTGGTTATCGAGGGTATTTAGTGTGGCTTTCATACTTGGGGATGTTCAGGGAACGTCCATTATCCTGTTGTGCCAGTGGTCAAATTGGGGGTACCCATAGTCGTGGGGTACGAGTGGTGTTACGGGATCGTCGTTCGGAATGAACGGAGATCCGGGGTAACAACCTTGCACACAAGTGTGCTATGTATGGATGTTGGTATGTTGGTGCTTTTATGCCAATACTAGTATGGATGCCAGTGTGCTGGTACAGGTGTTGGTGATGGTGCGCTGGTATTGGTACTAGCGCTGGTGCCGGTGTCAGTGAGTGTGATGACGATGAGCCACCATTTGGGGTGTGACTCTGTCATGATGGACATATGATCGGTATCTGCGACTCAGTGGTGGTTGAGTCTTGGACTGGATGGAATCCAGTGGAGGTTGTGATGTGTTGGGATAAGTCCTAACAGATATATGACGACAGGTGATGAACGGATAAAATGGTATGATTGAGACTTGGGGAATCTAGGGACGATGTTCCCTATGTCATGCGAGTTGGTGGATTTGGGGAGTTGTGGTCAACTCCGAGATTGGTAAGTTTGTGTACTGCTTATATCCCCTGAGAGTACAAGGAAATTATTGGAATTGGAAAAGTCGGGGAAACCATTTGTGGTATTGATGTGGGATTTTGTGATTGTGAATCACTTGGAACCTGAGGATTGAACCTGTTTAGGTTGAGATGTGAGACGGAAGCAGTGTGGTATGCACATTCAGGCAAAATTGTGGATTTTCCGTTCGGAATCGGGATGTGTGCATACATGTGTATTGGCGGACGTGAGGTCCGAGTAATGAACTGATTCTGGACACGTGGTGGTCCAAGTGAGGTATGGACGTGGGCCGTCCAGTGGTTGGACTTGACATCTCATTGGGAGCATGTCTGTTTCCAACATGGTTGGAACTCCCGATCCGGGGAGAGTTGTGATTGGGGGAACGAGAGGAGTGCTCGTTTCCGCATCTGTGATTGGTATTCCGAAGTCATTAGGGTTGACTTCATATTTTCTGCCGTGGCAGATGATGATTGTTGCTACCAGTACGTTGAGCGTGTATTGGTTGGTGGACCCATGTTTGGCTTGGGGTCATTGGACACAAGCAGTTGGATATGGTTTTGGATTTAGTGGTGATATGCGCGGTCATCTTTCCACCAAGGGAAATTTGGCAAAGGATTCAATTGAGGGTGTAAGACCCTACGATCAGCTTTCAGATGGATTGTTAGCTATGTGAGCATGTGTGGATCCCAGGTGGATCTGATTTGTGATGTTGTCGACTTTGGTCGATGTGACGATCTAGGATCATGATGTTACTTGTCGGGTGACGTAGCGATGGATCTGGATTGTAATCTCGATGATCCAGATGGGTGGAGAGTTTATCACTCTTACCTTGGTATGTGAGTCGTAGGTGACGGGACTGAACTTCTTTTCAGAGTGACGTCCATATGGCTTGTTACTCGGTTGAGTAGGTTTCCGATGTGGTCGGATCTCGTCAACCTTTGACGTGTGGATATTGGGATTGGCTTCCCTATGAAGTCAATCGAGTATTGAGCGGGTAACCGATAGGGTCGGTTATGTTACGTCTTGATGGACGTAAACGAGATTTTGGGTTTTGGAATCGAATTTCTGGGTGACGATTCAGGATTCGATTGCGAAGCTCGAAAATGGATTACTGGATTTGGGTGCGGAATGATTATTCCAATGCTAGCTTACGGAGTAATGATTTCGGATTCGGATTTGGAAATGGGTTAAAAATATGATGTTGAGTTCGGGTTCGGGATTTCTTACGAAATTGCGGATTCGGATTCGGAATTGGAACTAGATGACGGGTGGAGTTCGTTTTGTCTCATGTTGGTTTGGGCAAATGTACTCCATTACGAGAACGTGTTTGGCTATGACCTGGGTGGCTATAGTCAGATTGATGGATTGAGGTACGTACAGGGTACGTTGTACGAGGATTGATACTGGTTAGGCTAAGTGGCGCCTAATGGCGGTACATGGGATGTACCAGTGGTGTGTAACTAATGTGTTGGTAATCGGCTTGGTTCTGATATCATTTGTTTGGCTGTATTGTGGACTGGACATTGGATACTGTGCGCTGGGCAGATTGATCTTGTCGGGTTCAGTGATTTTATGAGCAGGTGCTCTTAGCCATGGTTGGCTTGTGGAACCCTAGTATTGTGATGTGTGTTCACTGCTGGGCTAGTATTCAATGTGTTCCAGTTGCACCACTTGATTGGATTAATTGACGGTATACGTACACTCAGGGTGAGTGAATTGGTGGTTTGAGTAACCACGAGTAGCCTTGTGTGACTTGATCACACCGTGATTTCCCAGCGTCTTGGTTCGCTGCGGGAGTCGGCGATTATGGACATTGAGATTTATTTTGTGTCGCAGGATTGGGCTTGCCCTGCGAATTGAGATCATGTGGTTGATCTTGCGCTACATCGAGAGTGATGTAGTACGTGGTGTTGTCACGGATAGACAGATGGTTGGGGCTTTATCAGGGTGGTAAAGTTTTGTGATGACAGTTTGACTGGTGGTGTCAGCATGGACTGACGAATGAGATTTGGTGACTCCCAACGGGAGCAAATGTAAGGATTTATTGGCAATGGAAGGGAACCATCTAGCTGAAGGAGTCAGCTAAATGGTTAGGCGATTTTATCGCGGATCAGGTGATTATGTCCACTCGAGGTGGTCGAGTGTTGTTGATTATGACGTATGACTGTGATGGGATGTCTGGGGTACAAGCGAGACTGGTGTTGTCCCAGTATGTGGGTGTACAAGTGTACACAGATGTGTGGTCGAAATGTTTTCCACGTGGTGGTTGTGGCATAAGGTTATTGGTAATTTCGAGGACGAAATTCTTTAAGGAGGGAAGGTTGTAACGACCCGTCCCGAATATCGGGATTTAATGATATTTAATTGTGATTTACTAATCTGGGATTAGTTGAGCGTTTCGGACGAATTGTGCAAAATGACCGTTTTGCCCCTAGGCGGGGGCAAAACGTTGACTTTTAATTCGGATGGTCAAATGGACTTTGACCGATGACCGTGACGTAGTTCGGGACGTCACGAGTTCATAGACAGGTGGCACGTTCGATTCCGACGTTCGTGGTGAAAGTTATGATGTACGGAAGTCCAGGGGCATTTTCGTAATTTGGACGATAGAAGGGGAAATGTTGACTTTTTGACCGGGATGTCCGATGGCCGAGGGCCAAGGACCGTTACGTAGGTTTCGTCGATGCGAATCCAACGACAGGCGGCACGCCAAAATCGGAGATTCGACGACGAAGTTATGGATCACGGAAGTTTGGTTTCGTTTTGCACGCATTACGAGGCGTGGACACGTGGCGTTTTCTGATTGGCCTGGAATTCTGAGTGGGACACGTGGACCACTAATCTTTAATTATTGGGATCAGATCTGGTTGGTCAGATTGTTTAAAATATAGGATTTAAATAATATAAAGTATTTCCCACTTATTTTCATCTTTTGATCTGGACCCTTAATCTCAATGGTGAGATTGAATCTGGACCATTCATTTTTCCTTATCATCTTCCTTCCTATTTTATATTTGTTTACCTGCACAACCATTCGAACCGTGCACCCAAAACCTTCACACATCTCCTCTGTGCACATGTGTGGGTCACTGAAATTGTGAGAACCAGCGGGAGGCGGCAGGACGTCGGCGGCGGCAGCGGTGGTCCACGGCGGCCGTGTAAACCCGGGAGGAAGTTTTGCCCAGGTTTTTGGAAATCGACGATCCGTCGTGTTTCTGAGCTCCTTCTCGACTCCTTTGGGACTTGGGGTCAGAAACAGACACGGGAGACTGGGTTTCGAAGCTCGAAGTGAGCTGGGCACGGCGGGGACGGCGGTGCCGTAACCCGGTTCGAAACCAAAAATGGTGAACGGGTTTTGGATGGATTTTGGACGTTGGATTTGATCCTACGGTGTTCTCTGAGCTTAAACAAACCTTGTGGACGTGATTTTGGGACTCGAGGCGGCCGGAATTGGGAGGAAGGACGATCGGAATTCTGTGTTTCGGGTTCGAGTCAGAGGTAATAATCTGGACGTTACTTCTAGTTTTTGATTCCACAGAACTGTTGGTTGAGCTCAGACGATCTTGCAGGTGAAAACCCCGTCCAAATTGATGGAGAAATGACCGAGAACCGGTCGGGTTGGCCCGCGGGTCACGGCGACCCGTTTACCAGTCGTTCGGATTGAACGACGGTGAACAGTACCCGGCGCGTGGGTTTCACGCGCAGGGAATTCAACCGGCGCGTGGGGGCGCGTGTGAGGTAATTCTGGGAAACTTCCAACATGACTTTTATCCTATACATTGTAACGAACATTTTGGGATTGGTTTCGTGTCGATCGGACACCGTCTCAATATTGTTCGGGATGTCCGAAGGTTTTAAATCCAGTTTAAAAATACTTAAAAATTCGGGAAAATTACGGGACTTGAATAGGATGTTAATGATGAGGTTAGTGATCCTCTAAATTGATTTGAACAGGATTGGGAGTCCCGGTGATAGTGAGGTGGCCCGGGAAGGCCTATGGCACGCGTATCGAGGCGCTCGGTTAAACGGTCTGTGAGTGGACATTGGTTTCATAAATTCGATGCATGCATAACTGTTTTATGATTGTTATAATTATGATTAAATGATTTACTTTGGATATCGGTGAATTTAAAATGATTTCACGCATTTCGAGGTGAATTACGTATTTGCACGTAAACCGAGATTTTCTGGATTTTCACCGATTTCCATAAATGTGGTTGGATATGATTTCATGAAACGGTTACGAACTTGAATAATGTAAAATCGGGCCAGGGGCCCAGTTGAACTATGAAATCGGGCCAGGGGCCCAGTTAACATGTGGATCGGGCCAGGGGCCCAGTTAACTTGTGAAATCGGGCCAAGGGCCCAGTTGATTTCTACATGTGATTGCGGGTCGGGGACCCTAAAATGGAATTGAATAAATGTTTTCTGGTTTACATTTTATATATGTTCACATGCTGGAATCTATAAATGGTTTTGATGATATTTCGGTTATGGCACGTTTCACGGTATTTGGGCATGAGACCCGTTTGATGAAACATAACGAATGGTTCGGATTTTATCTATGTATACCTATATGTTTTGCATGTGGATATCTATAAAATGTATTTGGTACTGCACTGTATAGATCCTTCCATGTTATATTGTCTCCTCCGGATGAGGTACCCCGGAGAGGTCACGGACGTCTAGAACGTCCAGCGTCTATGACGCTAAGCATCGGGGATGCTGTACCCGAACGGGGTTCGGGGATTGAACTCGGAAATTGAGACCCGAGTGGCACGCGTAGCCTTGTGATTGTGACCTTATTGACGTCAGGGACGTCAGACATCAGGGATGTCGGATTGGAGTGTATAGTGCAGTGGCTAAAATAATGGTTATGGTTTATATGCCTTATGGTTCATATTACTGGATTTATGAAATAACTCTTGGGTTACTTTTGGAAATTGAAACTATGCTTTGGTTTCCGGGCTAAGGCCCTATTGGTTATTTCTAAAGAAATATGGGATTATTGGTTTTGGTGCATGCATATGATTTTACTGAGGGGCATAAATGTCTTATAAATGTTTTAAACAGACTTGTTTATTTTCGTCCACTCACAGCTTTGTTTTCAATGCCCTTCAGGTTGACTCCGGATACGACTGCAGCAGAGACTTGAGCATCGCACACCTCCTCCATCGATCCTTACGCACTCTGGAAGCCCGTTTGGGCAATGGCAATCGGTTATCCCTTGTCTGGCGCCTCTTGTCAGACGGGAGCACGTCACATTCCATGGCAATCCCGGGGGGATTGGGATGGGTCGTGTCATATATATATATATATATATATATATATATATATAAAAGTGAAAACAGTTATGCATGCAAGAGTTTAATGAAATCGAGCCTACTCACGGTACAATCCCGCTGCGAAACTGCGCGTAAAACCTTGTCCCGGAACTACCGTACGATTCCTGTCAGTCCAATCATACACAAGGGTCACAAAAAGTCCTTAACATTCATCCACGAAGTCTTAAACTGAAACCGGCTCGGGAAAACCGCCCGAACACGTTTTCCGAGACAACCGGCCCTATTCTGACTAATATAACGATCCCCCATTGACTTGATTATTAAACCCAAAATGTTCAAAATACAGAAAGGATGAAAACCCTAGTTAATCATGATCGGAGATGAGGCTTCACGCGCCCTCACGCGCCTCCCAAAGTGGCTACGCGTGAAAGCCACGCGTCTGACACTGTAGCTACAATGTCGTCTCCTTCACCCGTACGTCTGCTAAACGGGTCCTCAACCCGCGACTCGACCCGGCCAGTTAACCTTCAATTCCCACTCGATTTCCTTCGTTTTTTATCCTAACATCTTCCCTAACGTGTTAATTTAAGGTCTGAGTCATTAATTCATGTCAACAAGTCCTAAAACAACCCTTCGACCCGTGATCAACCAAACGGGTCGACCACCAAAACTCACTGGTTTCCATCCCATTTTCAAATTAACCTCACCGGGAGCTTACTAGGACCAATACGAACCAAAACACACAAACAATTGAACCAACACTCACCTGGAAGTGGTCGTCCTTAGCTCTGAAATTCCTCAGAATCAGGGGCTTCAGTACCAGCCCAATCTGTGCTTGGTTTCCTTCGAACTCGACGTGGTTGAGTTCCAAATTATCCCAGAAGCCTAACACAGTCCTTGGTTTCGTCCTATAAGCCTCAGGAATTAAAACCCGATTTTCCCTCCAATTTTCCAGAAATTGAGTTCTCTGGTTTTCTCTTCGGCTCTTAGCTCTCTCTTTGGTTCAAAATGACCCTCACTCAAAACTCAACTCAGATAATCGAACCGTGCCACCCAACAGCCCGTGGGAATCCCTCTGATTTTCTCTGTAATCTGCTTCTCGCAACGACCCCAAAACCATTAAACAATGGTGCCCGTGCTTGTGGATTGAATCAACCCACACTCTATTGCCTCAAAGGCCATAAACAAGTCCCCTGTCCCGTCCACTAATCGTTTAAACTAATGGGTTGCTCAGAACCACCAAGAACGGCGTGCAGACTGTACTTCCCACGGCTGCGAACAGTAACCAGCCCTGTAAAATGACCAAAATGCCCTCCTGTTAAAAAATTACGAAAATGCCCTTCACTTTCCAGACCCGTAACTGGTCGTTCGATGTCCGTTTGATGCGTGCCGCCTGTCGTTGTACTCAGGGCATCGAGACCTACCCAACGGTCCTCGAGTCGTGTGGAAATCAGTTGTCAAACAAAAAGTCAACATTTTCCCCCCTTTCGTCCAAATTACGAAAGTGCCCTTGGACTTCCGAACGTCATAACTTTTTCCCCGATCGTCGGAATTGGACGTGCCACTTGTCTATGAACTCGTGACGTCTCGAACTACGTCACGGTCATGGGTCAACGTCCGTTTGACCTACCAATCAAAAAGTCAACAAATTGATCATACTATTCACAGGGGTAAAAACGTCATTTCATTCATTATTTTACAATTTTACATTTTCTCGAATTTCCAGGGCGTTACAATTTCAAAATAAAAATTATTAAATTATCAAATTACCTTTCTAAACTAATCGTCAAATTCCGAAAATTATTTCTTATTTTGAAAAACATAACTAATTCGGGAATTAGACTCTGAATTTCTCATGTAATTCGAGAAGAAAAAAAAAAAATTCAAAAAACGAAATCTGAAACGGGATAATTTGTAAAAAAAATTAAAAAATAATGTAAATAGGGAGAAAATAAAATATAATGCCATTTTTAATTATAATTATTAGATTATTATAATGTTTTTTCTTTTTCAAAATATCTAAATTCTAGAATTTTCCACCACCTACTAAACAACTCTTTCAAGGTTCACTTGTCAAGGTCAAAGACTACTGAAGCAAAATAGCCATTAATTCAATATTAGATTGTCCACAGTCTAGTCAAGCAAAAACGCCAATTGATAAAAAAAAGAAAAAGATTGTCCACACATTCTTGATGCGATGAGCGAGTTGAGAGTTGAGACTCTGCCGAGGTGAAGAAAAAATAGGGGAAGAGAAGAGAAGAACGGAAGAGCTCTCCTTCCCTCTCCAGTAGTGCAATCCGTTGGCTTTCTACTGAAGTAGTCGCCGCCCGTCGTTGCTCACCGTTTCCTAGTGATGTCCGCCGCTACCCCCATCAGCTCAACGACAAAAGAAAGATAAAGAAAGAGGGGCAGAAGACAGAGAGGTGAGTAGGTACTGAAATTACCCCAATTTGTAAAGGATGAAAAGGGATGAAGAGGTGAGTGGGTATTAAAATTGCCCCAATTTTTACTTTGAATGATGAATTTTTCAATTTTGTTGAAGAAATCAGGAGAGTGAACTATAAAGGTTATGCAATTTTTGGGGTTTCCTCTCAAATTGGTCTTTTAATCAGTTTGAATTGTGATTTTTCCTCTCAATCCATGGTTATTAGGTAATTATGGATATTGGTTTTGCTGGTTATCGATTCTTATCGGCGATTTTGGCCGATATTGGGCGAAAGGTACGATATTAGGGGAAACAATTTTTTCTCCCTCCCTTAGATGCCGACCTCTGAAAATTCCGATATATTGTCCGAAATATCGGCGATAGAACAGATATTTTCAACCGTGATTCTACCCTCCGTTTACAAACCAATGCATGCATAACTAACTCATATCATAAAACCATTTCATCATCAATTACGAACACCGAACTTATTTTCCTTTCTCAAATCCCGGGTCTCAGCCCAAAATCATCGAAATCCATATCATTCGGGTCATAGCCCAAAACAGTGGAAAACAATTTCTGAAAACCATCATTATCATCGATTTATGGTGGAAGCAAGAGGAATGGCAGTCGTCCACCCCATTTCTGCAAAAGCAGTGGCGCTATTGCTCGCCATGTTCTTCAGCAATTGCAGACCATGCACATCATTGACTTTGACAGCAAAGGGTGAGTTTCTTTCACATTTACTTTGGGTCGTCTTTAAATTTCGGGATTAGGGCTGTTCCTATTTTGTTTTCAAGTCGATCAGCAATTAAAATGATGAGATTTGTCCTCTTATGGTATTTTTAGGCACTGAACTACTTGGTTTCCTGTGTTTCAGTGGAAGGAAGATCAAAGCCAATGGCCAGCGGGATCTTGACCAAGTTGCTGGTTGTATTGCTGTTGCAATCTAAGAGATTTCTCTCAAGTCTTTGTTCATGGATGCAAAATAGATGTAAACCTTTTTGCAGTTTGAGTTTAAGCGAGACAGATATAAGAAGAGATTTTGATATATTTTATGTTGTACTCAATGATTGAAATATCGATATCGATGAATATATCGCTAGTCAAATTTACGGATATCTCGTCCTAAATATTGATATCGATATTGTAATCGTTTACAGTCAATAAAAATGACGGAAATTCAGTCTAAAAGTTAAAAATTTAAAATAAAATTGTGAGAAAAATTTACGTATCTAATGATGATTATATAAGATTAATAAAAATTATAAAATGACTTTGATATAATAAATATATGATGAATAATATGATATAATAGGGTTAATAATATAAAAATTTAAATATAAACATAAATGGAAGTGAATTACTATGTTAATATAATTAAAAATATAACAATAAATATAAAAAAATTGAATGGAAAAACAAATTATAAAATGAACAAATATATTTAAAATTTGAAAAAAAAAATAGAGTTTTTGTTCATAAAAATGATAAATATAATTGAAAATAAGGAAAAAATGAAAAAAAAAAAAAACATTAGCAAGCAGCGTGCACACTTGGGTTGAACCTAAGTGCTTTTAAATTAAAAACAAGTCACAACCAACTCAACTAACAAACTCAATTGAAAATATAAACAACCAAATAATATATAAAATACACATACTAACTTAAAAACAGTCATTTTCTACCTAGCGCGGATCTGAGATTCGAGTTTTTTTTATCCGGCGGCATGACCCGACTGGTTTAAGCTCATTTTACGTCCGATTTTCACCCAATTTAGGCCGATCTCGATCGTTTTAAGTAAATAATGAGTTCTATCTCCTTAAAACAAAAAAAAAATATCAAAATTTTGTGAGATATCTTTCTCTCCCTCTTATGTGCCGCCAGTCAATTTTAACGAAATATCGACGACATTTCGTCGATATCCACCGATATTTTCATCTTTAGTTGTACCTTGCACTTTTATGATGAACATGGCTTCCTTGATTATTGAGTTTAATTTTGATGCTCTAGTTGTTGCCTTTCGCTATCTTAAATGAAGTTTTGGTATTGAAAAGTTCATTTAGTTACATGCCTATTCAATATATTGCTTACCCTGAACTTCCATGCGTTTAAATGGTAAGGACATTCAATGTATGCTTTGTCCTGAACTTGGATTTAAATGGCAAGGACGCCCTAAAGATAGACTGCATGAGCGCATCTTTTGATTTTTACACTCCTATTTTCCTTTTCACAGGCCTTGTCGATCCTTTTCCAGGATTTTTAAATATAAGCATGTTCTTGATACTTGATAGTATATTAAGGTTAAGAGGGGCATAGGATGAACTCAAATCCACCAGAGGGTGGAGCACTGGAGCTCTGAAAAGACCCCCATCCCAGATCTAGATCTAGCGCTGACTCTTTTTTTAGAGAGAGCAAAGAGTTGGTGTTTTTAGGGAGAGAGGGCCTTGGACAACTTTCTTAACGCTCATTGGATGCAAGCACATTGATTATATGAATATTATAATCTAATGATGTTTTTATAAGTTGAAGGTTCATTTGTTATTTATGAATTTAGGGGTGGGCGGGTGCGATTTGATACGAATATCAGCAATATTCAAATTTAAAGTGTTAAAATTTTAACTGTTCCATATGCTTTGAATATTCTAAAATTAAAAATAAAACTGTTTTAAATCAAACCGTTTGATTTGGATTGACAAGGAATATAATAAAAAATTTGTAGCATATGTAGACTATAGGAATATACCGTCGCATTTTCAAGTAAAATATCTTAAGATTTATTTATTCAAACATTCACAATTTATAGAATCAAACTTTCAAATATTCCAAACTAGTTTTTGTCAAATTCCGACCAAAATACAAGACACAACAATATTATAAATGAAATCAATAAAACACAGTAATATTTTAGGTCTTCAAAACCAATAAAACACAACAACATTTACCAAATTTGCTTTAAACAGTCCAACCAAAATATAAAAAACAACAATATCATAAATAAAACCAACAAAACAAGCAATTGGGGTGTATTTGCGTATGTATGGTTATATGATAGATTTTTTAAAAAAAAATCAACATATTCATTAACTGTTCGATTTTGATTTAACAATTTTTCAAACTAAAAATCCAAAACCAAACTCTAGAATGTTACAAATGATATAGTAATAAAAAAAAGCCTTGGAATTGATGCAACATGTGATAGTGATATTCTCATCCATAGATTGATGAGAAGTCTTAATTTGTTTCAAATTTACAATTTAATTATCGTCAACAACCACATTAATACGTTATTATGATAATGGTCAAAATTAACGTGTTATTTCTAATTTAATTTTTAGGAAAATTTGTTGGTAATAATTCAACTAGTGTTGTCTATAAGCTATCAGTATAAATTTAGACGGTTCCTATTATCGTCTACAATTTGGATGCTGATTGACTATATTAATATTGTAATACAATAGCTTTATAATTTTTTTTTGGGTACCCAGAATTCACCTAATGCTGAATCCTTCGAACTCAACTTTGACCAATAAATTGGGATCCATACCACTAAACTTTAAAAAATGTAAACACTTAAATCAGGACTCGACGAAAAATAATAAGATATCGAACCTAGGATCCGAGAAGGATTGAATATGATGCAAAATTTAATATTGCAATACAATAGCCTACTTTTATCAACAAAACAATGAGAAGTATTGAATATGATGCAAAATTTAATAGAGTATTGAATATGATGCAAAATTTAATAATTCTCGTTAATGAAATATTGCGGTCTCTGTAAATTTTCTAATTTAATCGTTGTTAAGAATGAGGTCAATATTTTATTAAGAAAATTTAATTTTTTAAGGAAAAAAATTATTATTATTTTAAACTTCATGTAATTGTAAAGAAAATTTATGAATTCTAACTTATAAAAAATATCAGATCAAGTTCAAACTCCAATCAGATCTCATGTGATAAAATATGTCATCGTTCGTAAATAACACTAATTTAACTGTTAAAAAATATAATCATAATAAATAAATTCTCTGATGGAGTGTCGGCCTAATAGGTGGCTCGAAGAGTCGAACCCGCAGGAGAGGTGTCAAGGTGTCATAAATTGGAACAACCGGGTGAAAGAGGGTGGACCCACAAATAGCTCTCCATAGACTCCACCTCATGCCCCCTGCTTTTGCCACGTGGGTCCTCGGAAAACATATTTGTATCTCTACGCGCCATCTACACTGGACTCCCACTCCTCGTAAGAATCTTAAAACCAATTAACAAATTAAATTAGCGCTCAAGAAACTAACAAAAATCGAAAAAAAAAAGTCGAAAAAGCCATTGCTTTACCTTGATTTGGGTTTTGCTTCCGTTCCCACTGTCTAAACTTACCCTATCGGCGTCGATCAAGCTAGGGTTTTGTCTGATCGGCGTGATCCATCTCCGTCGTCCTCAGGTCACTGTAAGTTCTTTTACTATTATTTTTTCAAACTTTTTTAATCCTTTCATGTTTCATTTTTTTGAAATCTTCATGTTTCTATGTATTTCATCAATTACTTCTTCGAAATCGAATTATGTATTAGAATGTGTGCTCCTACGTTATGTTTTGTTTGAGATTATTTGTTTGGTTTCCGAGAAAATTGAATAGACGGGGAATTATCAAGCCGGCTGTTTGTGGTGAAAGCTGTGGTCTCTAAAGGTGGTGGGGGTTTTTGGTTTTGCAATGGACTATCATTCGAATAAAAATAAAAAAATTATAAATATTTTCCCTACAAGGCTTGTTAGTTTTTGTAGCTTCCAACCGGAACGATAGGATTTTGCTGCAATCTTAGTTTTGTACGGGAGTTTAATGTTATCATTCCTATTACTTTGTATTATAATAATAATAGTAAAAAATTTATATTTCATTGGGTTATGTTTTCTGTTTTTGGTACCCTGGAATTTGATGTATAATGCCACTGATTATGCTAGAATTATGAGACTGTATTTGGTAACAAGTGCTTTTTAAAAATAGTTGGAGTAATAGTCATTATTTGGTTAAACATTTTATTTTTTTATGAAATAGGTTGAAGAAGTTATACTAAGTAGTACCTATCAAAAGTGTTATTCGACTGTTGCAATGATGAATTAACTGGGATGTTGAAACGAGTTTAAGAAATTTGATATCATCTTTGTATGAAGAAACTGTAGTGGAGGATATATGAGTTTGATTCTTATCCAATTAACCTGAGTTGGACAGTGTACTGCTTACATGCATGTAGATTAAAGCGCTAGTCATTAAGGATGGATGATGATGGAGAATTTGATATATTTTTCCCCAATTGGAACAACAAGAATCCAACAGATCGCCTTTTTATTATCTCTTGCTTTATGGCTGCCCTAGTTGGAATTTTGACTATAGCCTACTCCGCCTTCCAATGGAGGAGAAATATCAATCTAAGTTGGATGAAAGCCATAGCGAGGTCAAAGAAAAATCCGAAGGCACGTCATAAAGTTCCTAAAGCTCCTCATACTTGGGTTCTAGAATCCGTATCTCGTGGGAGGAACTTGAATTGCTGTGTATGCTTCAAGTCCTTGAGTCCTTCTCAAACTCTTGGGCCTATGACAGCTTCAGACAGTTTTAGTCACCATTGCAGCATTTGTGGTGCAGCAGCTCACCTAAGCTGTTCTTCTAGTGCGCACAAGGATTGTAAGTGTGTATCCATGATGGGGTTTGAGCATGTGATGCACCAATGGTCTGTCCGTTGGACAGAGATAACAGATCAACCTGACGAAACTTCTTTCTGCAGCTATTGTGAAGAGCCATGTAGTGGATCTTTTCTTGGTGGATCCCCAATATGGTCATGCTTATGGTGTCAAAGAATGGTACATGTTGATTGCCACAGTAGCATGTCCAGTGAAACAGGTGATATATGTGATTTAGGTCCCTTCAGAAGGTTGATTCTGTCCCCTCTCCACGTAAAGGAATTGAACCAGACTTCCGCAGTTGGATTTTTGAGCTCCATTACTCATGGAGCCAATGAGATAGCATCTTCGGTACGTGCAACTATTAGGAGTCAGGGTAAGAAGTCCAAGCATGGAAACGAAACCTCTGTTGACACAGGAAACACTGGTAGTACTGGGGATATGTCCACAGAAAGTACAGCTGATGACCATCAAGCTATTAATGGTTCTCATGAAGTTGAGGAAAACAGTAATGGTATTGTAAATGTGGAGTTTCCACTACAAGATAGTGATGTAGATAAGAAACTGGATTCCAAGGGCAGTTTCAAAAAGAGCTCATCGATCAATAAAAAGGATGAATCTCAGGTTTTAGGGATGAATCAAAGATACGAGTTGACTGATTTGTCACCAGATGCAAGACCCTTATTAGTTTTTATCAACAAGAAGAGTGGGGCTCAGCGTGGGAATTCTCTGAGGCAACGATTGAATATTCTTCTCAATCCTATTCAGGTTTGATTTCTATACTATCTTGATTGTTGGGAAAATGATATTTGCCAAGGTTAGAGGTTTAAATTTGTGGAAATAATAAATTCCTTATCTCTATTTGAATGAGCTGAGAAAAGTATATACGGAAGATTTAAGGGTCAAGTCTCTGTGAGATTGACTATCTCTGAACCATTGGGATGTAATGGGAAAAAAAAAATTGGACCTCCCAGCAGAGGCCCTTAACAGAAACCCTAAAATTTAATTCTAATTGCTGACATATACCATCATAGCATGTGGAGAATATCTCCTCTTTTTTTTTTTTTCGAGTTCTTTTTACAATCATTATTCAATTGATGAGCCTATTCTTTATTAATAGTTGTGATATTTCAAATTTTCTGTTTAATTATTGCATATGATTGTGCTTCATTCAGGTTTTTGAGCTGAGCTCAACACAGGGACCAGAGGTGGGTCTTTATTTATTCAGAAAGGTGCCACACTTCAGAGTTCTTGTTTGTGGGGGAGATGGAACTGTTGGTTGGGTTCTGAATGCTATAGAGAAGCAAAATTTTGTTTCTCCTCCTCCAGTTGCTATTCTTCCTGCTGGAACAGGGAATGATCTGGCTAGAGTTTTATCATGGGGAGGTGGTCTGAGCTCAGTGGAGAGACAAGGAGGCCTTTGCACAGTTTTGCACCACATAGAGCATGCTGCAGTAACCATTCTTGATCGTTGGAAGGTAGCAATTGTAAATCAACAGGGGAAGCAGCTCCAATCACCTAAGTTTATGAACAACTATCTTGGTAAGTATCCTATTAGCCTGTGCTCCATCTGGTTTACAGAGTAGTTGGTTGGAGCCAGGTTTTGGTTGGACCTAGTGGTACTTAGGTTGTTTGTATGTTTGTAGCTACTGACTTAAGTTCTGCTGCAACTCAGTCTTCAAACTACATTCTCAGCTGATATTAGTGTTGTGAAGTCTTGGTCACTAGTCTTGGTTGTATTTGGCCAACTATCAATTGGTTTGGCTTTATATTTTTTCCTTTTTCTGATCTTCATTTTTTACAAGTAAGATACTATTACTATATATCAGGTGTACAAGTTAAATTGGATTTTTTTTTTTCAAAAAGTAAACAAAATTTGTCAACTTTAAACTTCTTGTTGGAATTTATTCTCTGTTTAACCTGAAATAGTCCATCTGATGAAATAATGGCTATTTTGGTAAAGTTGATGAGTCTGTTCTGGCTAATATATTTTCGAGGTGGTTTCAACGGCATATACTTCCTACTAACTGCATGGGGAGTATTATTAATTCCTTTTAAGTGGTCTCTCTTTTGCCTTTGTATTTTTCACCAACTTGGCAAGCTTTGTTTGCAGGAATTGGGTGTGATGCTAAGGTTGCTCTGGACATTCATAATTTGCGGGAGGAGAATCCAGAGAAGTTTTATAATCAGGTTATGGAAAGCCTCAACTGTAAAACGAAATTTAAACCACTTAGAATCAATCGCCTTACACTATATTATCCAATTAGACTGATGGACACAGGTTGTGAGTTTATTAATAGTAGCGTACCTATGGAGAAGAGGCTATTTCATTCTTTGAGTCCGCAGTCAGATGTGGTTGCAAATTATAAATAAGAAAGGAATAATAATTAATGCCACAGTCTAACCTGTACAGATCACTTTTAAAATTCTGTTCTTGTTTTAATGTTGTTCTCGCTTAGATTTTACGTGTGTTACTACTGAAGATATTGAAATTATTACTTGTTGTCTGCAGTTCATGAACAAAGTCCTTTACGCAAGAGAAGGTGCTAAGGGTATAATGGACAGAACATTTGAAGATTTTCCTTGGCAAGTTCGAGTTGAAGTAGACGGTGTTGAGATAGAGGTCCCTGAGGTGAGTATGAAAAGAATCACCCCCATATTGCTTCAGCTTTCGCTGTCTGACCACTTCATGATTGATCAATTTTGAGATTGTAAGTGCTGGATAGTTCTAATGCGTGGATAATTTTCAGGATGCAGAAGGTGTACTTGTTGCCAACATTGGGAGCTACATGGGTGGCGTAGATTTGTGGCAAAATGAAGATGAAAACTATGATAATTTCGACCCACAGTCTATGCATGATAAAATACTTGAGGTTGTGAGCATTTCTGGAACATGGCACCTTGGGAAACTTCAGGTATTTGGTTATCTGTCGATGCTTATCTATCTTGTTTATTGTCTCGTACTATATATGCAAAATCCTTATTTTAAGTCGTTCGATATTGTTTGGCTATTTTGGTTTTGTACGTTAGCTAGTAGTCCCTAAGTTTCTGTAATTCCAATCTATAAGATATCGGGTTTCTATTTCCAGCTTTGAAACTAGAATTGCGAATGTGTGCTTATGTTTCTGAGCTACTGTTCTGTTTGGTAACAGGTTGGGCTTTCTCGTGCTCGAAGGCTAGCCCAGGGTCAATCAATTAAAATACAACTCTTTGCTGCATTGCCTGTTCAGGTTGATGGGGAGCCTTGGTTTCAGCAACCTTGTACATTGGCTATATCTCATCATGGCCAGGTCTCTCTCTCTCTCTCTCTAGCATAATCAAATGTATCCTTTACCGACATCCAACGACAATCTACTCTATAGCTAAACCTTTCTCTACTTTTCAGGCCTTCATGTTGAAGAGGGCTGCCGAGGAGCCACTTGGTCACGCGGCTGCTATTATAACCGACGTTCTTGAAAATGCTGAAACCAACCATGTGATCACCGCCGTCCAGAAACGAGCTCTTCTTCAAGAAATGGCCCTTAAGCTGACTTAAAATTAGGTTCCTCTAGTTAGCTGCCTGAATTAGTAATCAAAGTTTTGGTCCTCTATTTTTACTTCTGATGATGTATCGATATGTTGTTGTATACCGTCTCCACCACATGTAATATCTCTGTTTTGTACTTTTGTGTGTGTGGTTTTTAATAGGATGCTTCTAGTTGAAGCAAGTTCGTGTACATGAACCTTGTTCAGCAGTAATGGAAAGAGCAAATTTTACAATTTTGCATCGAAATTATATATTACGTGGTTATTATTAGATTAACATATCGGTGCATACATTTAAGGGGGAAAAAAACTTGATTAAGCTGGATCACATAACTTACAATGGCACTAACAAGATGCTCAGCCAGTCTTGCACCTCTTGAACTTGGCGGCCGGCCGCCTCCAACCTCAGTCTGAACCGCCGGTTTGGCTCCGGTATGCTATACAGGCCGGACTCTGTATTAACAACTATAACCCTTATCAATCATTCCTTTGCTTATTGTTCTTCATAAATCCTTGCTTCACTTTTCTCCAAGCCCTTGTCACAAACCCCTTGGAAACCGCCGCTGCCGGCCTGGTTTTCAGCTTTTCGTCCCCGGTGGTGGCGCAAGACAGCCGCGAGCACACAATTTTCTTCGGCGTCATGGGACTTTCTTTGCAAATGCGGCTCAAGCCCTGCCTGTAAAATGGCGAGTTATAGTTACAGCCGAACATGTAATGAGGGGAAGAAGAAGTTTTGGAACCCTGAAAGGCCTTGTTAAGTTGGTGAGTCACAGCCCTGAGCTCGTACGAGTCATACAGCGTGCTTCCGTTGTGGCTCGGGCTCAGCCGGAAGGCGGAGCTTAATTTGTGGCGCATAGCATGTGTGGTCGTGATCGCCTGTGACTCTTTGTCTATGGGGATTTCCAGAAATGTTGCTAGGTCCTTATGTTTTGGAGCTGAACCCTCCCCCATGTTTGAGGGAGAATGTGGGGGAGTTCGGGGTCAAGGGTTGTTAATTAGGTTTAAGAAAGTGCTTTTTTTTGGTAGATGGGTAGCTTACCTTGTAAGTAACGTTGGTTAAATAAATGTCAATGGGGACTTGCATTGTTTTGTACGCCGTAAATAGGCATGTTCTCTCACAAGAAGGTACATATCATTGTTGTTCACTAATAAGGTATTCGACACAATACTGAGTGCCCAAGATTTGGGCATCAATGTTCCATCATTCTGAACAATTTTTGGTAAAACGTGGTCGTTTTATAATCACGAGATGCTATTAATCTAATTCTTTTAGTTCGTTTAGAATCTATGTATTAATTTACAGATTGATTGAGAAATAAGAACAGATATATTAAGAAAAAGATTAATAAATAAAAAAAAATTCACTAACATATCTTCCATAATTTTTTTTTACACACAAATACTCATAGCTAAAAATCTTACATTAAAAAATTTAGAATCTAACCAAAATTTTAAGAACTAAAACTCAAATCATAATCACTCGTAACAAAACTCCTACCCAAATACGTCCTTTCCCTCCCCATTATACATAAAAATCTATACGTCTAGTGAATGAATTTCTTTTTAGGCTACGTTTGGTATGCCGTATACGAGACTAAATATGATAATATAGTACGAAACCAATATTTGGTATCAATCGTATTAGTTAACCACTGTATAAATTAATATGAATGAGTGCTTTTATACGATATAGACACGCTAAAATAATACTCTCGAAATTATCCGTATTAAATAGTCGGATGATTAACAATCTTGAAAAGTGTAAAAAAAATAATTAATTATAATTTAATAAATAGTCATAATAATAATAATATATCAATAATTAATTAAAATAATAATAATTAAAAATAATATACATAATTAATATTTATGATATAAATGTTTCATATCACCTCTTATAATATAATCCGGCCAATATAATATAATCGGTGTTTTAATCCGGTAGAACACCAAATGCCCGACTAAATAGCCACTCTATCCGGTAACTAGATCAATTTATCTAATTAAAATAATCAATATAATACAATGTAACAAACGAGATCTTAATGTTTTATTTTTGGCATTGCGAGGTGGAAAGTGGTATGTCTCGTTACATGCTTTTGCATCTGCTTTCTTCCAATTTGTATAGTTAAGTGAGGGTCTAATGCACTTCCCTAAAAGTATTGACTTTTGAAAAGTAATAAAGTATTTGGTAGATATGTTATTTATTTATCTACCAAAAATAAAAATGCTTACAAACAATTAAATTCCAAAAGTTATATTATAGATACTGAGAAAAGTACATCGGGTATTATGTACATATACCTACAGCTAGATGGTAACACTATCTCAGATAAATTTTATTTATTTTTATTTTTTTAAACTTTCAAATTGTTAGTCTTGCCATGATCCATATATATTTTTTCTTAAAAAAATAATATAAAACTTAAATAGCATGTTTTTAATTTAAAAAAATAATAGACTAAAAAAATTATACAAATTGAATAACATCCAAAAAATTATGTGATTTTATATTTAAAGGGATAATTATAAATAAGTCAAATTTTTTAATTCAATTTATAAACTAATTCACTATACTAAATAGAGACAGTAAAATAATTAATATTATAAGGGATCAATTTTTAACTTAAACTCTAATAAAAAACCTATTTATAATGACCCGTTATTTATTTATTTTTTGGTTTTGTTATTTGTAATATCAAAATGTTGTGTGCAAGTTTGATTTTTTATTCACGGTAATTTCTCAAAATTTACTTCACCAATATGTCAAAAACATTAATTTTTCATCGGCAAACCTAAAACCCTTTAGAAATTTACCAAAAGGTAAATATTCGGTTCATTGGTTGCCTATTGATTTACCAAAGGTCAAGAACAGAACACCCAAGTCAAACTCACATCAACCCCATCAATGACATTCTGGTATTATTGACTTAATGCACACCTAATTCTGATAAGCATAGAAAAAAACCCCTACGATTAGCTACCCACAACCTAGACCTGTAAAATAATTTCACTTCAAATTTTGATTGATTAATTAGATACGTGTTATTTGACCCAAAAAAATAATTAATACGTACTATAATTACTGTTCAAAACGACAGTCATCTAATCTGCGTAAACGGTACTTAGACATTCAAAAATAAGAAATCGCCCCGCATATTGATTAGGCGACTAGATGGATTTACTTGTAAATCCTTTTTAGTTTGTAAATCTAATTTAGAGTCCTTATTTATATATATTTAGTTATATAAATTATTTTATTTATTAAATACTTAGTTAATAATAGAATTATTAATTAAAAGTAGAATAATAAAATAAAAAATATGGAATGTTATATAATAAAATTTATAAAAATTTTACATTTTTAATATTTATGATTCTCAACTCAATTTATTTATTAAGGTAATTAATTTTTATTTTAAAATTATTTGGGAGTATTCATTATATTATTAATTTGTTAAATTATGTTTTGAAAAAAAAAAAAACCTGTCCGCCTAGATCTCATCTAATTGTCTAGGCATTAGACCCCTGCCAACCGCTCTAAGAACGCCTAACTCTATTTTCAACATTGATTATAATTTAAGTAAAAAATATCGGCATCTAAATATCAGGTAATACAATTTTTTTTTAGATGAATGTATTTGGTAATTCAATAAATCTGCAAATCCTCGTGCGTATATGACTGCTTCTGCTCCTTTAGTTTGCTTCACGCTTAGCTTTTCCTTTGCCATAAAAAATCTTTTCTATTCTTCCTTGTTTGTGCGGGTTTTTGGCCATCTTCTCAGGTACGAACACGTTGATCTCATTGATTTGTTTTCTTTCTAATCAAGCTCACCTGTCAGTTTTCTAAATCATTTTTTATAAGCTTGATTAATTAATTATAATCCCCATGGCTTTCATCTTAAGCCCAAGCCCCAATCCCACCGAGCACACGCCCTTTTCTGCTCTTGGAAGCTTCCTTTTTTACTGCCTACAGTAAATTAAAATTTGATCTGTTTGCAGGCACGGGGTGCCTGAGGTGTACTCTAACCCATCTGAAATTCACGATTAAATGTAAAATTTGTATAAATTTTAGTTTATATTGTACACTTCATTAATCTTTTCTATATTTAAATAAGTGGGAGTAATTAATTATTTTGAAATCGTACGCTATATTATTCACATAAAAGTATTGATAAAAATGTCGACAATATCGCCGATATATCGGAAATATTGGTCAGCGGCATGTAAGAAGAGGGGAAAGAAATTGAGCGAAATATCGACATTTTTTCTTATTTTAAGACCATCGATCTCCTTATTTCATTAAAACGATCGAGATATGAATAAATTTCATGAAAATCGGAAGTAAAATGATGGAGTTACAATCGAGTCATGTCGTGCGAGTCAAAAAACCCGAATCTCAGACCCGCGCGAGGTAGGAGATGACTGGTTTTAATTTAATTAATATGGTTTATATATTAGTGGGCTGCTATATTTTCAACTGAGCCTGTTAGATCAGTTGATTGTGGGTTGTTCTTGCCCTTTATTAATTGGCCAGCAACATGGGGATTCAATTTTTTTTTTATTTTCTTTCAATTTTATTTGTCATTTTTTTTCAATTTTGAATATATCAATCCTTTCCAACTTTTGAACAAAAATTGACTTTTTCATTATTTTTTCAATTTTACATATATTTATTCATTTTATAATTTTTCTTCCATTCAATTTTTTTTATGCTTATTGTTATGGTTTTAATTATATTAACATTCAATTATAGTAATTCACTTGAATTTATATTTATGTTAAAAAATTTATATTATTAGTCATCGGCAGAACCCTATTGTATCATATTATTCGTTATATATTTATTATATCACAATCATTTTATAGTTTTTATTAGTCTTATATAACCATTATTGGGTATTTAAGTTTCTCCAAAGTTTCATTCCAAATTTCCAATTTTTAGATCGAATTTCCATCATTTTTGTTGAAACGATATCGATATTTGGAACGAAATCCATAAATTTGACTAGTGATATATCTGTCGATATCAATATTTTCATCCTTGCATAAAAGATGAACTTGTTGCAGTCTTAGTGTAGATAAAATATTGTATTACATAATTATCTGTTATTTCTATATATTATATGTATTTTTTTACACAATGAAATTTATTCATATCATCAAAATTTAATAAAAAATCTTGATATTAAAATTTAGCACATAATCACATTTTTAATTCTTAAATTCGTACACGTCAATAAGTTTGTAATAGTACGACGTGATCGGACTATTCTATCAAATACGTATTTCTCTATTGTATAGCGGTATGGGTGTTTACTGATGGCACAGAGAGGCAACAGTGGCACATGAACCAAAAACGCGTAGAGTCGACTCCTTTTGATGACCCAGTTGCAGTGTGATCAGTGGGTTTTGGTCAGAAACTTGAAACGAAACTTTGTTCTTATGCCAAACTGATTTTTATTTTTCTCGCCGCGTACAGTTGGAACTTGGAAATGAATTTGACTTAAATCAGTAGTTTTCTCATTCTCTGATTTAGGAGAAAGAAAAAAAGTGGGTGGCTGAATTTGCCTTGTTTGTTACTTGAAAGGTGGTGTTTGCAAACGTGTTGAATGCTCCTGACCCAACTTTTCCATTAATCTGACTTTGCTTTGCTTTGTGAAAAGTGCTTAAGAGATGTAGATCTCACAAATGCTTTTGGGCTTGGGGTATTTAATAGCCTCTGCCCCTCTTTACTTTTCTGTAGTATTTGTGTTCTCCTCTCCTTCTTCCTTCTTCCATCTATTCTCTCTCCCTATAGAATTCCTGCTTCCATTTCTCACGTTGCAGAAGCCTCTGCTTAAGGTACTTCAGGGTCTCTTTTGCAAATTAGGGTTAGTTTTTTTTATCATTTTTTGCATACTTGGTTTAGTGATACATTCTTTTAGCAAGTTCGGCATCCTATTTTTGTTTGTATTTGTGGGGGATGAAAAGTATATTGATATTTTTGGAGGATGTCGATGTGAAATGTCCCTGTCCAAAAATTATTGAACTTTAGGGGAGTTTCTAAGGAGTTGGACTACTCTCTGTTTTTCCAAATAGGTTTGGGTGAAAGTTCAACTTCAATTTTGTTGTGCTAGTACTAGTCCAATTTATGCCAAATTTAAGGTCAGATCTTTTCTCTTTCACTTACGGTTGAAAAGCATTTGCCGTTTTTTGAAAAATGGTAAAGATGCAATCAATGGGATTGAATATAATCAAAGACTATTTCCTTGAATGAAAATTTTGTCGGTTTTTTTGGGTGTATAAACAAAGTTTATGCAAAGAAAGCTTTTGCCTTTTATTTGGTCTTGAAAGATTGTTTTTTTTTTTTGTTCAGGTTTTTTAACAGGAGAAAATGGTGAAGATCTGTTGCATTGGAGCTGGATATGTTGGGGGTCCGACCATGGCAGTGATTGCCCTCAAATGCCCCTCCATTGAAGTAGCTGTGGTCGACATCTCTGTCTCCAGAATCGCAGCCTGGAACAGCGATCAGCTGCCCATCTATGAGCCCGGTCTTGATGAAGTTGTGAAGCAATGCAGAGGAAAGAACCTCTTCTTCAGCACTGCTGTAGAGAAACATGTCTCCGAGGCAGACATAATCTTTGTTTCGGTTAACACTCCGACTAAAACCCGGGGTCTTGGAGCTGGCAAAGCTGCAGACTTGACATACTGGGAAAGCGCAGCCAGGATGATTGCTGATGTTTCAAAGACTGATAAGATTGTTGTGGAGAAATCAACGGTTCCTGTGAAAACTGCTGAGGCAATTGAGAAGATTTTGACCCATAACAGCAAAGGGATCAAGTATCAGATCCTTTCGAACCCGGAGTTTCTTGCTGAGGGCACAGCAATTGAGGACCTTTTTACACCCGACCGCGTTCTAATTGGAGGGAGGGAAACTCCTGATGGCCAGAAAGCAATCCAAGCATTGAAACAAGTTTATGCTCATTGGGTGCCGGAGGACAGAATCATCACAACCAATCTGTGGTCAGCTGAACTCTCAAAGCTAGCTGCCAATGCCTTCCTGGCTCAGAGGATCTCATCCGTTAATGCCATGTCCGCTCTCTGTGAGGCTACTGGAGCAAATATCTCCGAGGTTGCTCATGCAGTTGGCAAGGATACAAGAATTGGATCCAAGTTTCTTAATGCTAGTGTTGGTTTTGGTGGGTCATGTTTTCAGAAGGACATACTCAACTTGGTGTATATCTGTGAGTGCAATGGCCTAACTGAAGTTGCAAACTACTGGAAACAAGTCATTAAGGTGAATGACTACCAAAAGAGCCGATTCGTCAACAGGGTTGTTTCTTCTATGTTCAACACAGTTTCTGGTAAGAAGATTGCCATCCTGGGGTTTGCATTCAAGAAAGATACCGGTGACACAAGGGAAACTCCTGCTATTGATGTTTGCAATGGGCTGTTAGGTGACAAGGCACATTTGAGCATATATGATCTGCAGGTAACTGAAGATCAGATTCGAAGGGATTTGTCGATGGAGAAATTTGATTGGGACCATCCAATTCATTTGCAGCCAATGAGACCGGCTGCTGTCAAGGAAGTGAGTGTTGTACGGGATGCTTATGAGGCAACCAAAGGTGCTCATGGAATCTGCGTTCTTACGGAGTGGGATGAATTCAAGACACTCGATTACAAGAAGATTTTCGACAACATGCAGAAGCCAGCATTTTTATTTGATGGAAGGAACGTTGTTGACGTTGAGAAGTTGAGACAGATTGGATTCATTGTGTACTCAATCGGGAAGCCGTTGGATTCTTGGCTCAAGGACATGCCTGCTATGGCATAAGATAGATTTATCTCTCTGCTGATACAGAAGCTTGATCATTCTTTGAATTTTTACTTTGCACCTCATGTTCGCTTTACTTTCAAAATTATGGATTAGTAGTTCTTGTCATCTCACATAAACATATATATATATATATTGTTATTAGTTGGCCCTTAAAAATAAAGTTAAGCAAAAGTTACACTTAGTTTTACATCTGTATTGGGCAGTCTCCTAACGGAAAAATTTCAAAAGCAGAGAAAGAATAGCCTTAACTTGAAAACTCCGATAAAATTCTATAAATGAATGCCAGATTCAGAATCACATTATTTGTCTAACTACATTTCGTATGAACAACAAACAAGCTCGTAAATCTAGTACAGATTGCGTATCATTCTTGAGTTTATACATATGATCAAAAGATTCTCATCTATCGCGATCTAAAACACAGCCTAACGGTAAGAAGACGCAATCTAAAACAAAGCCTAACCGTAAGAAGACGCGATCTAAAACACAGCCTAACCGTAAGAAGACGTAATCTAAAACACTGCCCAATGGTAAGAAGACACTCGGATTCTTTCGTGAATGATCCACTCTATAATTTCCCCAAGTTGTTAGTGAGTCAACTACCTGAAAGTGCAGTTTCAGTACTCAAAATTTGTATTTACAGGCTTCTTCGGCTGCTCTAGCATATACCCAACAGGCCACCAGTGATATGTACAATTATCTTCAAGTCCTCAGCTCTCTTGTGCGCGCCCTTCTCCACGGGGCATCTTCTTTGCCATCGCTGCCATTAATAAAAATAATTCAGCAATTTGTACAATAAAATCAAGCAGTTGTATGATTGACTAATAGCATAGGTAAACCAATATTGAAGCAAAATTTAAAATATGCAGAGATAAGAGAGAGATCATACCGTCTTCAACGTCCTTGAGCTGATAATAATGCGGAGCTATTTCCACTAACCATTCCGGCTTTAATTCTGTTACCTGCAATTTAATGTGTAGGTTTTAGCTGTAATGCAAATAACATGTACGAAATAAGAACCATGAAATATGAGAGGTAAAAGGGGACACACCTGTCTCATATATTCCTTGGTTGTAAGTACCAATTCATGGTATATAACCCATCTTGGGAGCACCTGAAGAGAAGAATCAAAGTAAATAATCAAGCAAAACAGAATGTCCAATTACTACTGGATAATTTTGTCTCGAAAGAATGTATACGAAATGAAAACAGGAATTTATTTTTAATACCCACCCCATTTGCAAAAAGATAAATAAATCACACACTATGTTCAATACATAGGATGACTGAGATCAATTTATATTGCAATCCAAGTGACTAAGTTTCATATGGAAAATAGCAAAATGCAAATCTTGTCTACCTGATGCAGCCCTGAGCTGGGGTGTATATTGACAGTCTGTGGATGTTTGACAGTTCTATAAGATCCGTTCTTTTGAAGCTTTGCAGAATGAGGGAAGAAGCCTGATAGAAATAGCAACCAGTACAGTTAATTCAACAATTACACACAGGAAGGGGAAAAAGCAACTCACTTTTAATCATTATAGCTAACAGTAGTGGTAAAATTACCAGATGTAATGGCCTTTTTTATGGGCTCGTAATCACTGATATTTGAGACCAGCTCAATCTCAACCCTCTCCAAAAGCCCCTCAAGCTGGTCTCTAATATCCCTAGCACGCTTCATGCTCCTTACCTGTAAGTTTTGAGATTACAAACCGTCAGAAGAGTGTTGGTCAAGCAAAAATACATTCAATTGATAGTCAATTAATCCGTATGTGTTTTAAAAAAAATATATATCAGGATTTTAATAATCGTTGGTATCAATCTTATTGTCACCTACAACAATGGCGTCAAATTGGGCAACAGTGAATTTTCAAACAGTACCTGTATATAGTTTTCATAACACCACTGGGTTGAGAAATTGGTCTCTTTCCATGAATTATATACCTAAGACGGAAAAAAAGGTAGTTAATAAACATTCAAAAACATGTGAAACATTATTTGTCACATAGTGAGGATCAATACCAATATCATTAAATTCATTATAACTACTTAAACCCCAAGTCCCAAAGTCATGGTTTAAAACCCTAAACATCAGATATGTGAAAGAGGAAACCAAACCTTGAGCAATGCAATGTGATCTCCCACGTTCCCAGTGTGGAAATTCAACCGTGCATTGTCAGCATGGACTTGCTTATCCTTTGGACGGTAAAAGATTGAATTACCAATGGAAAGCATAGCAGCAATTGAAATAATCTCGTCTGAACACTTGTACTTATCAGAAGCAACTATCATCTTAGATAGCATGGGATCAAGAGGAAACTCTGCCATCCTTCTACCGACTTTAGTCAACTCCCCCACTTTATTTAATGCACTTAGTGCAAATAAAAGTTCCAGGGCTTTTAGTAATGCTTCAGATGGAGGAGGGTCCATAAAATCAAAATGTAATAAGTCATGAATACCAAGACTCTTCAATGTTAGCACCACATTGGCGAGATTAGTCCTCTGTACTTCTGGTACTGTGTTATCATCCAAGTCATTGTAATAATTGTAGGCTGTATACAAGCGGAAGCACTTTCCAGGACCCGTTCGACCAGATCGACCTGCCCTCTGCATTGCTGATGCCTTTGAAATTGGGGTGACTAGCAATGACTCCATCCCAGTCCTTGGATTATATGATTTCATCTTACAAAACCCTGGGTCAATAACATACTTGATCCCATCAATAGTCAGGGAGGTTTCAGCTATATTTGTGGCAAGGACAACCTTCCTTGCACCTTCAGGTGTGGGCTCAAAAATTTTTGCTTGCAGCTCAGTAGGTAGGTTTGCATATATTGGACAAATAATCAACTCAGCAATTTTTGTGCCTAAGCCCCTTGTCCTGTGCTTCAGGATTTCTTCCGATGTTTCAATTTCTTCTTGACCAGTGAGGAATATTAATATATCTCCAGGTGGTTGCGTAACATGGATTTGAAGTGCAGTGACAATTGCTGCATCTAAGTAATCAGCTTCAGGTGCTTTTGTGTAATGTATTTCAACAGGATACCGCCTTCCAGGAATTTTGAAAATTGGAGCAGAATCAAAATAATCACTGAACTTCTCAGCATCAAGGGTTGCACTTGAGATAAGCAGTTTTAGGTCGGGTCTAAATCGAGCAATATCCTAAAATAAAAACCACTAGCTGTTAGAAACGAACAACCAATGTTCTTTATCAATTTACCATGGGCTTACAGAACAAAACAGTAGAGAGGGTGGTCATTGTGAAGCAATCTCCAACAGAAAATCATCACACTGGAAAACATGAAAACATGAAAGAGTTACTTACCTTTACTAATCCAAAAAGAATATCAGTTGAGAGTGTCCGCTCATGGGCCTCGTCCACCATCACCACACTGACATGTATGAAGAGAACAAGTGAAACAATGCAAATAATCTAACTATCCAACGTATATACATGCACCAAGTCAGCTTACCTGTAGCTCGCCAGATCTGGTTCACCAAGGAACTCTCTCAACAGCATTCCATCAGTCATATATTTCAAAACAGTCTTTTCGGATGTGCAATCCTCAAAACGAATAGAATAGCCAACCTGCATATGGCATAAAGGTCCCCAGTAGTGTCAAGAGAGGTCAGATTACCACTCACTATTGATTTTTTCTAACTTAGGGTACATTTTTCAACGCAAAGGAGAAACTTAAACAGCTTTTCCAATATGTAAACAAAGAATAAGGCATGTGATCAGAACACAAGATAATATAAGTATGATTAACTATTCAAAGGTCATTAACTTTTCCTTTTTATCTAATCACAGGATCATTATTAGCATAATGAACAAAGAACACTTCAATGAAAGTGGAATACCTCGTGCCCAAGTTTGACCCCCATTTCTTGGGAAACCCTTGCAGCAACACTCATAGCAGCAACTCTCCGTGGCTGAGTGCACCCGATCTGTAAGAAAAACGAATAAAAATAAATAACTCAGGACATTTTATAGTTTTAGATTTGTAAAAATAAATAGATGATTCATAGCCTTTATATATTTGTAGAATAATCACAAGTCTATCTATTTTGTTGGCCACATAAAAGTAGATAGGGTGTTAATGTTCCAGAAATGTTTAGAAGTTATTAAACACACAAAGTTGTAAAGACACAAAACGAAAGAGCAGATTCCTTCAGGCTCCTATTAGAAGCAAAAGTTAAAAGGGGGCACATGTACAACATGAATTTATTCTTTATCAACAGTCCCTTTCAATTAAAATTTCATCTTAGAGTCAAATCTTTGCAATAAGAAGCAATCATTAACATAAGGATTTCCAGCACATAAATAGAAAATTTCAAGGAACAAACTTCTCAACCTTTCCACGGGTTGTGTATCCAGACTCGTGAAGATACTGAGGAATCTGGGTAGTTTTTCCAGAACCAGTTTCACCAACAATAACAAGAACCTACAAAACCATCACAAGACTAAGGCATGTAATACAAGAAGAAATGCTCAGAGATACTTTTTCTAACCATCATTATAATTATTAGAAATGCCTACGGCTCAAAATGCTATTATGGAACAAAAACGTCCCAATTTAATGCAAGATAAATCAATACCCACAACGCGTTTGGTTTGAATACATGCATTCCTAATCAAATGCATAAATTTTAAGAGAAAAGCTAAAAAAACCTGATGATCTTCAACAGCTTTGAGTAACTGATCACGGTAGGAGTAAATGGGTAATGTTTTTCTATCCGCCTGAATAAGCAACATACATGATAAGTAAATTATAACAGTTAAAACTCCTCTGATTTAATACCATTCAAAGGTTAATTATATAGAAAACTAGTTAAACCAAAAATTTTGTGCACTCCGCAAGAATCTTTAAAGTTTCCACAATGTATCATATATTTATTCATTCTCTTTAAGTTCTTAAAATGCAAGGCATTTTAGGATTTTAACTTCTGTACATTATCCATCCACTTCCAAAGCATGACACAGCCTTCAAGTAGCAGTATAAATTTCTCAAAAATGACAAAGAGAACATGTCATTCCAAAAATGACAGAGAGAACATGTCATACCAAACAAAGTAAGCATCTTAGCAAAAAGCGACAGAAAATATAAACAATGAAAGAAGAAGTAAATGATTAGCAACCTGGAGCTTCTCTAATTCCGATTTCGCCCGCGACTCAATTAACTCAGAAGGTTGCCCATCATCATCAAACTGCATCCAGAATATAAACAGATGAGACATGCATTTTGATACCAGAGAAACGTGTAAAGTCAAATTGATGTTGTTAGTAGGCATACCTCATCACCATCCATCACTGATGCCTTGATAAAGTCAATTTGGTCCTCAAATACATACCTAAACATCAGATAATTTGGAAAAAAATTAGCATGAGCTAGTAGAATTATCTTCTTCAAATAATTTGGTTCACTTGTTAAACATGCAACTTCAGATTGTGAACATGAGCAGGTAACACCGAGGATAGAGAATGAAACTTCATAAACTTACTGATACTCGTCAGATATTTGCTTTTTGTTTTTTGAACCAAATTTCAATGTTGCCTTTCCTGCAAGATGATGGCCTCAGGATGAAATTTTCTGAAATTTATCTGAAATTGTATTTGAAGGAGGACTTAAGAGAATGCTAAAACTTCACAAAGAACTGACCAATTTGGTGATCCTCCCAAGCTTCCTGTTCTGCAAATGGGTTCATTTTATCCCCAGCACTTGAGTCCCTACACAACAATATAGGTTTTAAAAAAAGTTCAAGAAGACAGAACTAGATCAGTATTAAGATTGCACATTCATTTATTCAAATCAAGAATATGTCATGGTATGATAATTGTAGATTTTTGTGAACATTTCCTAAATAATTACCTGTAGCGTTGCACAGCCACAGAAAATCTCTTCTCCTGATTAACACCACCCTCCTCATCATATGCATCTGGTATCCTGTACTGCATTCCATAAAGAATGCAAGTATAGCACATAACCAGATGATAGCATTGACATGTAGGGAGATAAGATAAACTCAAATACAACAAAGATACTATGTAGCATTTCAATCAGCCATGCACTCCAATTTGGGTGAAAGGAAATTTCTCAAAGGAAAATTCCTTTTGAAGGAACTCTTATAGGCAACCAAGCTAACCATAACTGATTATCAAAAATTCCTAATACCTCATTGATATCCTCAGGCTCATCCGATCTCTTCTTCACAAGCTCGTATATTTGCTTTTTATAACTGTAGAGTAAATCCACGAGCAGGAAAATATTAGATACTGTATATAGATTTAGCTTCTTATAACATAACTGAGAATAGGTTTACCATATTATATTCAGATCATTAAAGTTATAAAAATCAATGACAGGGGACTCGTCAGAGAAAAGAAATTCAGAGACTGTATTTTCTCTACCTTAAGTCACGTTGTTCTGCTTCAGTGAGCTTCACCCCATCAAATAAGTATTGCTCATCCTCTATATCATCTCTGAGATACATGTCAAAACAATAAGAAAAATTGTTTGTGCAGTTATATGTTTTAAATTACTGAACTATAACAGGCTTCTCCTCCTTTTTTTCTTAACGAGGTAGAGGGATGAAGGGATCTAACTTTCATTAGCAGAAAATTAAGTAATTATTTCCGTACCTGATTTCCTCCAATTTTTTTTGCTCCCTTTTCTTCAAATATTCTTGCCTCGAAAATTTTCTGAAGCAGAGAAAAAAAAGCTCAGGACCAATTGCTCATCCAATATATATTCTTGCCTTCTTGGTATGCGCAGTTCTCTCATGAATCGCCTTCTTATAGTAAGCACACACACATATACATAATATGTACATTAAATGTGCTTTCTAGGGGGAAATCAAGCAGCTTCAACATGATGAATATAATTGAAAAAAAGCATTTTCCATTCTACCATAATATCCATCTACTAACTAGCTAGAAACAAGGCCACCTAATTTATGCATATTCCCCAAATGTTTTAGAAGAGTCATTTTCAAATTGATTGGTCAAAGCACTCAAATAATATTTCTGCTTGAAAATTAATTCTTATTAAGCTCAAAAAGTGCTATTTGCTAAAAAGTTAAAATAATAATAATAAAAAAAGCATTTATCACTTAAATATTTAGAAAAAAAAGTAAGGGAAGTCCATTCATTATATATAGATAATGACAAACCTTAAATCTTCAATGTCATCTCTTTCAAAAGCATTGGTTCTCCGAATAGCCTCCTCTGTTGTGTAGTATAATGCATCATCATGAAACAATATTAATTATAAACAAAAATATAAGCATTTGAATGTCATTCTATTATCAATTTGACGTACCTTCTTCCTTTTTTGACAGCTTTCTCTCTGTTAACTGCCAAGGAGAAAAAGAGAAGATGCTATAGAAATAAGAGGGCAACGTGATGATTCCAAGCAGAATTTATACCGAAAACAATATGTAGCAGATGAAAATCAATCCAGAACTAAATTTGTACCTTTCGTGTTGCTGCTGTGTCCCGCTCCCTTATATTCTTTTCTAATTGCTCCCTCTCTCTTTGATCACGCAATCTTTCTTCTTCCGACTACATCGTATTATGAATAAAGAATATGTTCAAAACTGGTAGAGAAGAATAAGGAAAAATCTATAATAGAAACATGAAAAGATGCTCCTCAATGTTTGTGTACATTCTATCATCAGATCACATGACGTCAAGTACTCAAACCAATCCAAGCAAAAAGTGAAAGTCTAGAGTCTAGACAACCTCATCAATTCAGTCAATTTTACTTCTTCAGTTTCAATGAAAGTATGAGCAACTGAATCTAGGGATAAATTTGTTTTAAAAATATATGCAAAAGATGAAAACCTCTGAACCATCATCTTCATCTGGAGAAGTTCGTCTTTTAACCCGTCTAGCATCTTCCTCTTGTGCAATCACCTGCAGCATTGCACTTAGTTAAAACAAAAGTTACCATGAGAAACAAAAACAAAATATTATCTTTTAAGAGTTCAAAGAATTGCCTCATCATCTTCATCTTCTTGACTTGAAGCCTTCTTCCTGAACCGCTTCTTATGGGAATCTGCTTTCCTAGGCTCAGAAACAACCTGGACGGAAGATCTATCTCCATCATCATCGTCATCTGCTTCCAAGAGAGCATATGTTTTCTGCTTCTTCACCAACATTGCAGCTTCCCTCTCTTGTTTCTGATATAGCTGTAATAACAACAAAGAAGAGTGACAAGCAGGAAAAGGAATGACCTCATAAACAGATAACTGGGGACAAAAATCTTAAGTCCAAGCATTCATTATATTTGAAATAAGAACTTACGTTAACACCAGATGCTTTACGGGGCACTTTAGCAAAGAGATCTTCAGCAAATGCACTTGTTTCAGCAGATGAGGACAACCCAAATTCCACAAGCTTACCCACCACATCTGCCGGTGATTTCGCTTGTTTAGCTGCAAGTTTGGAAAACTTTCATTAGCAGAACTGTGCACAATGCTCCTATACTAACTGCAGCTCAATGAATGAAACAAACAAAAGTAAACTTTCAGGTAAGATCAACTAACTTATTCCAATCATGTACTGAACAAGAGTGCCCTGTGAGTATCCGAGCAACGACATCAACATATCGGATACCCATGTCTTCAGATTGCCCTCGCTCCCCATTTTAACTGCATTGAACAATACAATCATTTTCAATATGTATGCTGTTCAGCTAAAAAGCAAACAAAACTTTCAATTTAATCATTGAAAATCAAAACAAAATAGATCGCATTTGAAACCTAAGTCACTTTTTCTGTTTTGATCGGGAAATTAATCAAGAGCACTCACCTTAGGGCTACAAAAAGTTTTAGCCGATATTTCTTCGGCTGACAAAGATATCCTTTCACAGAGACGACTCTCTTAGGCTTCCTGAGTGCAGGAAGAATACCAGGACCGTGTGGACAGTGCGGTTGCTTCCGACGCCACTGTAAACGGCCGGAGTAGGACAGTTCCCCGTGCGTTCAAAAGTGTCACGGCGACGCACAGAGAGAAGGGAAAAGTGCGGGGCTTTGAGAGAGATGAATCAGGATTCAGGAGTAATATATTTGGACATGCTTTCGGCTTTTTCAAAAGTTTGAGCCCAACACTAAAGCCCAAATTTATGTCGGCCGCGAAGCCCGACCCGATGACCGTTTAAAAACTGGGCGCGGACTCCGTCTTATTAGCGCGAAACAATTTATGCTTATCTTTTAATTAAAAGGATTGGGTCGTGTACAATCTGGTGCGGTGAGAACCACAATAAGCCTGAGAATTGCGAATCAGAGGCCAAATCGTGGAAAGAATGACACGTTTTTCGGTCGCTGAAAATGGAAAAAAAAGTCGTTGAAATTAACGACTGCTTCCTATTCGCCTCCATAGCTTTGGAGGCTTCGACGTTGACCCCCACCAAAACCTCTCTGCACAGCGTTGATCGAATCTAATTGCTCTGCCTCTGAATCAGAGGCAAAATTCGTTTGTGCAGAGTGGAAAATTTGAAGACTTTATTCTTCAATTCTTTGTTTTTTTTTTCTCCTCAAAATTTACAAGATTAATTTTTCGGTGGCCATATGGGTTGCACTACCAGCAAAAACGCAGACTCCAAAGCGAGCAGAGCCGCCCGCTGGCGATCCACCCGCACTGTTGGATTGCGTGACTCTAAATTGAAGGTAATCTTTCTTCCTTTCCCCCTACACATAATTATCGGTTTTGTTTTGCTATGCATGATTTGAATTGGATAATTGTTTGAAAATTGAATCATTGTAAGGAAAACTGGGAATTAAATGTCGGGGAGGTGGGAGGCGGAAGGTGGTTGGGATAAGTTGATTACTTTTTCTTAACAAAAAACGAATAAAGTTGATTAATTTTATTGGTGGGCTAGGCTTGTTAGTTTTCCGTGATGGCTTGTGATTACAAATGGGTCGAAGAATTATGATAAAAATCAATTTTTTTCATAAATGAGATGTTTCAATGGCTTGGATCAGGTGTAAATTCTAGTTGAGACTTGAGAGAGAACTATTTATCCGACTTGGTGTCTCTTTTAGATGACTAAGGTAAAAAATGAGCCTTTTGGTTCAGTAAAAAGGACTGTCCTTTGTCATTCTGGCTTGTGGTGTATAAATAGAAATGTAGGAATGTGTAATTGTGTAAACCAAGCTCTGTGGTTTATGTACGCTTGATGTCTCCAAGTCATTGTACATATTAGATCCTATATTTATAAAATTTAGTTGGCTTCCTATGGATGTTTCCGCATTATGATTGTGAGTGTCTATGTGTGTGTTCTTGGTTATTTTCTTACTGGTTACTTTCTCTGGAACAGACATTTCCAGATGAAGTTCTTGACCTGGGCAGATCCATCCGGACTCTTGATTTAACAAACAATAAGATAGGTATGTACATTTCTCTGCAACTGCTATGTTCGCCAATTTAGAATGCAGTTTTCTCTGCAAGGCATGTGATTTTCACTGAATTATCTTTAAGAAAAAGCTTCACTCAATTAACCTTCACATTGGAGGCTTTCTAGTGGCTTTGGCTTTTAAAGTTTCAATATTTTTAAACATATAGAACAAAGCTAATACTTAAACATCGAGTTTACTTCTCTCTTTTTCTGGATTGCAGTTGACATTCCTGTGGAAATTAGCAAGTTAGTAAACTTGCAGAAACTGGTAAGAATCATATTCTCGACTTTTGTGCATATTCATTCTTAAACTCATGCTCTATAAGCAATTTTTCATACATAACATTTTTAAGACTTCAACTTTCTTTATCGGTGTTGAAGGGAAAGGATAAACAGAGTGTGATAAAGTTTTTGTGATGAAAATGGTGGTCCTCTTATACTGAATTAAAGGTTACATTAATGAGTGGATCAGTGGACTGTTGGACAGGATTTATGCTTCTTAATCCGTTAATGTATTGGTTAGATCATTAGAAACAGCAATATATTAACAAACCTGTATTTATTATGAGAAACCAAAAAGCTTTCACAAAGAATATCAAACAGCTAAGATACTTGACTCAAATTTAATAATGTCTTTATTAGAAATTCTGTTGAATGCTAATAGAAAACTGTTCTATCATACATTGGGATGAAATTTGATAACTTTATCTTTCAGGTCTTGGCTCATAACCTCATTGATCGACTACCAATAAATTTGGCAAAATTAGAGTCTCTAAAAGTTATGACACTTGATGGAAATCGTGTTACTTCCTTGCCTGATGAATGTAATTCTCTTCTCTATGTAAGATAATGTTGCCTGAAATTTAGTTTCTTCAACTTCATGGGGTAAGACTTCATCACTGGACATGTAACTAACATGATATTGGTTTTTTATCTCTAGTGGGACAGTTGATAAGACTTGAGCAGTTATCCATCTCCGGGAATTCCTTAGAATCTTTGCCTGCGACTATTGGAAGCTTGCGCAATGTAAGTGCTTTGGCCGTTCACTCTGCTTATCTGTTCTTCTGTTCCTGCAGTTAGGATTTTCATGTCTGATTAATTATCAAATTTTATTTAAATTGTGGTATTGGAATCAGTCCAGATATTGTTTACTTTGAATTTGGACTACCAACATTGAAGCATGCATAAATTTCTAACAGAACACGAACTGAGTATTAGAGAGTTAATAGAAGACTCAGAAAAAGGCAAGCCATAGCCTAGTGCTATGAAATATGAGAAGAAGAAAATCAACAGGAAAAAAATGATTCAAGGGATTAGAGGGGGTTCATAAAATATCGGTGGTGATGCCTATATTTTGGTCAGTCTCCTGGTGGGTAACTTTTTCCTAGCCTTCCACAGTTCTCTTGTAACATCAAAGGTGAATACTTATGTTTGAGACAAAGTTGCATTATGTCAACAATTAGTGCATCCATGGACCTACTTATATAAATAAGGGACTTTGATCTAGGTTTGACCAGAACATTTCGAGCATGGAGGGTAAAATTCACATTCTCTCAGTGACTTTCATAGACAAGTAAAAATTAATGTTTTATAGAAACAGTGGGAGTGGCACCTATTAGTGGTAAGATGAAGTAAGCTTACGTTTTATATGCAATGTCAACCATTAGATACACCTGTAAACAAGCAAAATACTTAAAGTAGAAAGTAAAAGACAGGAGGCTGACAAAAGGAAGTAATATGTCTGAACAGTTCGAATTATAGGGGATACTGAATGTCAATGGAAAACCAGAGTTTATGTCACCCAACCCCATATGATTGGGAGAAGAGCAAGGATGACAACAATGAAGAATATTAAAGAATTTAAGTCAATGGAAAATGCATTATTGTAAATATTAATTCCACTGTCAAATTTTTGGAATAAGACCCATTTGGGGTTTCTTGTGAAAATATTGTGTCTAATAATGGATTGTTTGATGCAGTTAAAGCTTGTGAATGTATCAAAAAACAAATTAAAATATCTTCCAGAATCCATAGGGAGTTGCTTCTCTCTGGAAGAATTGCAAGCAGATGGTATGTTTAAATTTTTTACGCATGTTTTTTTAATTGATGTCCATTCAGTATGGTTTTTAATTTTATTTGTTTATCTTTCAACTTTTAGATATTGCATTAATTTTTTTTTTCCTCTAAAATGGTTTTGTGGTAGTAAGTTATCAATGTGGTAACTCACTTCATGATTCTGGATTACTTTTCAGATAATTCAATCGGAGATCTTCCTGAATCAGTGTGCAACCTTGTCCACTTAAAGTCACTTTCCTTAGACAATAATAATGTGAAGCAGGTATAATGTTTACCCTGCGAGTTTCATTTGGCTAATCGTAACTACATAAAGGATGACAAGTTGGACTATTTTTGGGCTTTTGGTTTACCTGTGCTTCGTCTCACCAACTCCTCCGTAGCCCTACCCATCTTTAAAAGGATTCTCAGTACAGTTTTGTTTTATAATTCCATGGTTAAATTGAGACTTGGCTCCCAGTAGGGAAACCATTTACCGGTTCTACTAATTATTAGATGCAGAATTTGGTGTTTGTAGTGGTTCGAATTCTGACTGCCATCCACTTCACCACTCAAATTTACTTCTGGTTAGGCCTGTATTAATTTTTAACTTTCTTGTTTCCAGATACCTTCTAATCTATTGAAAGACTGTAAAGCTCTGCAGAAATTTTCCCTGCATGGAAATCCTATTTCGATGGATCAGTTTCAGCAGGTATGTCATATGCTCTTTTTATGCACTCCATTACGTGTATCCTTTATTCTCGGAATGCTTTCTATGTATAGTTAAACATTTACCCCGATGATTAAAATCCAGATGGAAGGATTCCAAGAGTTTGAAGAAAGAAGGAAGAAGAAATTCGACAAACAAATTGATTCAAATGTGATGATCAGTTCCAAGGGCCTTGATGAGGGAGTTGATCATTAAGAGTACGGCGTTGACATTCCTGTCACAGTAAGCTCGGCACCAAAATCTCAATGAAGTTCTGGTATTTGTATAAAGCCTGCATTTTAACTTTTTCTTTTCTATAAACAGAAGTTCAGGAGTCAAAGCCATTCAAATGCGAAAGAGAGATCGTTTCTTCCCCGCTGTAAATTAAGATGATCTTTTCTGTAGCTTGGGATGGACGATGGAGGACATTGTTATTTATAGTCGCTCCTCACTTGCAAAATAAAAAGTATTCAAACTCAATTCAGTTGCATTGTACACTTGGGACTGCTTTTCTTCAAACACCTTCACCAGTCATTAGCAATCTTGTATATGAAAGGGTGGGAATTTATTCTAAGATGTAACTTATTTTGTCACGCATTTTGAAATGAAATGTAAAACGTTGCATCTTTTGATACGATATGGGAAAGTGAATATAATGAGGACATTGAATCCAAATTACGGCCCTGATTTCAGTGAATTAAGTGGCAGATTGCTACAATGTTTTCTTTTGGACCATCTCTGTCTGCCCTTTTTTCCTCATGATTTTACTATGTTGGTTGATGAAGATTGAAGAATGATTTAGTTTTCAAATTAAATTGTTCAAAAATAATTTCGGCAGTCTGAAGTAAGATGGTTTGATATCCAATAACTTTTGGGTTTGGTTGTGTCTGATACCCCTTTTGTGGATTGTGTCCGGTATTCCTTGATTGGGTTGCACTCTCACTGTAGGGATTAGGATTCTCTAAAGATCTAATTTTCACCATGAGAATTATTGTATTCCGGTCATTCATTTAAATTCGCAGGTCAGAAATTGATTTTAGTTGTACTTTCATTTTCAATATAGTCAATGTATCCGGTCAAGTTATAGTCTATATACATTAATCCCTATAATAGAGTTCTTGTTAGATACCTAGAGGATCCTAACCCCTCATGGTAGCTTGTCAAAAATTGTAGTTTGTGAAATGGTGGTTGTTGGGGATTTCACAAATGTATGTGTAATGTGTAGGGTGCCAAATTTTGATACGACTCGATACACAATTTGAAACCTGCACGAAATTTATTCAGGTCAATTAGCATGATTAAAATTTTGAGTCATTTTCAGGTTAACCGATTATGACATGTTTAATAAACGGATGGATTTCGAGTCAACCTATTAATTCGTATAATGATCTATTAACATGTTTAATAAACAAGTAGATTTCGTGTCAACTTATTAACCGTACAATGACCTATATATTAACCTGTGTAATAAGCGTGTCAATTACTAATATAATATCTGTTCATTTGTCTACCTAAATACCTAATAAATTTTATTGATTAAAAATGTTAAAAATGTTAAATAAATTAAGTAGGTTGTAGGTTAATTGGGTTCGAACACGACATATTTATTAATGGGTTACATGGAATACCTGGTTCATTAATAAGTCAGAGTTGGATTAACTATCTTTGACACGATTATTAAATAGGTCGGATTCAGATTTGACATATTTGAATAAAATAGAATTCTTAACACGATACGAATCCGACACTACATGACTCGTTGTCAACCCTATTTGTGGTGTCATACCCTACATATTGCCTTATTTCGCATTAGTTGACGTTCATCATTGGAGATTTTTAACTCAAGTTCATTGTCAATCTATTAATATGTAGTTTGTTTTACATCGTATGATTATTTTATAAATAAAAAAGATAATATTATATTTATTAAAAAAACACTACATAATCTAAAATTTCAACTATAATATTTAAAGTTTGCCAAAAAAAAACTATAATATTTATAAAATAAAAAAAATAAAAAACTTTTTTTGTTTTCAATTTTAAAAAAATTGGATTTAAAAGAAATTATATTATACATACACAATTAATCAATGAAATAAATAACACAATTAAAATTAACTCATTAAATGTTAAAGATCCTATTCTAAAAGACAAAGCTTTCATACCATGTTTTCAATAATACTATTATACACAGAAAATTAATCAATTAAAAAATAACAGAATTGTATCCAAAAATAAATAAAACCAAAAAGAATCCAATTAAATGTTAAAGATGATTTTCTAAAAGATAACTTTTATACCATAATTGTCTTACTTTTATGATGAAAATGTAAAGATACTGTGTATTTTATAATTTTTATTCACCAATAAATCACATTATTATGCACCGAACAAGGCTGGAGACAAATTTGAAGCTGCGTTGTCATTGGCCACTTTCCTCTAACAGTATACCACGTGTCACTCACACCGAGGCTGTTATAAAATCCAAATCACCGCACCACCCTTCAAATAACCTCGTTTCTAGCACTGTCTCTACGTCCCATCTCTTCCCGCACTACGAGGGGTATTTTCTGTAATTACCAACATATACGTATCCCTTTTTGATATTTCCGTTCTTGGACAGCCATTTACAAAAAAGGCTAACCCTACTTTGCCCCTTTTCTTCAATCGCCGCCTCTTTTTCGATCTCGATCATTTTTTCCCCCGATTCCATCTTGATCTTTCTGCTCAATCCCAAAATTGGGATTGGATTCGATTAATTCGTCATCTCCCCAATCGGTGGATCCTAATTTCAGCTTTAGCCGTGTTTCCAATCCGATTCTAGGGTTAGGGTTTCGTGAAATGCTCGATCTTTCTCTCCGTTTGTAGATCTAAGAAGCTACGCTTTTGGATTGGCGATTTATTGTTTTCCGTTGTAAAATTGTTCGGATCTGTAAATTATTTCGTATTCTTTTGGTCGTTGAGGTTTTCTGATTTCTTGGTTTTTGATTCGTTTAGGATTGATTAATCTATAGATCTATTAGCCTTCGAGGTTTTTCTATCACGGATCTGCTATATTTGGCTGTGGATCAGGTGCGATTTCTGGGATTTCGTCAAAAAATCAAGATCTAGGGTTAGGGTTTTTAAAATTTGGGGATTTTCCTTATTTTGTTAAATTCGGTTGGGCGAAAGGCAGATTCACTCGAAAACCCGCGATTTTCCCCTTTGGTTGCGTTTCGATTAGAGCTTTTGTCTTCCAATTCAGCAATCTGCTTCGTTTCCCCGAAGACTGTTTTTTGAGGTATAAACCCAGTCCTTTTTTAATTTTTGAAATTATTAATATGTGCAAAGTAATTGAAAAATTAAATCAATATTAATTACTTGCTCAAATTAAATTCAGTCAATTATGGGGCTGTGATGTCGGCACCCCTATTTTTAGCTAAGTTGGGCTTTCATATTTACCAAATTGCCCTCCACTTGTTATGTCTTTCTTTTATGCGGAGGGTGCCCAAATGAGTGAAAGTCAGATGAGTGGCCCGGCCCCACAACACCCTTTAAGATTATCAAATACAATCATAAATTGACTTTCAATTCTCTACTAAATTATAATTGCTAGAGATTTATGTCAGAGGATTTAATTTTTTGAACTTATATTGATGTTAGCTGACACGATATCAATGTTCAGGGAAATACATTACTTACTTTTAGCGGGAAACCTTGTATGTTCAAAGATTTGTTTTTGCCCAGTTGAAGTAAAAGTTAATATGATGTGTATTTGTGATCGTGTTGGTGTTTTTGCATACCGTACACTGCTTATTCCGCGTAGCGAAATGTGCCCATTGCGAGTACTATCTGAGGAATGGTATCATGGTATCGTTGGATAATCATTTATGTCTGAGTAATTTAGCGGAAAATATATACTGAAATATTTCACATGTGCTTCTATTTTATTTAGCTTCATTGTTTTAGATGGTATCAAATTGTTTTCAGGCGTATGTTTTGCATTCTATAAACTTGTTTGATCTATATCCTGCAGTTAATATGGTACAAAAGCGGCCTCTCGATGACGAGCAACTATTTGTTTCTTTCAAGCACCCAAGACAAGTGGGGCACAGTAAAGAGCTAGTTTCATTTTCAGAATCTGTTTTTCCTGGAGACGTTTCCGATAAACTGCAGAGTTTAGGTGAGGGACTGTGATCTATAAATATATGTGGAATCTGGCAAAGAGGGAAATATTTTGTTTTTGTCTTCTCATATTTGTACATGTGACTATGACTCTAAATGCATCTGTTTCTGCATGCACGTGATGTTTTCAGTCTGATTAAAATCTTGTGAGTTTTTCCAAGACTCTGAATATTTGATTGTCAAAGACGCTTAAATTATAGCATATTTTGCTTGTTTCTCAGTTTTGTTCATGACTATTTGTGGCCACATGAAAGCAGCCTAATTAGCTGGTTTACAATTTTCTTTTGCTTTGAGCTCCTGAGAAAAGTACTGATGATGTTTAAATGGTAGACAATGGATGGGCAAAAGACAACAAGAAAGGTGAAGAAAAGTTTTCTGATGACATCTTTTCGGATATTCTAAAAGGTGGTGAGACTGTTGAAGCCAGTGCACCTGGAAGCTTTACCAAGTCCTCGTGGGCCACAAGCGGTACTAGTGAAGGAGATTCTCTGTTGGAAGCACCATTGCATGGATCCCTTTTCGCGGAGTACTTCAATCCTGAACGTCCAGTAAGGACACTGGCTCAAACTCAGCATATTTATTCTCTTCTTTTGGATCACCTTCCTCGGAAATCTGTCTCCATTGGACCAGAGCATCAAGCTAATGTTCCACTGTGGGGTGCACTGAGAACTAATGCTAATTCAAATCATTCAGATGCATCTGAAACAGTTTCAAAGTCTGACCTTGAGGATGAGAATAGACTAATGGGGGCCTGTGTTATTCCAATGCCTGATCTTGATTTATCTTCCGATGCTGATTGCATAGTTGGCAATGGTAGAACTGATTGCAGCTGTGAAGATGCGGATTCTGTTAGATGTGTCAGGCAGCACATTTTGGAAGTAAGAGAAAATCTTATAAAGACCATCGGGCCTAAGAAATTTGAGGAGCTGGGATTTAATGACATGGGAGAGCAAGTAGCACAAAGATGGAGTGAAGAGGAAGAACAATTATTCCACCAGGTTGTCTTCTCAAATCCAGCATCCTCGGGCAAGAATTTCTGGCACAATCTTTCAACTGTCTTCCCCTCCCGGACAAAAAAGGAGATTGTTAGTTACTATTTCAATGTGTTTATGCTTAGGAAAAGGGCTGAGCAGAACAAGTATGAACCAATGAATGTCGATAGTGACAACGATGAATGGCAGGGGAGTAGTGATTATGGTGACAATCAACATGCAATGACAGAGGATGATGACTCGGTGGTTGAGTCTCCTGCATGCCAAGATGTTCGTTGTTATAATCATAGTTGGAAGGATGGTTTGCAAGAGGATGATGAGGACGTTGTGGATGATCCTTCTGATGATAACGTTAATGCAAATATGTTTGGTGTGGGCACAGATAGATGCTATGGGCTGATTGACAACTGCGATTCCTGTGCCGTATCTCATTTTCAGGATAAGAATGCTTGGGATGCAAAGGGAGATCAAGAAGTCCAAGATGATTCATGCACGTCATTTGACACAATAGCTGCTTCACAAGAGAATGAGCTGAAGTCTGAAAAAGTGAATCAGTGGTCCGCTGGTTTCAATGGATCAAGCAACCAAGGTGATCATGAATATGTCTTGGAGCCTTGCGATGCTAAAATCTGGGATGCTGGCTATATGACTTGCCCAGAAAAAAAAGTTGACTTCTTGCCAACTTGCAACGTGATTGAAGAGGTTTTCGGGGAGGAGTCTTGGAATTTCAAATCAAGGGATGGTAAAAACTTGAGCTAGAGTTGCAGGTCTTTTATCAAAATGGTTTTTGGAAAGCAGCATTGAGGTGTTCATATTCAAGAGGTCCACCCGAGAGCTTTCCTCCTAAATTTTTTTAGGAGAGGTGAGTTTTCCTTGTGTAAATTTGATTACTTGGGAAATGGGAAGCTCGCCGTCCCTGTGACACATAGTGTATGTGAAGGTGGTTTTTCGTTTAGGTCTCTTTTTCATTAGCTAGTCCGGAAGTGGGAAATCTCCTTCATACATTCCTCTAAGAGATCCAGAATTGTCATCTCTGTAGGTTTGCCCCTGAAGAATACCGATATTGTAATTGTAACGGTCATCTTTGTAGGAAGTTTTCGAGATGTAATTTTGGATTATTTTCTCAATGAAAGTTTATGACTGAGGATTTTGTTCCGTGACATATCAAGACTTGAAAAATGTCGAATCAATGAATGCAGAAAAGAATACGAAGTTTCCAAGTTTCCTGTTGCGGAAGTTGTGAGGATCAAATGCAGCATCCTAAAGCAGTGGTTAAGGCTTGAGATTTGGTCAGCCAAAAAGATTGGATGACTTGCTGAGGTGTGTGATTGCAGACTCACAGTGCTGCATTACGATATATGACCACAAGCATGAATCTTTTGATAATTATTTGTAAATTTGACTAACTCATCGCCTTCGAGGCTTAAATCAATTTGGATCTTAGCTCGCCAAAAGTCTATTTGTCAAAAAATAATCTGATTAATTATGCAATTATGTGAAAAAGAAGCAGCAAAGCAATAATGTATTATGTAACTTTGATTCCATCACCCACATGCCTTTGGATAAGGGGATCGGCAAATCTAATATGCAGCAACCAAGGCCTCTTTGCTTAGTGAGCTGAAAGGCAACAAATAAATAAACAAGGTTTAGGGGGCTGTTTTAACTCTAAACCAAGCCAACCTCATCCAACCGAAAGCCTAGCTAGGTAAGAGGAGGGTCCCACATGATGATATTACCTTATTTTTTTTTCTTTTTCTAATTGAAAAGAAAATTTCAATTACAAACAATTTTCATTGACTCTTTTGAGTATCACCTAAGCATTGCTGGTGAGTGCTTGCTCACTAACACATGCACCATAATTACTCTTGAAAAACCACATGCCTCTTTATGATTGGACCATAAATGTATATAAAAATTAAGCTAGTGGATTTGTAGTTGCCTCATAATTTACACTCATACCCAAAACACTAAGTAGATGAAAAACAAAACAAAAATCATATTAACTATTAGGGCGCTAGTGAGTTAATGAAAGGACGAGCTGGACCATATCTGATAAGTCTCCTGGTCATGAGTTTGCCTATTCATATTTTTCGAGTCCTGATTTAAAAGTTTCTTCGTGATTGTAGAGTCTGCATAAAGGATCACAATTTACTAAGTAAGGATGACTCTGATGAGCTCCTCCTCGAAATGGGATTGACCAACTAATCGTTAGTTTAATTCATCAATTTTTTAGAAGTTTTAAAAAGAATTAAAGGTAAAATTTCGATATTGAAGCTCAAGTAATATGCTTATCATTCATGCAACTTATTAATGATTTTATTGTACTCTTTGATCACTGATTACAAAATTGGTGTCGGCTACACGACTACACCCAACTGCTGCTTCGTCAAGTGAAGGATCGATGCAATATGCTTACAATGTCCATCACTCCTTTCAACTTACTTATTTTATTAATTTTCTACATTGAATGAGTGCTTTCAATCTGCCACATAAATGATATTTTTATTTTTATTCCTAATCGAACGGTCAGATTTAATAGGTGCATTATAGACATTGGCACGAATTTTAGAAATTCAAAATGAGATGAACTAAGTCAGTTTTGAATTGTTGTGTTTTTAAAAAAATTATTTTATGTTATGCTGTTTTGCAAAATTGTTTATGTTTTACTTCCGTACTAAATAGTTATACACAAAAATAATTTTTGTAAAATAAGCTTTTAAAAGCGACTTGAAGATTGCTTTTAAAAGTTGTTTTCAAAAGTTTTATTGCTTTTCAAAAAAAAAAATTAATTTTACTAAACGCTTTTATAGTATTTCACTTATAAATAAAGAAGTTTTTTTTAAAAAAAAAAAACAATACCAAACGGGGCCTAAATATTAACATAATTTTGTAATCAAATTTTGAAGACATTAAGTAAATTTCATTGATTTATAAAATATACCTAATAAAAATATATATCTTATGCAAGAAATAACAAATAATCAGACAATAAAAAACACTTAAATTAGAACAAACTCATTTTTTATGTGAACAAGATATTATATTATCTCTAAAAAAATTCATAATCCTCATATTTAAGTGTATAACGAATTAGTAATTTGTACTATATAGACTAACATTACATACATTTTTCCTTCGAATATTCAATTTCGACTGGACTAAAGCACACCTTAGTCCTAAACTGTGGCTCGTGCCTATATATGATGAGTCTACTTCTCGTTCAATTTTTGGTTAATCGGTGATTATTTACCAATTCTTCTGTCAAATTAACATGGTTTGTATTTTGATTTTTGTTTTTTTTTGGGCACCTTTTACTTCATTTAAGCACAAAAATGGTGAAAATAAAGCATAGTCTGTGATTGATTTTGTAGGCTACTGATATGGGTAGTTCAACAACTAGTGGCAACTGGGCTTAAACAAACCTAGGAGCAGAGATCATGGTGTGGCTGCCAAAATTCAATATGGAATTCTACCTTCACTTTTTGCATCCCCCTATCATAATAAGCCATCAAAAAGTCCTAAAGTGAATCCTCCAACCACAAACCCACAATACCAAGATGTAATGTTTCATTTAGTAGGTAAGGACGTAAGGTAGACTTGAGATATGCTAAAGCATTGCAACATATCCACCTCTTGTTGGTTCAAAAAAGTTCCGAGTAAAATTGTTTTATCACGTTATTTGTACCATCATTTTTATAAGAAAAAAAAAATCCTGTTATTAGATATTAAGTATGATGGTTCCATGCGAAATGTAGGGAACAATTCCCACTTTTTCATGAACCTATAAGAACGGATCGATTTCATTAATCCATTAATACTAGCGATGAAATCCGCTTGAACGAAAGTAAAATTAGAATAACAAGTGGAAATGGCGAGAGTGAGCGATGCGCCCAAAAATGAAAGTACATAACTCGATGTGTTTCCCTTCTCTGTGCCGTGGGCATGATGGGTTTAAGATTTGGTCTTGGATGGTGAGGAAATATGGAAGCTTGAGAAAGCATAAAGAGCCAAAGTGGGCATCTTCTTATCTTAGTATAGTCTCATACAAGCCATAATATTACAAGGCATGGCAGAAAAGGAGTGGCCTCTTTGTGGCCATTCTTTCAGTTGAAGCAGTCTCCTACTAAGTCAATTTCAGCATCACTTTTGGAGGGCCATCTATCTTCACTCTCAAGTGAACTTTTCTGTGGCTTTACCATACACATCTCATAGTATACGTATCTGTACAAATCCGAACGGGTGTATCGCATATTCGTATATGCGCTCACATAAAAAATTGAGTCAATTATAATTTATTACTCTGTGAAATTTAGTGTTAATTATACTTTAACTCTCACATTTTGTATTTAACTGGTTCCAACAATCTTTAAAACGTTTCATCTAAACTCATTCATTACAATCTCTACCATAAATTTCATTGATTGATGACTCTGAAGCTAAGTTCAGATGCAAAGTAACTATTTTGCAACACTAATTGGCTCGAATAACAGAATTTATTTTGTCCCTAAAGTTCAAAGCTCCGCATGATACGATCTTCATCATAGGCCCTAAATTCAAGCTGAATTCTAACTAAAATAATTAGCAAGTTATCTTAACAAACTATTTAAAAATATATATATTCCAACAGTATTCCATATTTTAGCAAATTTTAAATATTTTATTATTTGATTCAAGTTAAATGTTTCAATATTCTATTTTTTATTTTTTATTACTTATGGAATCCATGCAATTGTGAGGAGATAATAAATCTCTACTTTCTCTAATTTTATTAAAAATTTAGAGATTCAAAAATCGAAAATAATAAAATTCTAAAATAGAAAGTGGGATATAAACTCTGCTGGAGCCATTTTTTCTTTGAAAATCCGAAAATTAACTAAAAGAATATTTAAAAGACTCCGCTGGAAATACTTCGAAGCATGTCATCAATTAACATAACTTATATTAGAGATTGTAATATGGATAAACGACAAAATGAAGACGAAAGAAATGCAAGTATTACGGAGGGGCTACAGGCCTACGGCTAAACATTGTAGTTAAAGAGCCGGCATAAAGGGCAAACAGAAAGGCAATTAATTAGGTAGTCAAGTGTGATTAGTGATTGCTAATAAGGACATTAACGTTACGATTAGCGCAACGAATGCCGGCCGGCTCCTCCTCCATCATCGAAATTTGCCGGCCAGGACGACCTTCACTCTTTTTGGTTTGGCAATGCTGCCCAAACTCTCTGATTTTGTTTCTAGGGCTGCACCCATAACTCTGGACATACACCTTGTACTATTTTGTTTATCACTAAACTTGCTTGTATTATGGGATTAATTAAGGATTCCTAAACTAATTATTTAATTATTTATTTATTTAACTATAGATCTAACAGTTGTATGGCCCAGAGCAACTTTTGTTTCAAGCCTTCTTAATTTTTCTTATTAGCTAGGTTATTTATCATAGTAAATTATCCGATACATATATAAATATATAATATAGATTAGTGGCGTCTCTAAATTTTACCCTAATGTTTTTCTTAGTCATTCTGTTTATTTTGCAAACAAGTTTCGTTAAAAATGGCAAAATTATCAATTCAGATATCTTTCACGCGATTTTTTTAACTTATTTGAAAAATATGACTAATAGAAATAATATGGTAAAATTTAAGAATACCAGATACTAATATTGAAATATAAGAATAATTTCTAAAATTATAATAAATTTTAAAGATGATTTCTAAAATTATAATAAAATTTAGGAACGATTTCAACTATGTATATACACACATGTATATATAGGGTACTTGACCTCTAAATATAAGTAATGTATTTTGTTTAAGTGGCTTGTGAGTAGGAAGTCCAAATCCACTTAAAATCAACATTCACCAAGGGATAAAACTATATTGGTAGTGAAACAATAAGATTCTAGCTACTCCATTTGTTTAATGCGTGTATTTATTTACCCCATTTTTATTTGTGTATTTATCATAAATATATTAATTATATTATTTACTCATTCGACTTCTTGTTTTATGTATGGAAGTATTGATGGGTTAAATAAAACCCTTGGAGGCTTCATCTTGGATTCCATTAAGTGGTGTATATATTGTAGTTTTTATTTGTTTAAAAGATAACTTTTGTTCGTACCTAATCTAGTCAGTTTGAATGAATGACGAGCAGTCCCACCTTAGAATTCTCAAGCTTTCTAATTGGCAAATCGTACAAGGTCAAGCCTTCAATAGAGCAACAATGGACGACCTCATATGATCGGCCAACACCAAACTTGCCCAGGTCCTCCTATCAGCCACTATGATCACTCAGCCAAAGGCCAAAACATCACTGGCTCGCCTAAGTCCTCCTAGCAACAACAACATTCAATGATACTATAAATACAAGAGTACCCTTCATCCAAAAGATAATGACAATCTTGCACTTACGCTATCTAAATTATTGCAATGTCCTCCACACTTAATCTTACTTAAGCATTAGAGACTGTTAGGCCAACACCACTGGTGTCCCTTTGTCCTTACTTTTTTCTACGCAGGTCTTTCTAGCCCGATAGGAGCATCCAAAGGTGTCTAACAAGACGAATCTAAATTGGTCAATTTGTTACATCAACAACTTCCAAAAGAAAGAAGATTGATTTTGTTTGGGATACAAAGTTACCTACTCAATTCACAATTTAGGAAGTATGATGAAATACATTCGGAATTTATTACCTTTTATTAAAAACAAATTGTAATTATTAGTTGTTACCAACTTCTTTGTGCTTATTTATTCAGATATATATATATATTATTAATTTTTTTTAATGTTACATAAATAAAACATATAATTTACTCCAACCCATGGTAAAGGTTAAGGTTAATGATTGATCATTTTGGCTCTTGGAGTAAAGTTGGGTTTTATAAAGTCTAAAGGATTAAACTAAGTAAATTGTGGAAATAATCAGGAGGCATAATAATTTGAGGGACAAGGCATCACTGCTTTCAGTGATGCATGCAAATATTCCAAGATTTAGCTCTGCTGTATATAATATTGCAGCTCCTATGACACTGCAGCATAGTACCTTTATATGCCCACTTTAGCACTTCCCAATATGGGCAGATAAAAATAAATTGGGTTTAAATGAACTTGCATAGCTAGGGAAAATGCTCTCAGAATTATTTTATATTTCATATTTGATACTTGTAAAAAAAAATATCTAAAAAATATATATAATATAATATTATTTTTATTTTTATATTTTATTTAAATAAATATTAAATTAATTATATTTTAAAAAATATTTCTACTCTCCTTAAAATTTTATTTTTTATTAGATAGATTAATTAATTAATTATTTCACATTTGAACTCTTTATTTATAATTTCTTATTTTTATTACGTTCTCTATTTGAATTTTTATCAGTCAATAATATATCTTTATATATTGAAACATTAAAAATATGGTATGTTTTTTAGATCTGTATTTAGTTTTATATTATTATATATATTTGAACAATTTGAATATTTCTTTAGCCCAAAAAAAATTATTCAAATGCTATTATGAGTTAAATTATATCAAAATTATAATTTTTTTATTATGTATTTTGTGAAAGACCTCCCATAATTCTAATCATAACTATGCCCACGTATTTATATGTGTGACCACCATGAAAAATCTTTTAAATAAATAATTAAAGAGAAAATAGTACAAAAGAATAACGGCTGGAAATAAAAATAAAAATTCTGGAATGCTATTCGATATTAAATACTAATATTATGTTTTACAAGATTTGAATATAATTTTTTTTATTAAACTATAAATAGAAATTCTACATTTCTACTAGACTAATAATACTAATGACTTTAGACCAGTATCTTAATAGCAAGACAAAGGAAGGAATAGTTAGTAAGTTCGTTGATGAGACATAGGGATGCTGAGCTGGACAAATATGAGCCATTGGATTTGGGTTGGCGTAGGATCCTCAGTTGAGTACACGTGCTGCTATCTTTCCTCTCCTTTACCTCTCCTCACTTTAATCTTTGCTTCCATGCATGGATTTCTCCTCCAAATATAGTTAACTTCACAGAGAGAGAAAGAGAAACAAACGCTCGCTCACACACTCACTCTGTCTCACTTCCAATTCCTCTTCTTTGGCTTGTTCATCACCATCAAAATTTTAATTTATATATATTTTTCTCAATCTTCAACTACTAAGATGAACACAGCACAAGCAGAGAGCTACTTCATTTTGTGCGTGGATCACTGAATCAGAGAATTCTACTGCAAAAGTCTCTGAAATCTCAGATTAATTACTTCTTCTTTCTTGGTTAGTGAGTTCAAAACGCAACGATTTAAGCTTCATGAGATGCAATTTTCACTGCAAGTTTGAGCTTTCTACTTGATTTTCTGATCTGGGTTTTATCGTTTCGTCTGTGTTTCATTAGCATTTGTGTTGTTTTAGAGTAATGAGATCAAGAATCGCCGAATTTTAGTGATCAGATTTGGAGGGTCGGTTTGCTTGTCTGATCTGTATAATTTTTCTCAATTCTAGTTATCGGAATCTCAGATTTTAATGGAATTTGAAAATCAAGAATTCAAGCATGCGTGCAAGTTCTGCAGCAAGAGCTTCCGCTGTGGCAGATCCTTGGGAGGTCACATGAGGTCTCACTTGACCAACAATAATTCTGCTGAAACAGAGGAAAAGCTCATCGTCCTCGGCAGAGTTAACGCGAGTTCCGATTTCGAATCTGGGCCCCACCACCACCAGCAACCTGGTTATGGCCTGAGAGAAAATCCCAGAAAAACTTGGAGGCTTGCAGATTCAAGTGAGGACACTTCACTTGTTCCCGACAAGTTGTGCAGAGAATGCGGTAAAAAGTTTCTGTCTTGGAAAGCTCTGTTTGGACACATGAAGTGCCACTCAGAAAAAGAACGCGTTTTTGAAGAAGAAGATGACGATTCTTGGATTAGTGACAAACAGAACCTAATCATCGATAGCCAATCCGAAAATGAAACCACAAACAATGATACTGCTCTTCCTCTTAATGGGAGGAGACGAAGATCTAGAAGGACAAAAACAAGGTACATGGGCGCAACAACCTCCTCTTCCAATTTCTCTACTGCTAATGTTGTTGCTGCGAGTTCATCGGTTTCCGAAATTGAGCAAGAACAAGAAGAGGTTGCTTTGTGTTTGATGATGCTTTCGAGGGACGTGGGTGGGTTGAATTTTGTAGCAGCTCACGATTCCTCCGATAACAATTCTATCTTCTCGGATTCTCCATCATTGGGCAACAATTTGAAGAAGAAACTCGGTAGAAAAACAACGGAGATTGGCAAATTGGATCCTGAGTTTTCAAGAAACGGGTCTAAAATGAAAAAGGAGGAAGTTTTTGGTAATGGGATTTACAAGAGTGAGAAGAAAATGGAGTTGGGTTCTTCTTCAAGCAAGAGAAAGTGTGATTCTGAGTTCTTGAGGTCAGATCATAAAAGAAGCAAATTTGAGTGCAACACTTGCAACAAAATTTTCAGGTCATACCAAGCCCTGGGAGGCCATAGAGCAAGCCACAAGAAGATCAAAGGATGCTTTGCTTCGAAAATCGATAGCAGCGAAAACACGATGGAAACATCAGACAGTAAGCTCAGCAAATCCATTGATCAGCTTGAAATTGCTGCTTCTCATGATGTCAAAATCGAACCCGGCACAAAGAGTAGTCGCAAAGGGCATTCTTGCCCAATTTGCCTTAAAATTTTCCCCTCAGGCCAAGCCTTGGGTGGTCATAAAAGGTCCCATGTGATTGGTGGCTCAGCTGAGACTAAAACCACCGTTACAACCACCGCAGCAACCACCATCGTGATTCAGAAGCCTGAAGTGAGAAACTTTCTTGATCTCAATTTGCCAGCTCCAATTGAAGAAGAGAGCAGCAGCAGCCATGCTGGAGCTGCAGCTACTGGATTTAAGCCATGGTGGGTTGGAAGTAGCAGCCATAAGCATGAGTTCTCCTCCCTTGTGGGGCTCATCTCCAGCTGAGTCTTTTTTTCCTCTTAAAGTCATCGCCATGGCCTTGATGGTGGTTCCAATAAAGATTCAAGGAGTGTACAGATACTTATTTCTGGACATTAATTCATTAATTCTTTACATATTGCTGCTCAATTTTTGTTATACCATAAATTTTTATGTCATTTCTCTAAAATTCATGCAACATTAATTTTGTTTCGCCTCGAAACTTCTCATCCTCTTTTATAAGAAATGTATAATCCATTATAATCTTTCCCTTTAGAAGACATCATGTATTTTTTTTTTTGGTTAAAGAACATAAGCGTTCAAAATATCTCATTTTATTCAATTCCATTTTTCCATTTTATTTTTATTAATTCACATGGCTAATTGTTGCAAAATGTCAAATAATTATTTAGAGTCTAGACTGTATGTAGTAGTTTCAGATTGGTTAATCACTTCATCAAATTCTATGCGGATTTAAGTTATCATCTCTGCCATTAAAATCGAATTTCCACATAACCGTTCTATATATCCAAATAATCAACACAATTAATAGATATGACCACGAAGAAAATTGGACCAAGTTCTAAGATCATATTATAACGTGTACATTTTAGAGTGTTGAAAATTAAATCGAAAGTACAAAATGAAGTCTAACATAACCAAGTGAGGAGTTGAAAAACGAGATGGTTGGGATAAAAAGCAATTTTAAAATGTACACAAAGAAGGCATGTGAGCTAAGAGGTTGAAGGTGGTTGTTTAGTCACCTACCATTAAACATGACAACCCATCTCACATTTTTCTTTCTCAAACTTAGTATGCTTAAGTGATGCTTATATCTCTCTGCTCTAACCACTATGCTCACTTGGAAATAATTGAAATTTATTATTTTTTTAAAAAGAAAAATTGGACCACTCCAAAGAAGACTATATGCAAATTTTGTATAAAGTCAGTTTCAGCACGCGAAATTTGTTGCTCTCGAATTAAACCCCAAATGGGTCTTAGTTTAGGTGGGGAGGGCTGCTAAAGCACTCAATATTTTTTCCCAAATAGTCAGTTTTAGCCTTTTGACATGAGATTTTTTAGTCACCTCTAGATAAAGCTATCAATATTTACATATTTGGTGCCAAACATCTAATTGTACTTTGTTTGGAGAGTAACAAGGATTTAGTAGGAAGAGCAATTGGAATCACAACCGACTTAAATAACCAAAATATTTTATAACGGTGTCAGTTATAAAAGATTATAAGAGTTTTGGCACATAAAAATATTTATTGCTGCATATTTAAATTTACAATACTTTTTTTTATATAGCATTTGATTTCAAATAAAATTTGTAGGATTTAATGCATCCGGAATTGGAGAGGTTGTTTCACTTCGACTTTCGAATCTTGATGAACTCCTCCCTATCTTTAGCGGTGTTGTAATGCCTATAGAGGTGCTGCAATGTCGCTCATGTCCCCGGTGCTGCTATGATGCCTCCCATGTCTTATGAGATGTTACGGTACTGCCCCACGCATCCAATAACTATAACAGAATAGATTTTATTTCATCATTTAAGCTATATATTATGTTAAGTGTACGAAACTCATATGAGCTACGACCTAGTTTTTTTCCTTAATAGATTTGTCATTAAGTCATTGACAAGGCTATAAAATTTAAACTTTGCTTGTGTAAGAGCATGTCTAGTGGTAGAGGTAAGGACAATGATCAAGGGGCAAGATTTAGCCCCTCAACGTGACACTATTCATACATTTTGGCCGAGACTATTTTTGTGTGTTTATAATGGGAAAAGGTAAGGGATAAGAATTTTAATTTTTATAACATTTAAATTACATTAAAAATACTCAGTATAATAAAAACATTAATTTAAATTGAAAAATAAAATCAATTAGTGGTAGTTACCATTAAAATAAAAGCAAAATTGGCCATGATCAAGATAATTATTTACTTAAATAAGTCTACAACCAAAAAATAGAGTTGAAGTAATTGACAATACTGAACACGGGCCTGCTAGGATTGATTCCAGCTTTGTTGATGGGTCCCCCCAGGAGCCTTGCCGGGCTGGGAGGGAGGCCAAAATAGCCCAAGGGGTTGCCTTTGTTTGGGCAAAACTTCACCTACTAGAAACTGAAAGGCAGAGTTTAAGAGCTAAGAGGAGCCTTGCCAGGTCCATTTAAGGTTGCATATATGTGATCACAAGTTTTTCCAATGTGATCACAAGTTTGACCAAAGTAATTACATGGAGGATCATAGTAATGGAGGATCATAGTATGGAAATTTGGTGGGCTATTTAAAATGAATTAGTAGCCCAAGTTAGTGCTGAGCCTTTTGGGCCCAAGTCCAGCCCAGATCATAGCCTAAACCCATACATTTCATAAGCTCCGGACCAATCCTTAAGGGCCTTAACGGTCCCAGTTTGTCCCTCTCATTCTCGTTCCCAGACTATGAATCTCTGCAAAACCAACACCCTCTTCGACGGAAGACATGATAGTCCCCACTTACCCGAACACTGATCCCAACTTTTCTTCAAATTCGCACTCCCAAGTGTTCAATCTTTCACAATATTCAACCAATTTCACCTACCAAATTCCTTCTCAATCCAACATAGACCCTAACAATAACCAAATTTGGTCTTTTCCTCAGCCAGCGGTTACCTCTGCATTAGCCTCCGATCAACCCGTTCACCCACCTGGTACTGACCTACACGCCAATTCAGGGTCATACCCGTGGACCCATGTCCAATTCCAAGGTCAACAAGCTGCACCCATTATAATGAAGCTGTAAGTGATTTCTTTAATTCAAGTTCGATTTCTTTGTGTGCATTTATAGCTTGGATCCTCTTTAATTTTCGGTGATACGCAAGTGTTTGATGGGAACTTAGATTTGTGATCTTATTCTTTTAGTTTAATGTGTTTCGGCATTTAAAGTTATACGTTGGATTTTGTTTTATGTCCTATATTGATTGGTGCTGGCTCTGCTGGGTCTGGATTGAAATGTGTAAAATTTGATTCTATAGTTTCTTGCTAAAGGCAGTACACTACTTGATTTTGTCATTTCGGTGTGTTGTGGGTGTGGATTATATTTAGGACATTACTTGGGTCCGTACATAATAATTACACATACTGATTCGTGTTCGTAGTATGTTTCATGTTTAATTGAAACCCTTAAGTTTTTTCCATCTATGTTTGCATTGATTACTACCATGCCTAGAAATAAAATGTACATTGATATCCACTTTGTTTTGAAAACCATTTTTTGGTCGTTTGCAGTTTATCAAATCACTGAATGAGAGTTTGTTAGTGCCTACTGGTGCAGCGTTTCCAGTACCCTACAATGTTATGAACAATGTCACTCTCCCAAGCCAAACAGGCAGTGAGAAATTGGATACCAAGAGACGCAAGATTTTGGGTAGTGGTGCAGCAATTGAGTCTTTGAAGGTTTGCGAAATATGCAACATTGCTTGCAACAGCCAAGAAGTTTTGAGTTGGCATCTAGCTGGGAAAAGGCACAAGGCTCAGGTGAATGAAACAATTTAATCCTTTTAAGATTCTCGTGTCCTTTCTATCAACTGATATATATTTTTCCTTTATAATTTTCTTTTGTAGCAGTCGGTTTGTTTTCTTTGGCCTAGGATAGGGTATTTTGTATATGAAATTAAAACATCTCATATAGTTTAAAAATCTTCTTTGTATCATTTTTTTGAACATTATGTCTATTTCGATTCTATGCCTCATTTCGGAATCAAGGGCTTGTATCATGTGAATCTCTAGAGGATTGTGCATTGCTTATAACTTTGTGATTTTAATTATTATCATCAATGCATTTCATTCTGTTCTTCAAGTGGTCCTCTTTATCTTATTTGGTCACTTTTACTATTTCCTTTGTAATAAATTTTACTCACTTTTACTATTTTATATGCAGGCTACCTTAATGGCCCTAGATGTTGGGCCATATTTTGCTGCAGCTCCATCTCGATTTAATGGCATTTGGAAAAAGGATCCAAAGAAAGTCAAGCTTGTTCAATCTGCATGGTTTGGAGTTTGCAAAATCAACTGTAACAGCAATGACGCCTACATCAAACACCTAGTTGGAAAGAAGCATCAGAAGAACTTGAAGGGTTCTTCAACTTGCAATGTTCCATCAACTGCAACAAATGCAATACTTGGGCCAATGGAAAACCCAGGAGCCAAGTCATTAAAGGATTCCTCCCAGCCACAGGTCCCGGAAGAGGATTTGGAGACAAAGAAGCGAAAGATCATATCAGGCGGTGCAGCAGCTGGCGCGGTTAGAACATGCAAGGTATGCAATGTGGTGTGCAATAGCATAACAGTTTTCGCTTCTCATCTTGCCGGTCAGAAGCATGCTGCTATGGTGAAGAAGAAACAGACTGGAGCTTGAGTAGCAATTTGAAACTTGAACTCGGCCAATTGATCTTCGTTTTGGGCAGATTTTTTTTTGGGTTTCTTCTACTTTAGAAACTGTCGGTTTGCCGGTAAAATGTTCCAGATGACATGGATGTCTAGGTTTAGAATATTCTTAGTGAGTTACATATTGTAAGCTGGTTTAGCTGGGTTTGATCGTGGCTTTTCTCATGAAGCCTATATCGTTCATTAAATATGAATGTGGTCTTTCTCATTGTCAAGTTTTCAAATTGGAGGTGGGAACTGTGGAGTGGAATTTTTTGATACATAATCACTTCTCTTTTAAAGTAAATACAGCAAGTACTTATATATTTATTTACCATTAGACCACCTAGCTTTATCTTCCGAATGTTTTCAAAGATAATAATTTCGAAATACACTAAAAAACTTTGGATTAAAGAACATATGGTTTGTAAGAAGATGCGTAAAACATAACAGATTATACAAACACCGTCGGAATTTCAATTTAATTTATGTATAATACAAATGGTAAAAATGAATTTTTCTTTATAAAAATTTAGAAATTGAATTTCTTTTTTATTTAGACTAATTTAAAATTTCAATCATTTTTCAATTTAAAATAATTTTTTTATAACCAAATTTGTATCTTCTTCTTGACTCGACCGGAACATTTGCCAGCCGAGCTGGTCTAGCTCAAAATGACACCGTCGGACCCACAGTCAACCCGAAATTGAGCTGGTCATTCTTAAACCCAAAATTCATCTTTTAAACAAAACGGTTAAATCTGAAGAATTTCCAATCGAACTTCTCAAAGTCCAAGCTAAAACTCAAATCCCAATCCCGAAAGCCCTAAACCCTCCACACACCCACCGGTAATAAAAAGCTTCCAACTTTGTTTAGTTTCGGATATTTTGATGGTTTTTTTCTTTTGTTTCACTTCGGATATTTTGATGCGCTGTGAAGCACAGGTCCTTAAAAGTTCTCAAATTTATGGTTTGGTGATTAGCGTATCATTCCAATCAATAGGCCTGAGCCTGAATTTTAAATAATTATAAAATTCCCAGTTACCTCTTCATTTTTTTCAGATGGGAAAAATGCGATTTAGTTTATTTATTTTGTTAGTTAAATGATTATGTAGTCTATTTGATTGGAATAGGACATAGACAGTTTTATGGTGTAGGTAGTCTTTATGATAGATATTGATGTTGGTTTTATGAATGCAAGATTTTAGGCCATTGAAGGTGTTGTATAGCTTACTGTTAAGTCAAGCAGCAGCAAGAACAGTAGGGACAACTCATGTGATGTTGAGGAGCTCCTACAAATTGGGACAAGATGTCGAGAGGTGTAGTTTCTGTCCCCTCTTTTTGGGGTCTATTTTTTATGATTTGCTTAGATAATGTCTTAACACAAAGTAAATTTTGGTTATGGATATAGTAGCGATGTACCTACAAATTTGCCATGAATTGTATCATAACAAGCAGTTTGCAACTCCGCCAACACATTCCCTTTTCGTTTTCATTGTATTAGTTGGTGTCTTCCTATTTTCAACGTTACTGCTTGAGAGAAGAATTCATTTAGATTGCTTGTTTTTTAAACTAGAGTGCACACATTTTCTGTCTAATAGAATTTTGGTTTCATGATATGTTTAGTCTATTTATCTGAATTGTTGTTTGGATCTTGTTACCGAAGTTTTGTTTCATTCTGATTACTGCCTTTTTGTTTTTTGTATTTACTTTTTAAAAATTTATTTGTATGCAGCTAAAGAAAGAAAAAGACATGTTGAAAGAATCACAAGCCCAAAGTTTCGGGCTGATCAGGGTAATGTTTATTATTACCTACAGTATTTGTCCACTTTGGATGTTAACATGACCTTTCTCGCCCATCTGTAGGGTTTCCCATCCAAAATATTACTTATTTGAATAATGGATAAGTTTGAATTGATGCGGTGATGAAGTTTGTAGAGCTTACATCCATAGTTTGTAAGTGAACAGAAAATGAGGGAGACTCATACATAGTTTGTTATCTAAGAAGCTTGTTTTGATTCTTTATCACCACATGCATGTTTTACTTTAGGTTGTTTTATCCATGTCCACAAATGTCAAATGACGAAAAAATTCTTGCAAAAGATGTCGTTGAAGTATTTCCTCTGGCAGATTATCTGATTTTAATTTGGTTCATTCAGAGATTAGAAGTTCATGTGAATTCACTATCAGAAAGCTGCACAGCAGACAAGGAACACATTCAAATGTTAGAGAAAGAACTGAAAAACTGCTATCAAGAAATAGGTGGTCCTCTATAATTTCTATTGCATGATCATCGTAGGATCTATAGGTCAAATTTTTTTGTACGTAACCGTCAAAACATTTATCACAGATTACCTGCAGGATCAACTAAATGCAAGGAATACAGAAGTGAACCTCCTCGAAGAACATGTACATGCCCTTGAGTTCAAATTAGCAGGCGTAGAAAATTTACAAGGGACGGTTGACAGGTTAAAGGATGAACTTAAGAAGTCCTATTCAGAGCGTTCGTTCCTAATTCAGGAACTACAAAGCAAAGAAGTACAGTTAGAGAACTCAAGTTTTGCGTAGAAAAACTAGAGGAGTTGATTTCATCCATGTCATTAGAGTCTCAGTGTGAAATAGAGAGTATGAAGCTTGATATATCAGCCTTGGAGCAGAGTTTCCTTGATGCTAAGAAAATCCAGGAAGAAGCTGTTCAAGAAAAAACGAGGATGAGTGATTTAATTAAAGAGCTCGAGATTCAATGTCAGGAAGCACAAAAACTTGCTGACTATTTAGATTTGGAAAATGAGGAACTTAGGAACAAGCTTCATACATACGAGACAAATACTAGGATAGTCTGTCAGAGGCTTGAGAAATGGCTGGAAAACGACAGAGCTCAACTTGACTCAGATTCTTCGTTGGGTGAACTAGAGGGGAAGCTCACGTTATCCGAAGAAATGAGGTATCTATTTACAATTACTTAATTTGATTACAAATTAAACACTTTATTCCGTCAAATAACAAATAATATAGGCATGGTTCGTCTTTTGAAATTCGTCTTAAGAGAGTTTTTTTCTTAATATTTTTTCTTGTATTATTTTAATGGTATTCCTGAAGCAATTGTGAAAAAATCTTGGACCGACTCTTTTCCAAACTGGCAATGGTAGTGGCACCAGATGCAGATATAATAATGAAGATGAAGAAGATGTCACATCAGATGCAAGAGTATGAACTTCTTGTGAAGCAATTAAAGGTATGAATATCAAGGGTGGCATAATGGATAATTGCTTTTGACAGTGTTTGATAGAAAAATTCTTGCGGAAACATGTTTTCTAAATGTGACTACGTAAATATAGACCATGCGAGAGTTTTGTCAGTAGGTTACAAGTTGATTATATCTCCTTAATGTTACATTACTTTTCGATTTTAGGAAGAACTAAAAGAGGAAAAGTTGAAGGCAAAAGAAGGTGCAGAAGATCTGGCTCAGGAAATGGCTGAGCTCAGATCCCAAATGACAGGCTTGCTTGAGGAAGAATGTAAGCGCCGTGCTTGCATCGAACAAGCATCTCTACAGAGAATTTCCGAGTTAGAAGCACAGGTATTCAGGTTCAGTTTTGCGATGTTTCTGGTACTTATGAGATGACATATCTGAAATGTATAATCTTGTTTTTGTGGTAAGGTTCAAAGAGAACGGACAAAATCCTGCAAAATCCTTTGCTGATCTCCGGCCTCTCATTGATACATAGCGATGAGCTGAAAGTTCAGTGGCAGCACCCCACGATTACATGGTAAATTCCAGCTTCAACTCTTTAACGTTTATAGCTGTGGAATTTCTCAGAGACCATTCCAAAGAAGGATTGAGAAATGATAGCATGCAGCCATGCAAGCATGTAAGTAGAGAAAAAGGATTCATCTTCCCCAGGGGCAGCGCAAGTTCTTTGCGCTGGATTTTTCTTTCTTCTCATCCAATCCACCTTGTTGGACATATTGGGACATTTTCATGCATTCAAGTATGATAAGTTTGATAAGACTTGCAATAATATTTTTAGGCCCTGTGTTTACTTAGAAAGAAAAGAAAAGAGGGGCTTATTTTTCTTTTGGAAAATGTTTGGTTTCATGCGAAGAAGGCTGTGTAAAAGCCACCTTCTGTGCATAGGGTCAGTAACGGCATCACAATTTGTGATGAGCTCTTTCCTGTAGCTGAAAACCTTTTGCACAGGAGTGACACTAAGGCTCAAGACTCCGTAAATAATATTTTGATAACGCTCAAATTACGCATTAAATTAAACACGTAATTTGAATATTATGTAATTTAAACATTTTTTGTATAGATGTAGTATTGGTAAATAAGAATCGTTCTTAATCGGAGAAATTAGGGAACATTAATAATGTGTTAGTGAGAAAAAATAATAAATAAAAAAATAATGAATTAAAGGATAAATTAATAAATGAATTAACAAATGAAAAGAATTAATGAATTAACGAATAAAATAATTAATGAATAAATAATTAAATAATTAAATAATAAAAAATAAAAAATTAAAGAATGAAATGGAGGGGTTTTGAACAAAGTGTAATCTAAACTACATTTTAACCAAACTAAGAATTAAAATGCAAATACTCATACTGACACGACCCATCCCAATCCCCCCCGGGATTACCATGGAATGTGACGTGCTCCCGTCTGACAAGAGGCGCCAGACAAGGGATAACCGATTGCCATTGCCCAAACGGGCTTCCAGAGTGCGTAAGGATCGATGGAGGAGGTGTGCGATGCTCAAGTCTCTGCTGCAGTCGTATCCGGAATCAACCTGAAGGGCATTGAAAACAAAGCTGTGAGTGGACGAAAATAAACAAGTCTGTTTAAAACATTTATAAGACATTTATGCCCCTCAGTAAAATCATATGCATGCACCAAAACCAATAATCCCATATTTATTTAGAAATAACCAATAGGGCCTTAGCCCGGAAACCAAAGCATAGTTCCAATTTCCAAAAGTAAACCCAAGAGTTATTTCATAAATCCAGTAATATGAACCATAAGGCATATAAACCATAACCATTATTTTAGCCACTGCACTATACACTCCAATCCGACATCCCTGATGTCTGACGTCCCTGACGTCAATAAGGTCACAATCACAAGGCTACGCGTGCCACTCGGGTCTCAATTTCCGAGTTCAATCCCCGAACCCCGTTCGGGTACAGCATCCCCGATGCTTAGCGTCATAGACGCTGGACGTACTAGACGTCCGTGACCTCTCCGGGGTACCTCATCCGGAGGAGACAATATAATATGGAAGGATCTATACAGTGCAGTACCAAATACATTTTATAGATATCCACATGCAAAACATATAGGTATACATAGATAAAATCCGAACCATTCGTTACGATTCATCAAACGGGTCTCATGCCCAAATACCGTGAAACGTGCCATAACCGAAATATCATCAAAACCATTTATAGATTCCAGCATGTGAACATATATAAAATGTAAACCAGAAAACATTTATTCAATTCCATTTTAGGGTCCCCGACCCGCAATCACATGTAGAAATCAACTGGGCCCCTGGCCCGATTTCACAAGTTAACTGGGCCCCTGGCCCGATCCACATGTTAACTGGGCCCCTGGCCCGATTTCATAGTTCAACTGGGCCCCTGGCCCGATTTTACATTATTCAAGTTCGTAACCGTTTCATGAAATCATATCCAACCACATTTATGGAAATCGGTGAAAATCCAGAAAATCTCGGTTTACGTGCAAATACGTAATTCACCTCGAAATGCGTGAAATCATTTTAAATTCACCGATATCCAAAGTAAATCATTTAATCATAATTATAACAATCATAAAACAGTTATGCATGCATCGAATTTATGAAACCAATGTCCACTCACAGACCGTTTAACCGAGCGCCTCGATACGCGTGCCATAGGCCTTCCCGGGCCACCTCACTATCACCGGGACTCCCAATCCTGTTCAAATCAATTTAGAGGATCACTAACCTCATCATTAACATCCTATTCAAGTCCCGTAATTTTCCCGAATTTTTAAGTATTTTTAAACTGGATTTAAAACCTTCGGACATCCCGAACAATATCGAGACGGTGTCCGATCGACACGAAACCAATCCCAAAATGTTCGTTACAATGTATAGGATAAAAGTCATGTTGGAAGTTTCCCAGAATTACCTCACACGCGCCCCCACGCGCCGGTTGAACTCCCTGCGCGTGAAACCCACGCGCCGGGTACTGTTCACCGTCGTTCAACCCGAACGACTGGTAAACGGGTCGCCGTGACCCGCGGGCCAACCCGATCGGTTCTCCGTCGATACTGGATCATTTTGGACGGGGTTTTCACCTACATGACCGTCTGAGTTAAACTAGGAGTTCTATGGAAACAAACACAAGGAACAACGTCGAAATCCTTACCTCTCCGATCGAGAAGCTCACGGCCAACCCACCGTCGACTGCACTCAGCTCCGACCACCATTCTCGATGAAAACGGTCCCACTAGACTCGTCTCATCCCCTGAGTCATCCTCCCGTTTACTAGATCGAACGAAAGACAGTAAAACTCATCCTGCCATTTTTGACCCGAGAATCGAACTCACGGGTTTAGGCTCCCTTCGCCGCCGTGGTCACCACCGTGGCCACCGAAATGCCCAGTTCGATCCCAGAACTCCGTCCACCCCTCCAGCACGGTCAAAACACCGGTCTCCATCGACATCCAAAACTCTGAGTTTCGGATCCCCTGTTTTTCCTTCCGCCGTCATCTCCGCCGGCTCCCGCCGTCTCCCAGCTCACCACCGTCGTCCTTCCGTCCATACCAGCAGCTGGTCTCACTCCCACGCACAAAGGAGATGGGCTGTGTGAGTGTGTGTTCGAGTTCTTCACGGGCAGAGGAAAAATGAACAATGAGGAAGGGAGGTATCAGCTGAATAAGGAAATGGACGGTGGGGATGTGCAACAGTAATATAGATGAAGGGCCCAGATCAAAAGATGAAAAATAAGTGGGAAATTCTTTATATTATTAAAATCCAATAATTTAATTAATCTGACCAATCCAGATCTGATCCCAATAATTAAAGATTAGTGGTCCACGTGTCCCACTCATAATTCCAGGCCAATCAGAAAACGCCACGTGTCCACGCCTCGTAATGCGTGCATAACGAAACCAAACTTCCGTGACCCATAACTTCGTCGTCGAATCTCCGATTTCGGCGTGCCGCCTGTCGTTGGATTCGCATCGACGAAACCTACGTAACGGTCCTTGGCCCTCGGCCATCGGACATCCCGGTCAAAAAGTCAACATTTCCCCTTATATCGTCCAAATTACGAAAATGCCCCTGGACCTCCGTACATCATAACTTTCACCACGAACGTCGGAATCGAACGTGCCACCTGTCTATGAACTCGTGACGTCCCGAACTACGTCACGGTCATCGGTCAAAGTCCATTTGACCATCCGAAATAAAAGTCAACGTTTTGCCCACACCCAGGGGCAAAACGGTCATTTTGCACAATTCGTCCGAAATCGCCCAACTAATCCCAGATTAGTAAATCACAATTAAATATTATTAAATCCCGATATTCGGGACGGGTCGTTACAACCTTCCCTCCTTAAAGAATTTCGTCCTCGAAATTACCAATAACCTTACTCCACAACCACCTTGTGGAAAACAATTCGACCACACATCTGTGTACACTTGTACACCCACATACTGGGACAACACCAGTCTCGTTTGTACCCAGACATCCCATCACAGTCATATGTCAAAATAGCAACAACACTCGACCACCTCGAGTGGAAATGATTACCTGATCCGCGATAAAATCGCCTAACCATTTAGCTGACTCCTTCAGCTAGATGGTTCCTTTCCATTGCCAATAAATCCTTACATTTGCTCCCGTTGGGAGTCACCAAATCTCATTTGTCAGTCCACGCTGACACCACCAGTCAAACTGTCATCACAAAACTTTACCACCCTAGTAAAGCCCCAACCATCTGTCAATCCGTGACAACACCACGTACTACATCACTCTCGATGTAGCGCAAGATCAACCACATGATCTCAATTCGCAGGGCAAGCCCAATCCTGCGACACAAAATAATCTCAATGTCCATAATCGCCGACTCCCTCAGCGAACCAAAACGCTGGGAAATCACGGTGTGATAAAATCACACAAGGCTACTCGTGGTTACTCAAACCACCAATTCACTCATCCTGAGTGTACGTATACCGTCAATTAATCCAATCAAGTGGTGCAACTGGAACACATTGAATACCAGCCCAGCAGTGAACACACATCTCAATACCAGGGTTCCACTAGCCAACCATGGCCAAGAGCACCTGCTCATAAAATCACTGAACCCGACAAGATCAATCTGCCCAGCGCACAGTATCCAATGTCCAGTCCACAATACAGCCAAACAAAAGATATCGGAACCAAGCCGATTACCAACACGTTAGTTACACACCACTGGTACATCCCATTTACCGCCATTAGGCGCCACTTAGCCTAACCAGTATCAATCCTCGTACAACGTACCCTGTACGTACCTCAATCCATCAATCTGACTATAGCCACCCAGGTCATAGCCAAACACGTTCTAGTAATGGAGTACATTTGCCCAAACCAACATGAGACAAAACGAACTCCACCCGTCATCTAGTTCCAATTCCGAATCCGAATCCGCAATTTCGTAAGAAATCCCGAACCCGAACTCAACATCATATTTTTAACCCATTTCCAAATCCGAATCCGAAATCATTATTCCGTAAGCTAGCATTGGAATAATCATTCCGCACCCAAATCCAGTAATCCATTTTCGAGCTTCGCAATCGAATCCTGAATCGTCACCCAGAAATTCGATTCCAAAACCCAAAATCTCGTTTACGTCCATCAAGACGCAACATAACCGACCCTATCGGTTACCCGCTCAACACTCGATTGACTTCATAGGGAAGCCAATCCCAATATCCACACGTCAAAGGTTGACGAGATCCGACCACATCGGAAACCTACTCAACTGAGTAACAAGCCATATGGACGTCACTCCGAAAAGAAGTTCAGTCCCGTCACCTACGACTCACATACCAAGGTAAGAGTGATAAACTCTCCACCCAACTGGATCATCAAGATCACAATCCATATCCATCGCTACGTCACCCGACAAGCAACATTACAATCCTAGATCGTCACATCATCCAAAGTCGACAACATCGCAAATCAGATCCACCTAGGATCCACACATGCTCACATAGCTAACAATCCATCTGAAAGCTGATCGTAGGGTCTTACACCCTCAATTGAATCCTTCGCCAAATTTCCCTTGGTGGAAAGATGACCTCGCATATCACCACCAAAACCAAAACCATATCCAACTGCTTGTGTCCAATGACCCCAAGCCAAACATGGGTCCACCAACCAATACACGCTCAACGTACTGGTAGCAACAATCATCATCTGCCACGGCAGAAAATATGAAGTCAACCCTAATGACTTCGGAATACCAATCACTGATGCGGAAACGAGCACTCCCCTCGTTCCCCCAATCACAACTCTCCCCGGATCGGGAGTTCCAACCATGTTGGAAACAGACATGCTCCCAATGAGATGTCAAGTCCAACCACTGGACTGCCCATGTCCACACCTTACTTGGACCACCACGTGTCCAAAATCAATTCATTACTCGGACCTCACGTCCGCCAGTAATCATGTATGCACACACCCCGATTCCGAACGGAATATCCACAATTTTGCCTGAATGTGCATACCATACTGCTTCCGTCTCACATCTCAACCTTAACAGGTTCAATCCTCAGGTTCCAAGTGATTCACAATCACAAAATCCCACATCAATACCACGAATGGTTTCCCCGACTTTTCCAATTCCAATAATTTCCTTGTACTCTCAGGGGATATAAGCAGTACACAAACTTACCAATCTCGGAGTTGATCACAACTCCCCAAATCCACCAACTCGCATGACATAGGGAACAGCATCCCAAGATTCCCCAAATTTTCAATCATACCTTTTGATCCATTCATCACTTGTCATCATATATCTGTTAGGACTTATCCCAACACGACACAACCTCCACTGGATCCCATCCAGTCCAAGACTTAACCACCACTGAGTCGCAGATACCAATCATCTGTTCATCATGACAGAGTCACACCCCAACTGGTGGCTCATCGTCATCACAATTACTGTCACCAGCACCAACGCACCATCATCAACACTAGTATCAGCACACTGGCATCCATACTAGTATTGGCATAAAAGCACCAACATACCAACATCCATACATAGCACACTTGTGTGCAAGGTTGTTACCCCGGATCTCCATTCATTCCGAACGACGATCCCGTAACACCACTCGTACCCCACGACTATGGGTACCCCCAATTTGACCACTGGCACATCAGGATAATGGACGTTCCCTGAACATCCCCAAGTATGAAAGCCACACTAAATACCCTCGATAACCAAATATCTCGACACAACTGTCGACCAACAGTCATCGTTGTCAAGATCCGTATCCACACATCATACTAACATTCGATCCAAAACAGGATTCCATATTTCCTCATAACCGTATCCGTAGATCGAAACCCATAAGGCTCACTAGAGTCATCCACATGGTCATCCATGACCTCAGCCGCTCGTCGCAGCACAAGTTCTCACTTAAGGTTCACCTTTCGGTCCATCAACTACAAGTTAGGGTTCCAAAATCACACCCTAGGGTTCCACCGAACCCAACTGCCTTATGCAGTAAAATCCACAACCTGACCGACTCTGCGGTCCTGACATCGTATAGACGTCCAATCCAATCCAATCGTCAACTCAACGTGGGTTCCATCGTAGGTTCCACCACGAAGGTCATCGGCTAACTCCGATGCACCAACCCCCGTACACTAGCCAACACTACTAGGGTCCAAAACTTAGACCAATACTCAACTGAGTTTCGCATTCCCAAACCATTATTCAATTGGGGTTCCCTGAACCCAGTTGTGCCCAGTGGCACAACAACCCATCATCACATGACCGGACCGACGGTCCCACATTACCAGTTAATCGTATACAACCCCACCTGGGTTGAATCGCAACCATGCACGGCGCATCGGGCCAAACACACCCAATTCACCATACAACCCAAAACTATCTATCAGGTTGACAACGGAACAGCAGCCCAAAGAGACATCACACCCTCGTCCTTCGCGCACAAAAGAGCAAAACCTGCTCTGATACCACTTGACACGACCCATCCCAATCCCCCCGGGATTACCATGGAATGTGACGTGCTCCCGTCTGACAAGAGGCGCCAGACAAGGGATAACCGATTGCCATTGCCCAAACGGGCTTCCAGAGTGCGTAAGGATCGATGGAGGAGGTGTGCGATGCTCAAGTCTCTGCTGCAGTCGTATCCGGAATCAACCTGAAGGGCATTGAAAACAAAGCTGTGAGTGGACGAAAATAAACAAGTCTGTTTAAAACATTTATAAGACATTTATGCCCCTCAGTAAAATCATATGCATGCACCAAAACCAATAATCCCATATTTATTTAGAAATAACCAATAGGGCCTTAGCCCGGAAACCAAAGCATAGTTCCAATTTCCAAAAGTAAACCCAAGAGTTATTTCATAAATCCAGTAATATGAACCATAAGGCATATAAACCATAACCATTATTTTAGCCACTGCACTATACACTCCAATCCGACATCCCTGATGTCTGACGTCCCTGACGTCAATAAGGTCACAATCACAAGGCTACGCGTGCCACTCGGGTCTCAATTTCCGAGTTCAATCCCCGAACCCCGTTCGGGTACAGCATCCCCGATGCTTAGCGTCATAGACGCTGGACGTACTAGACGTCCGTGACCTCTCCGGGGTACCTCATCCGGAGGAGACAATATAATATGGAAGGATCTATACAGTGCAGTACCAAATACATTTTATAGATATCCACATGCAAAACATATAGGTATACATAGATAAAATCCGAACCATTCGTTACGATTCATCAAACGGGTCTCATGCCCAAATACCGTGAAACGTGCCATAACCGAAATATCATCAAAACCATTTATAGATTCCAGCATGTGAACATATATAAAATGTAAACCAGAAAACATTTATTCAATTCCATTTTAGGGTCCCCGACCCGCAATCACATGTAGAAATCAACTGGGCCCCTGGCCCGATTTCACAAGTTAACTGGGCCCCTGGCCCGATCCACATGTTAACTGGGCCCCTGGCCCGATTTCATAGTTCAACTGGGCCCCTGGCCCGATTTTACATTATTCAAGTTCGTAACCGTTTCATGAAATCATATCCAACCACATTTATGGAAATCGGTGAAAATCCAGAAAATCTCGGTTTACGTGCAAATACGTAATTCACCTCGAAATGCGTGAAATCATTTTAAATTCACCGATATCCAAAGTAAATCATTTAATCATAATTATAACAATCATAAAACAGTTATGCATGCATCGAATTTATGAAACCAATGTCCACTCACAGACCGTTTAACCGAGCGCCTCGATACGCGTGCCATAGGCCTTCCCGGGCCACCTCACTATCACCGGGACTCCCAATCCTGTTCAAATCAATTTAGAGGATCACTAACCTCATCATTAACATCCTATTCAAGTCCCGTAATTTTCCCGAATTTTTAAGTATTTTTAAACTGGATTTAAAACCTTCGGACATCCCGAACAATATCGAGACGGTGTCCGATCGACACGAAACCAATCCCAAAATGTTCGTTACAATGTATAGGATAAAAGTCATGTTGGAAGTTTCCCAGAATTACCTCACACGCGCCCCCACGCGCCGGTTGAACTCCCTGCGCGTGAAACCCACGCGCCGGGTACTGTTCACCGTCGTTCAACCCGAACGACTGGTAAACGGGTCGCCGTGACCCGCGGGCCAACCCGATCGGTTCTCCGTCGATACTGGATCATTTTGGACGGGGTTTTCACCTACATGACCGTCTGAGTTAAACTAGGAGTTCTATGGAAACAAACACAAGGAACAACGTCGAAATCCTTACCTCTCCGATCGAGAAGCTCACGGCCAACCCACCGTCGACTGCACTCAGCTCCGACCACCATTCTCGATGAAAACGGTCCCACTAGACTCGTCTCATCCCCTGAGTCATCCTCCCGTTTACTAGATCGAACGAAAGACAGTAAAACTCATCCTGCCATTTTTGACCCGAGAATCGAACTCACGGGTTTAGGCTCCCTTCGCCGCCGTGGTCACCACCGTGGCCACCGAAATGCCCAGTTCGATCCCAGAACTCCGTCCACCCCTCCAGCACGGTCAAAACACCGGTCTCCATCGACATCCAAAACTCTGAGTTTCGGATCCCCTGTTTTTCCTTCCGCCGTCATCTCCGCCGGCTCCCGCCGTCTCCCAGCTCACCACCGTCGTCCTTCCGTCCATACCAGCAGCTGGTCTCACTCCCACGCACAAAGGAGATGGGCTGTGTGAGTGTGTGTTCGAGTTCTTCACGGGCAGAGGAAAAATGAACAATGAGGAAGGGAGGTATCAGCTGAATAAGGAAATGGACGGTGGGGATGTGCAACAGTAATATAGATGAAGGGCCCAGATCAAAAGATGAAAAATAAGTGGGAAATTCTTTATATTATTAAAATCCAATAATTTAATCAATCTGACCAATCCAGATCTGATCCCAATAATTAAAGATTAGTGGTCCACGTGTCCCACTCAGAATTCCAGGCCAATCAGAAAACGCCACGTGTCCACGCCTCGTAATGCGTGCATAACGAAACCAAACTTCCGTGACCCATAACTTCGTCGTCGAATCTCCGATTTCGGCGTGCCGCCTGTCGTTGGATTCGCATCGACGAAACCTACGTAACGGTCCTTGGCCCTCGGCCATCGGACATCCCGGTCAAAAAGTCAACATTTCCCCTTATATCGTCCAAATTATGAAAATGCCCCTGGACCTCCGTACATCATAACTTTCACCACGAACGTCGGAATCGAACGTGCCACCTGTCTATGAACTCGTGACGTCCCGAACTACGTCACGGTTATCGGTCAAAGTCCATTTGACCATCCGAAATAAAAGTCAACGTTTTGCCCACACCCAGGGGCAAAACGGTCATTTTGCACAATTCGTCCGAAATCGCCCAACTAATCCCAGATTAGTAAATCACAATTAAATATTATTAAATCCCGATATTCGGGACGGGTCGTTACACATACTAATTTGAACTTACAAACTATATAGTAGTTTCATAGACAAAACCGACACTTTTATTTAAGTAATTTCAAATTAACAATCACATTATTTAAACTACTCCTAAAATAGACTTCCTTCAAATACAAATTTTACCAACACTCTAACATTTTGCTCATAACAAATCAATCACGAAATCCTATCTTTATCATCTCAAATACTTGCATATATCTTTCAATATTATAAATGCATCAACCATTAATGTGCGTCAAACATCAATATGCTTCGAACATTTACAATATGATTCATCTTAAGTTTATAATTAAATGCGCCGACAGCGATCAACATTTAATCTCTTTAATCCTAGTCTAAATGCACCGAACATCGGATAAAACATATAGCATCAAATTGAAGTTTAAGTACTAAGATATATGAAGTAAAAGAAATTCAGAAAGTAAAACACATGGAGATTGCATTCATACTTACAAAAGTTTAGAAAGAAAATAATATCACATGTATTGAATTATAAGTAAACCGAAATAAGAACAAGAATTTAAGTAAAGAGATTAAAGTTACACTTTCGGAACCCAAGAACAGTTTGATTTTGAAACTGGATGGAAACAATGAAATGTTATTAATAAAATTCTCTGAACAACAGAAGGAACCTTATGATGGAGGATGAAACATAAAAATTCGGACTTAAATTCTAAAATTATTTCGGAAATACTCGGCTTAGGATTTTCTTAAGGAAATCATAAACTCATATTTAAAAGAAAGTTAAAAAGAAAAGTTTACAAAGAAAATTTAAGAACTAAAATTAAGAGCAACTGAAACTTAAGAAATGAATCTAAAAATATAAATTAAAAGACAAGGTTTAAAGGAAAACTAATTAAGAAGAAAAATTATAAGAAGTTAAAATAGTCTCCAAAAATATCTCTCAAAAGAGAGAAAAAAACTAAACTAAATAAACTAAGAAAAGAGTAGAAAGGGGAAAAATGAGGACCTTCTACAATGAAGATGACATTCCTATTTATAGAGGAAATGCCCAAAAATTTAGAAAAATAAAATACAAAATAATAAACTAAAATAATAAAATAATTACATGAAACAAATGATGAAAAGTGTGATTTTGGGGTTGGATTGGAGCTGGAAAACCGCACAAAAGGGAGCTATTGGAGCAAGGCATGGGTCGACAGGAAGTAGCTGAGCTGCAATGATGGGAGTTGGCGAGGGCCTGTTGACAGGGGTAGAGGAAATCAGCGTGACTCTGCTGAAAAGAAAGGGTTAGGTCGTGCGTCAGGCGTTGTGAAAAGCTAAAGGAACTCGGCGGATCAGGCGGGGCAGGTGAGGTTAGTTTTGGCAGGCGTGCTCTGACAAAAAACGTGTGCTTCACGCGATTGACGTTGACATGGGATGGGGATAATCGGCGCACGCATGCCGAACAAGGGAAGGCGACTTCGACATGCGCTTGTCGATGGCATTTGCTGGGCTAGAGACAGAATTGGGCCGGGTTTTTTGGGAGGAGCAACTGGGCCTCGGGCTGGGTTTCTGGGCTGAACATAAATGTATTTTGGGCTGAGAATGGGCTTGGATTTTTGGGTTGCAATTTGAATATATATCCACCGAATTTCGTCCATAATTTCTTCGTTATAATTCCGATCGAGACGATTTTTTCGTCAAGACACTCCAAATTCCAAGTTTTATTTAATTCTACAAAAATCTCACAAAATATATTATTTTCTTCAACTATTTATTATTTTAATATTAAAAATCAAGTATAAGGGGTATAAAATAATATAAAATAATGCTTAATTGAAGACCTATCATATTTGACATTTTAGTCTTCCCCGAAGTGTCTTGATAAACTTCCGATTTCTGTTTTCCTAACCAACTCCATATACATTGTGGATGGAGTAGCTGCTTATCAAATTTAATCTATAATGTCTTCTGTTTGGTTGCTAAGAAACGGAGGAAAATGTCAAAATGGACTTTCTGAACCCATATATGCATGCCCTTGTTATTTGTTAAGGTCAAGGCATCCTAGTCAAAGGGCCGGCCGGGATTAACACGCACATGATGACAATCTAGTCTAGAATACCGTTCTTTTCCCTGCATGTTCTTAGCAACCATACTAAACAGATGGCTTTTGTCATGTCTTCGATTGGATCAAAATTATATGATTAGATTGTTTTTTTATTTTGGTCTTTTTGATTTGTTCTCTTCTTTTCCGTAAGGTATTCGAACTGAATAGAGTGACAGAAATGTGTACAAAGATAGCCAATGGCACAAGCTGCCTTGTAGGCTCCATTTCTTGCCTCTATTTGTTTTTAAATTTTAAATGCCTTTTTGGTGCCTTATCCCAATTGACAAGCTCCTATTTGTGGTGTAAGGAAACCAATTGCACCAATGCAAATGCTCCTTTGAAGGTAACAGCTTAATAGCAAATCACATCACTGTATTAGCACTATGAGTTGCAACTCTTATCACCCATCCCAAAATGCGTTCTTCAGGCCATCACGAAAATCAAATTACTCGAGACAATGAAAATTGAAATTCGAAATATAATGCAAGATTAAAGACCCATTGGCTTAACCAAGTAGCATAAGTCTATAATTGACAATCAAAACTAAATATTTTTTTAAAAAAGAAGAAGAAGAAGAAGAAGAAGAAGAAGAGAGATTTAGTGGCTCTCATGTATTAGAAGACTTTTCTTTGTGGAATATGTATTAGAATACTCAGTAAATGAAACCAGGTATGACTATATGAGCCCCAACTTGCAAAGGGATATATCAAACTATTACACAGAGAAGAAGCAATCCAAATTGATTCTTTTAAAACAAGAAGTGGGCTTAATTAAAAATAATTTGATTTGTTCAACTTCAACCATCTGTGATTGAGATGGAAACTAAATTAACTAAAGAGGATAATTAAACATAACTACTTTATGATTAAGGAAAGTATTTATAAAACTATTTTTTTCCTTCAAAATTGAAACCAAGTAAGAGAAAGGAAACGAACAAACAAAAAAGGAATAAAAACGCTGCCTTTCTTCCCGGTTTCTATCCTCAAGACTCCATTTTGCGACTCCGCGTTTTACCAAGTCTTTACCTTTGAATACCCCTTCCCTCTTTCCCACCCTTTAAAACTCGCCATCTCTCTCGCTCCCTGTAAAAAGATCTGGCCCTTTTTCCCGTGAAGCGTCAGACTCATCCTCCTTGGAAGGCAGTTGAGAGATCTCTCAGGTATGCAAAACCCTTTCTTGTAATTGATTTTTCTTGGGTTCTGTGTCTGCTTTGTGATTAACCTCGCCTTTTCCACTTGGGTTTTCTGTAGCTTCTCTTGTTTTGTTCCTTTTCTTGTTGTTATCCAACGGTCAAATTCACAGTTTGATTTCAAGTGACAAGTTGGGGCAATCTTTACATGGCTTTCTGTCTTTCTTTACTCTCCTGTTTGATTGCCGAGAAAGTGGAGGAAAAGAAACGGAATTCGTGTTCTGTTGGTTGTTCAATTGGGGCTGTTAAGTTGATAGGGTCAAGTCAATCGAGTCAAATTGGTTAGTTGTCTGGGATACCCATATGATGAAACTGTGTTCTGGAGTATGAATCATATGATTATTCTCCTCGCCTATTTTAGCAACCAAATTATGCAAATGGTTTTGGTGCGTATTTTTTTTGTGATTAACGATTATAGATGATATTGTTGTAGGTTTGCTTTTGTTCTTTTTGATCTTGTGGGTCTCGGGAATTGGGGCAAACCTTACCAATTGGTGTATGTTTTTTTGTACAAATTTCTGTTGCTCGATTTGGTCCCATTCAGTCATTCGTCTTGTTTATTTTCTGTGAACTTTTCAATTATAGTGCTCTTGGCCACCTCCTTTCAAGCTTTTGTTCTTGGGATATACTGCCCAACTTTCAATTTCGTCTTGAAGGTTTTGAATAGTTGATTGGTTCTTGCACTGATGCTTTTATCACTTCCAATATAGTCTCACTTGTTGCCCTTGTTTTCTATTCCAGGACTACTGTTGATCTCTGTACAGAGTTTTGTAGTACGATATTCTGTTTAGTTTAAGATCTTCTGATCTTCCACATCGGTAGCCAAGCTAAATTGTGCATATTTTCCAGCTGAAAATGTTTGGTTTAAAGAAGTCTCCTTTGAAGGGTGCTAAACATAACCCAATTAACCTTGTACATCCTACTTCCTCTGGCTCAAACCCTTTTGACGATGCACCAGTTGGAAAGAATACTGGCACTAATCCATTTGATGGTGATCAAGGAGAAGAGAACTATGGTTCACATTCGTACAAGACTACTTTGACAGAGAAGAACAAGTACAAGAATGATTTCCGTGATACAGGAGGTGTACAGAATCAATCAGTTGAAGAGTTGGAAAACTATGCAGTGTACAAAGCTGAGGAGAATACGAAGGCTGTCAATGGCTGTCTGAAGATTGCTGAAGAAATAAGAGAGGATGCTACAAAGACTTTGGTTACATTGCATCAGCAGGGCCAACAAATCACTAGGAGCCACATGGTCGCTGCAGACATTGATCAAGACCTTAGTCGGGTATGGTTTTTCTCATCAAATCAAAGTTATATACATAAAAAATCTAAGTGCATGTGAAAGGATAAAAGTTGAAAGCAGTATGCTCCATTTAGCATTTAGCATGATTACCTGTATAACTTTTGTACTGTATTGCAACGGAGTTGATTGTTTTGTATAAATTTTGAGGTACCTGGTCTTCTTGTTCTCATAAACTACAAGGGGATGATGGAATGTACTAATGACTAAGAAGCCACTGTTTTCTTCATCAAGATATATGTTTCATTTAGTTTCGAGTCCTCATTCAACAACTCCTATGGTTTTGTTATCGCTGTCTTTGGTATTTATGTTGAACATCTCCAGTAGAATGAACAATTTCAACGCTCGCTTATTTCAGGGTGAAAAACTTCTAGGAAGTCTTGGGGGCATGTTTTCTAAGACTTGGAAACCAAAGAAGGGTCGCGCAATAACTGGCCCTGTCATCACAGGAGGTTCATTTTCCTTCTTTTCTGTCCATTTCTCTGTGCTCTTGGATATCCCCTGAAAGAAATGATAATAATATCTATCATTTCAAAACTTGGAAAATGCAGATAATGCAGTCCGGAAGGTTGGCAACTTGGAGGAGAGGGAGAAGCTGGGGCTGTCTTCTGCACCCAAGGGAAGGTCAAGTTCACGAACACCGCCTTCTGAACCTACCAATGCCCTTCAGAAAGTTGAGGTTTGTATTTGTTTGCTCTGCATATAAAATGCCATTCTTCTTCCTCCAATTTTCCGATTTTTTGACGTTTTGGCTTAACAGTTAGAGCATGCCAAACAAGATGATGGTCTGTCAGATTTGAGTAATCTGTTGGGGGAGCTGAAGGATATGGCCGTTGACATGGGATCCGAAATTGAGAGGTGAGTTATTATAAAACTTGATCTTCCTCTTTTTCAAGTCCATATAAACTGTGTAACTAATCATTCCCCATGATAATTGCAGGCATAACAAAGCCATGGATCATTTCTACGATGATGTTGATGAGCTGAATGTCCGGGTTAGAGGCGCAAATCAACGTGGCCGGAAATTGCTTGCGAAGTAGAATATGCAGGGTTTTGAGATGTTTTCCTGGACATGTCTCAGTGTTACCAGTCCCCCTATTTTTTTCTTTTTTCTTCCTTTTTTTACTCCATTTATGGATCTGGATGTACGCACTTTCAAGTGTATCTGTTTTTTGTATGAAACTTCAGTCAGACACAAGTTGAAATGATGATTCATGGTTGATAAAAGGAGACTTTTTCATTTGAAGAATGTGTTGTTATTTATATTTCAGAAATCAAAAGCTATAGGAATGAAATTACAATGAATACGTGAATTGCAGTATTTTAAACCCTAAAATCCACTCATAAAATTGAACACATCTTCTCTAGCTAATGTCGTGGCTGTGGTTTGAGGTCCATGATACTGGTCATCTTTGGGGCGTAGAGCTTGTAGACGACCGCTTGCCTTCTAGCGACGTCCAACTGGATCTTGGCGTCGGAAAAGGCTGAGTTGATATGGCAACGGTCGGAGAGAGACTTGCTGTGGCGGAAGCCGTCGATGGTGCGGCGCTTGGTGTACTCTCTGACGTTGTAGTCGGAGAACTGTCTTGCCGTACGGAGGAATGACCGGAACAGCCACAGCACCTCCGCTTTGTTTGGTGTCGATGCCATTGAGAGAGATTCAGACGAGAAAGAAGAGAATGAGTAAACGCTAAACTGAAACTGAACCACGTAGATATAGATCTCGAAGCGGCCAGGGATGATATTCGGTGATTCATAACCGAATATTCTTATCATTTTCGGTACCTTTACAAACCAAAGAAGCTAATACATTAACTTAACACATTTTTTCTTTCTTTTTTCGGCATGGCCCCTATTAACCCGTAGGAGCTTGCGACATGACAGATTAAAACACTGAGCATAAATAAACTCCACACCCATTTACAAGTCCACATTACTATAAAGTATAAACTCGACACCTAATTCATACTTAGGTGATTTTCTATTTATAGCTTTCATGGATAACTTATTATTGCACATAAGCATAAGTAACTAACAAGAAAATAATAACTTCTTTACATTTGCTCTTATTCTCAAACTGTTATTCCCTTGCATGAAATATATGCGGAGAATATTAAACGTTCTATTGCAATGAATTTACAATTGCCATTTTTGCTCATAAACTCTGCAGCTTATAGTAAGAACAATGTGGTATAAGTTCTGTCTTCTGAGGGTTGAGCGTGCAGATATCATATACAAGCTTGAGCATCAAAGTAAGGTAACACCACAAACTTGATGGACAAAGGGGCGATCCTCAATGGAGAATTTGAGTCGACACGAACAGGTTTCAATTCTGGGATGTTTCCATCTTTAGTAATCTCCAATGGAACTCCATTGAGGACCATGGTTTTGCTTCTGAGGATCCCGTCTTTCGGAGTCAAATGGTATTCTTCCCTGTAAAGGGGTTCATCTGAAGCTTTGATTCCAACCCATGCCACCGTTCTCTTGAGGTTGCGCTTGAAGCCACTTTCTTTGCTGTTGGTTCTTGTGCTAGCACTCAAATCGAAGTCCAACACATTTTTGACACCAACAGCGAAATCAGTGGCGTTACTTAGATTGATGAGGAGTAGAGATATACCGGCCTGCAACAATATCATGAAGATAGCCTATCAGTAAAGTACTTAGGTCAAGATCAAGGCATTCTTTTGTCATATAAATGCTGGATTTGAGAATCAAATGGTAATTGTGATATCAGGCAGTTATGAAATGATAGATGTTCATAAGAAGGCATGTTCTCATAAACATTCCTGTTCTATGAAATTTGCATCAAAATCTTAATATGATGCATACTTACTCTTCCTCTTGTACAATGGGCATAAGTGCGTAAATCTGCTGAGCCATTCGTGTAAGCAGAGAGAACACCGGTTCCCATAAGTTGATGCCATAGAAGTGCGCTGTTGATGATAAAAAATTGAAAAAATAAATAAATAAAGGATTTGTTTATATCAAGTACTGGAAAATGCTTCAAAGAATATAGCCTACCCATGCTATACCTGTAGTAATCGGGGTTAGGAACAAATGAGGTTCTGTTGAGAAGACCATAGTTCCCGCCAACTAGAGACTGCCTGCAATAAACTTTGGTACTGTACTTGGCTGACATTCCAAGTTGATCCAAGTACCTAAAATTCATATATCAATAGCAATCTGGTTAGTTTTTTCACATAGACACTGAGCAATGGGAAATTGCACTTTTTCTGCAGTCAAAGGATTGAAATCACAAAGATGTGCAGTTGCAAGTAGTTTGGCAGTCAAGATTACCAAAAGCTGTCCATATATGTGTCAGACACATTACGACCGCCACTGTTATAGGCCCCTCCAGACTCTCCAACCCATATAGAAGCCCAAGGACCGTTCTTTTTCACAGTTTGTTCAAAACCATGGAATAATCCAGATGAACGTTCCAAATAATGAGGATTCATAATTTTACTCACCAATTTGGGATCAACACCTAAAAATTGAAGCTGAATTGTCAAAACTAAGGGTATATGATAAAATAATTTATGCATACTTGCTTTAAAAGAGTTTTAGTCAAACATAAAATAGAAAAGTATAAACTGTATATATTAAAAGTGTAACACAGTTACCTGCACCCAAATTGTAGATATGCTGAGTGACAACATCGATTATGCCTGAACCAGAAACCTTAAGAACCGTGGAATACCATGCTTGGTCAAAGAATCCTCCAGGTGCCACAAGTGCAGGTTTAACATAGGACTTATTGTACAACTTATTGATGATATGTTTAAGCTTGATCAAGTCTTTTCCGTATTGTGCAGCTCCAACACTAGCTCCAACACCACGTCCACTAAGCTCATTACCTACAGCATCTTGGACAAGAACATAAGTGATACAAAAAAAGAGAGATGAGTGAGAAAAGAGATTTGTGCATTGTTCCATACCAAACTCCCATGAATCTATCTGGTATCCCTTCGAAACAGTATAGTTAATAAAATCATAAGCATTTCTAGAGTCCCAAGCTCCTACCCAAACACTCTCGCCTTTATGGTGCCTCCCTGATAGTGCATTCAAGCTAAAAGTGATGATGGGCCTGAAAATGCATGATACAAATCAAAGGTCACACCAGGGGTAAGAAAAGTTCTAACCAGTTAGAGATTACCCTGATAGTTTGATGAATCAGACAATAGTAAAAACCCAAAATGAATACTTTCCTACTTTAGACAATCTTCGGATAGATAGACAACAGCATGGTAAAAGCTATCCGTCAAGCACAGACACCTAATTCCTTGCAACCAGAGCTTAAATGGGAGGAAAAGTAGATAAGCGGAATCTTACCTTGTCTTTCTGAAAAATTGGTTCAGTTCATCCCATCTACTCATACGCAAACATCCCCTGGAAAATCCAAACAAACCATTTTTGTGCTTTCTGAAATCATGACAAGGTAATTTCATATCTCCAACATCGTACAACAGTTGGTCTTCCAAGGAGCCTCCAACTCTAATCCTCAGCCGATTGAAAGCTATCCAGCCACAAATGTAGAAGAGTAATTTAGTTTGTAGATAAAGTTATTCCAACAAATATAAGAAGACTTTTTTTCATCTGCTCTATTTGACAACACAGATAGGCAAACCTTGGATTGACTTGGCAAACAAAGGATGAGACAAGTTCTGGAGAAAATCAAAGCACATCAAAGTATTAGTTTAACTTCAACCGGTTTTCTTGCTTTTTGACATTAAAAGAAAAAGCATGCAGAGTTAATCCAAGTGCTTACTAAATTTAAGGCAGATGCACCTGCCCATGGGCAGTGGTTGTAATCACACTTTTCAGGAGACCACCAATCAATAGTGGCGCAGATAAAATTATCATCAACTTGTCCCACAGTTAAAATCCCATCAACCACAACGCTAATATGTCCACTGTTGTTAACTTTTCCAACATCTTGAGCTAAAATTGCAGGGAGAGACACCAGAAAGAGAACAACCAGGGAGGGACAGGATGCCATAGGAAATTCAACTGTGGCAGTCTCACTACCACCTCAGCTAATTCAAATTAATTGCAGCAAGAGAAAAATAATTTCCCGAATGAGAAGAGGACGGTGTTGTTCCATTTCACATGTTCCTAAGTACGGATGGCAAGGAAGAGATCCTTTAGTGCAAGTGAAAAATAAAACAAAGAATTTGTGATGCACATTTGACTCAGAAAATACATGTGTAATTCTTCATCTTTTCTCAGCTTTTATAGCTTAAAACAACTTGAAACTAAATTATGCATACAAAAAAATGAGCGCAAGCAAAAAAATACAGAAAAAAAAATAATCATTCGCGAGAAATTATGAACAGATTTCAAGAATCAATCTGTGAAGAACCAAAACTAAAGAAACCCAGACACTTTTTGCACAAAACAAGGCTAACCCAGCTGAAAATTAAGCTCAAAAACGAACTTTACCATTAACAACTCCATTAGTGAAGCTCAAACTCAAGGCTTAATCAAAATAAGCTAACCCATATGAAAGTTAAGCTCAAAAGACTAGAGCTTTACCATTAACAAGCTCGACATCAAAGCAACTTCCTTCAGATAAAGCACATCAATTATGTGATGCTTTGTGCTTTCTCTATCGCTGAATTGGAGCTATTGGCATTGCTGGACCTTCAAAGAGATGGTGAGTGGTGGTGGGTGAAATGGGCCCAAATTGGATAATTCACATTTAGCCATCGGTTGAGAAAATTTAAGCTCACATTTATGTTCACATGCTTCCATGGCATACTCGAGCTGTACAGTCGACAAAAAGACAACACAAACACACAGATTAGAATTAGATGTGAGACAGGAGTTGTTAAGTATAATTTAATGCACATAAATTATGCCCAATCAATCTAATGGGCAAGTATATTTATAAAGTATGTTTTTTTTTTTCCTTCTTTTTCTTTTCCCATAAGTTATGCCAACACCAAATGTTCTTCTCTTAGAATCAAGGTCGTTGCTTTTGTCTTAGAGAATGGTTTACGCTTGTAATATTTTATGATTTTCACTGCAGTTTGCTCAATGTTTACTTTTTTCTTCTCCTTTCTTCATTTATGAAGATGAATTAGATGGTAGCGAATAACCGAAAAGAATATAACTTACTTCCATTGGATTAATCGTCATACTCTTCTAAAATTTGTGATCTAGAGTTTTCATGGAAAATTAAGATTAATAAATTATATTTAATTAAAAAGTGGAATATAACTATTGCAAATTTGAGGTTACAAGGAATCTAATTTGATGATCATAAAATCAAGATTGCTATCTCATTTTAATTTTCATAAATGGATTGATCTTTGAATCTTCGAATTCCTTTATAGTAAAATTGTGATGACAATAAAACATGGATAGGTTAGTCAAATGAGTATGTATTGTTGGGGTGTTTTCATAAGATCGTGGAGCCAATATTAAAATTGATAATATGTTCTGGGAAGGAGGAAACCCTAGGCAACTCTCATATTAAGATTGTAAGCTGCATTGCAACTAAATACTATGACTGTGAAACTAAATAATCAGCCTAGGTTAGTCATGTTTTTTTTTTCTCCCTATTAGAAGTCTTATATATTTTGAAACAATTAACCTACAATCTTCTTCAATATACGTTCCCTTCAACTAGGGTTTTTTTTTTTTTGGTCTTTCATTGGTGTCCATAGTTGTTAAGTAATCAGCCTAACTAATAGGCTTATTCCATGAACTTTTTTTTTGTAGGTATATATGTTTATATGCACTATATAATATGTCTTTCACATTATTGTGGTACAAGTCCAACTATATGTTTTCTATTTTATTTTTGTTAAAGATTATATGTTTTCGAGAATGAAAAATGGAGACTTAATCCTTTTCAAATTTAAACATTTTAAAATAAAATTATTTGAAAAAAATGGTTGAGATAAGATGGAGTTCTTGAAAAATGAAAAGAAAATAATATCAATTTAAATTATAGGGATAATATCGGAAAAATAATATTATAATTTGAAAACTGAGCCATCTTTAATTATAAAAACTAGATTGATGCGTAATTACTTCGGGAACTTTTCTTTAGGTAGAAACCTTTTGGTAAACATTTATTAGAACAAGGCCCAAAATATTTGTTAGGATAAGGCCCAACTTTCATTAGGCAAAAAAATGCAGGAGGAGATGGGCGGTCTACAGCTCTTGAATTCGTCTTACTGATAATCGTTTTGTTTTAGTTCACCGTACGTGACACGTCGTTTACTTCATCAGTATGGAAAGTTGAATAAAAATGTTGTTACATATATATAACACGCATTTGAGTGGCAGCTGGCTCACAAAATTAATATTATTGGTTTCAATATGCTACCTCCTTTGATATTATTGTTGGTTTAAAGAGTTAATTTTGAATTTATATAACTTTTTAATATCTCAATGATGGTTTTTTGTTTTTAATTAAAGTAAATTAACGGAAAATTTGAAGGCTTTGTAAGAATATATCGTTAGTGTTACAGAATATGGTGCAGATCGATAACTAAAGTAGATGAATTGACATAATGAAAGGAACTTGTTCATTGATGTAAACATATGCATGTTTCATTGTTTCAAGAAATTAAAAACTTTCATTTTTATATGCGTGTGTATATATATATATATATATATATATATAGTGTTAGATTTAGATGGAGTTATGAATTATGATGAAGTTATGGCCTATATTTCAAGCATATATTTGAATTCTATAGCAGGTAACTCCTTGCAGCTGCATGTGGAATGGCTAGTTCCCATGCATGCATAAGATTTGACAGAAGAAAAGGATGATATGATCGACGCATACTCTCTAGATATAAAATGTATCCAATGTCTCAACTTAACTCAATTTTCTTTTGAAAATTAGAGAGAAATGATCAGTATTTATCCCATATCTTGTCAGTATTTTCACGCCTGCTAATTTTGGATCAATGTACCGTTAGGTTTAATTTTGAGTAAGTTTTGGTGCTAAATTTTGGATCATTGTCTTGTTAGGTTTTTCATCAAAGTGTATTATGCCTACAATATCGGTATTTCAAAAGATCCGATGTTTATGACCACCCCAGATGCCCTAAAGGCATTGACTTCTAATGCTTATGTACACAATATCATGAATATATGATTGCAGCCAAAGCAAGAAATTTGATACCAAATACCATATACGATAGCAACCAAAGCAAGAAATTTATAGGATGTACCTTTCAAACTCCAACTCTGCCTCCGAGTTGAACTCCTCAACGTCCAGTTCACTCCGCGTAGCCATCTCCACGATCCCTTCGTATTCTGGGTTTGTTTTCTTCACTTCCACAATGACAGTATTGCCTTTCCAGTTGACTTCTTTCATTAAGACGTCAATCTTGTTCATGTCTTCTAAACTTGACACCACCAGCTTATCCCACCTAAGTGTATTTTCCTCCCATAGTTTGCACACCCTCTGTGCCTTCTCTTTGTCCCTGCCACCAGGAAGATATTTAACATATGGAGATTTTGAAAATCATCCCAGATATATGGATCTTCCGAACATTTTTTTAGATAAAGGAGTTGGCTCTCTACTGCTGATAGGGTGGGAATGAGATTATTTTGAGAAGTTCTCTTCCCCTTCTTATTTTCAGTCAGCTTCCTCCATTAATAAATATTGAATTGACCCTTTTTCTTTTTTGGTGGTAATGAAATGGACGAAAAAAAGTACCTAAACCTGCATAGCAAGTCTTGCAGAGTATGCGAGAGCTACAGGGACGGATCTCGAGGGGGCAACTTCCGCAGTTATCAATTATACATTCAATAAGCTTAGCCTCACATAAAGCCCAGGTCAGCTTAGCTGGCTTTAGACCTTGCTCCTGCACTTGAGATTATACATAGCGCGTTTAAGAAGAAAGGGTACGCTGCACTTGATATTGTTTATTGGAATCTGAACAATGAAACTGCGAAGAGGGTGCGGAGTTCATCGGTTCAAGAGAAATGGGTCATGTTTGGTGGATTCAACAACCAAATGGTCAAGTCTTTCTTGGATAACGATTGGAGTGTTGGTCCTGATCATGTCATGGAAGCCGCTTATCGCCAGAGAAGAGTATTAGAGTCTCGTTGTAGTCGACTGAGATGTGCTGTGAGTTTGATAATAACTTTTTAAAGATGCATGTTGTTTTTGAAAAGTTATTTTTACAATTTTTTAATATATAATTATTTATTATGAAAATAAATTAGAAACAAATTTTCAAAGTAGAATCGATTTTTCAAAAAAGAAATGAACACTCAAGTTTATATGTTTATTTACTAACTCATATTAATAAGCAGAATGGTTATAATACCTCACTGTACTAAGCGTTTTTTCACTAGAATATAATAAAAAATAATAATAATAAAATATTTTCTTATTTCTTAGTCGTTAGATTTTGGTTTAAGAAGATCTAACGATCAACATTTTACGACGCACTTAATGTGGTGAGGTGCTGTAGAAATTAAAAAAAATAAAATAAATAAAAATGAGAATAAAAAAAAATTAAAAAGATAATCTGAATTTGTGACACCAAGAATGAGAATCAACCATCAAATGGAACGACGAACCTCCAATGTCGTAGCTTTGAACTGAATGGGCAAATCAGTAAATTAACCAAGTTTGCGCAACTACTTCCTCTTTCACCGACTGTCGTCGCCGCTCTCATCCTCCCTCCCTTCCCCAGCACCAAAACAAAAAACCCTCTTTTATTCAAATTCGTCTCTCTCAATTTTCAAACACAAAAGTCAAATCCCACATGTATCAATTCCTTTAAATTCTGTTTCCTGAGAGCTTTTGTTTCCGTCCGAGCTGTCATTTCCCTTTTATACTATTCTAAACACTTTCCCAACTGGTTTTTATAATAAAATCCACAAGTTCCGAACTTTCCCAAATTTGTAGGTAATTCAACCTCTTTTCGTCTTTGTTTTTTGTTTGGCATGAATCTAAGTGGGATTTGATCAATTGGGAATGGAGAACAGTGGAGAAGCTGTAGATGACGAGGGCTCGGGATGGTTCGAAGTGAAAAAGGTGCAATTTATATTTGTGTTTCCAGTTTGTCAATGCATTGTTCCAGAAGCCAGAATTCATTGTGGGTAATTGAATACTCAAGTTAGTAGAGATCTGATTATTTTGATTCCCATGTAGATTTTATTTATTTATTTGTTCATCTGATAATGAATTTGTTACCAAAACCTTTGAAGATGGATGATTCAAATTTTTTTTCTTTCTTCTTTGAGATTTTCATATGATCTAGCAATTGAAACTGATGAGAGTCTTACTGGGAAAAGCAATTGTCTTGGACTTCATATTTAGTAGAAAGCATAAGTGGAGCTCAAATTGTAGACCTTGAAATCTCAGGTTTAGTTGCAATCATCAATCCTTGTAAAACAAAGCAAGTGCTTATCCTTAAACTTTTGTTTAAGGGCGTAGAAAATCCGGGGATTGGTTACTTGGTTGTGAAGTATATCTTTGCATGTTAAGATTGGAGTTTGAATATAGTTCTTGTCCTTACGTTTCTTGGATGTGACATGTTCATGCTACTATTGCATAGGAATCAACCTAATGTGGTAGCTTATATGTTTTTCTGGAAAGGGATCAATTAATTCTGGTGTTGCTGACTTGCTCTGAAACTGTGCTCTTTTACTCCAGAAAAATAGAAGTAGCTCAAAGTTCTCGCTACAGAGTTGGGTAGGGGGATTCTCTGGAAAAAATGCCTCCAACCCTTCAAGTAGTCAGACCTCATCAAGTGAAAACAGTGGAAATTATTCTGGCAAGCGCAGGTCCCAGCTACCAAAAGTAAGGGGAAATTATGCTGTGCATAGACGGGGAACTGATGCACAATCTATTCCTGTCCCAGTTGAAAATAAAGTGGGTGCTCCCTATGTTGATATTGGTGTTATTAAGAAAAATAATGAATGTCCTGTGCCACCTCCTACATTTGTTACAAATTCTGATGGTGGAACTACAGATCATGTCAGGGCAAAAGATAATCCTATAGTGGTTCCTAAAATCAAGTGGGGTGATCTCGAGGATGATAGTCCGGCACTTCCTCATGCTAACCTTGTCGGCACCAAAATCAAGTTTGGTGCTATTGGAGATGATCTGGTAGCCTCTAGTGAGCATGGAAATGGTCATAATTTCACATCTTGTGAAAATTCAGAAGAAAATGCACTGGTGGCGGAATCTGGAGATGTATGTTTTGTTACTCATCAGAGGTTATCACCCACCGATGAGGAGGCGTTATCAGCAACTGATAAGGACCAATCATGTGAAGATAAATGTAAGGAGGTGAATTTAATTTCTTCTGAAAATATTGAAGAGCCAATTTTGACCGTGAAAAAGGTTGGTCTGGATTGCAATGCTTCAGGTTGCAAGGATATACATACTGAACACATTGAAACAATAGCTGATGATCGTTTAAGTTCAAGCACTTTAGCTTGTGAAGCGATGGTGTTACTAGGGAAACCCTTTCTACCGGACGAAGATGACCGTGAAATTTCTCAAGTATCAAGGAAACATGGGGATTCAAGTGAAGTTCATATTTTGGAGGATAAAGGGTTAGTTCCACCTAGGAGTGATCCTAAAATTTCTGGAGTGTCTACCTTCACAGCCTCTGTTGAAGATGATGGGGATCGACAATGTGCTTTAATACATGATGTGCCAAACTCTCAAAATAGGATTGTCCTTGGAGACTGTGACACGGGTGAAAGCAGAGAAAGGTTTAGGCAGCGGCTTTGGTGCTTTCTTTTTGAGAATCTTAACAGGGCAGTGGATGAACTTTATCTTCTCTGTGAACTAGAATGCGATTTAGAGCAGATGAAAGAGTCCATTCTTGTGCTTGAAGAGGCTGCCTCTGATTTTAGAGACCTAAGCACTAGAGTGGAAGACTTTGAGAAAATAAAAAGGTCATCATCTCAGTTGATTGATGGGGTGCCCGTTACCTTGAAGAGCGACCACCGTAGGCCGCATGCTCTCTCATGGGAGGTAAGCTAGGCCTCGTCTGTTCTTTACAACGTGACAAATATACTTCTAAGTTCTCTGTTTGATGTAAAATCTGCATGCAAGTATATAATTCTCAAAATGGCACTTATTACAGACCTTGTGGGTACATATTACTTTCTTCTCTTCTCAAGCTTTAGTAGAAAAGAACATGTGACATTGTGGTTTTGGAACCTTGATGCCCTCCTTACTTATTCATTATGAAAAGAGTTTTTGTTCCTTATGCTTTGTTGAAATCTTGCAAGGGATAAGATGTGTAGTTATGTCATAGTTATTATGAAAATGATATGTTCTTAACAACTTATCTGGAGAGAAGGTATCATTTCAGTATCTTCTACTGAGAATTCAAATTTGGTGTGGTAGTCCATAATGTGATTCTGTGGTAGTTTGCCTTTTACAATGCCTGAGGATATTCTGTTTTTATTAAAATTCACCTGAGTGATCTAGTTTGTCTAAGATCCTTGTATCTGGGCTTTCTAAGCTTCATGTATATTTATGTTTTATTCAGACATTCTTAGTAAAACATTGCATCTAGACTTGCCAAAGTGTTATAGGATAATGTAGTTCTTGTTTTGTTAGACCTGACACAGACGATCCTTTTGAATATTTTAGTCCCTCCAAGAGCATGTATACGGTAGCTTTTTGCTTCCTTTTACTTATTTGAGCTGTTCTCTTTGGTAGCATCTATGACTTCAAAGATGTCTAGAAGTTTTGGTTCTGGAATTCCTTGTCTTTCTATTTACCAAAACTAAATATGTTACCTTGCTCTCTAGAACAGAAAAGTAAAAAATATAGTTAATGTTGCTTGCAGGTTAGAAGAATGACGACTTCAGCACACAAAGCAGAGATACTATCCTCATCTCTTGAGGCTTTTAAGAAAATTCAACAAGAAAGAGCTAGCTTGTGTGCAGCTAATGATGCTAAACTCCTGGGGCCTCATTACCTAAATCTCCAATTTGGTGGTAATCTAAAAAAATCATCTGCAATAGATGTTGGGAAATGCAATGCTAAAGATTCATTAAAGAAGTCAAGAAAACAAAGTGAAAGTTCTGATCTTTCTGATGTTGACCTGAATGGAGGAAAATGGAATACCGAGCCATGTTGTTCTAGCAAAACAAACTCAGTACAAAATGAACGTGCCCCTCAGAATTCTTGCTCCTTTGGTGTTGGTGCTTCTAGGCTGCCTCCTAGGGACAATTCTGCCTCTGCAAAGACTAAGAGTAAACAGTCTGGATCTGAAGCCGAGAGACTGCTTCCTAAGAAAGATAAATTGTTAACAGAAGGTGTTATTGAAAAACTCCCCAGATTGGCAGATCAGTCCAAAAAGCAAATTCCTCTATTAGGTAAAGATAAAGAAAAGAGGAATTCAGCTCCATGGAAATCCATGGATGCTTGGAAAGAGAAGAGGAATTGGGAGGATGTACTTTCATCTCCTTTGCGTGTCTCTTCCCGCGTTTCACGTTCACCTGGTATGAGGAGGAAAAGTGCTGACCGTGCACGTATGTTGCATGATAAACTAATGTCTCCTGAGAAGAAGAAGAAAACCGCTCTGGACCTTAAGAGAGAAGCAGATGAAAAGCATGCCCGTGCTGTGAGAATCAAAAGTGAGCTAGATTTTGAGAGAGCTCAGAAACTTCATCGTAATTCAGAAAAGGTGTATCGAGCTAGTGAATTTCATGCGGTCCGCAACATGAAGTTGAGAGAGGGAATATATGCTCGTCATCAACGCAGTGAGTCTCGCCATGAAGCTTTTCTAGCTCAAGTTGTGAAGAGAGCTGGTGATGAAAGCAGTAAAGTTAACGAGGTTCGTTTCATAACTTCCTTAAATGAAGAAAATAAAAAACTTTGTTTGCGCCGGAAGCTTCATGATTCAGAGTTGAGGAGAGCTGAAAAACTTCAAGTGATAAGAACTAAACAGAAAGAGGATATGGCAAGAGAAGAAGCTGTTTTAGAACGGCGGAGACTCATTGAAGCTGAAAAGTTGCAGCGTCTTGCTGAGACACAGCGGAGAAAGGAAGAGGCGCAAGTGAGAAGGGAAGAGGAACGCAAAGCATCAAGTGCAGCACGTGAGGCAAAGGCCATGGAACAACTTCGTAGGAAGGAGGAAAGAGCCAAGGCCCAGCAGGAGGAGGCTGAACTTCTGGCCCATAAATTGGCAGAGAGGCTTAGTGAAAGTGAGCAACGTCGCAAGTTTTACCTGGAGCAAATACGAGAGAGAGCTTCTATGGATTTCAGGGATCAATCTTCTCCTTTATTGCGCCGAACTTTGAACAAGGAGGGTCAAGGAAGATCTCTGTCAATTAACAATGTTGATGATTATCAAGGGAGCAGCTTCTCAGGTTTTGGAGGATCTACTTTTGTGTCAAGCAATGCTACAGCACAACAGTCCATGAAGCGGAGGATTAAAAGAATTCGGCAAAGACTTATGGCTTTAAAATATGAATTTCCTGAACCTCCTGTTGGTGCTGAAAATGCTGGTATTGGATACAGAACGGCACTGGGAACTGCAAGGGCGAAGATTGGAAGATGGCTTCAAGAACTTCAAAGACTCCGGCAAGCAAGAAAAGAAGGGGCTGCAAGTATTGGGTTAATAATTGCTGAAATAATCAAGGTAATATCTTAAACAATAACAATAATATTTTACGCTGTGTAGCCAGATATGGGAGAAAGCCAGCTTACAGTTACAAATTTATGAATCTTGTGGGCTTGCTCTCATATGAGCAATACCAGATTTTAATTTTACTATTTGAGATAGTTATGTGGACTTTTACCCTGACTTTTTTTCCTTTCTGTGGATAAGTATTTGGAGGGGAAGGAGCCTGAACTTCAGGCCTCCCGCCAAGCTGGTTTGCTTGATTTCGTAGCTTCTGCCCTTCCTGCTTCTCATACATCGAAACCTGAGGCCTGCCAAGTGACAATACATCTGTTAAAGCTTTTGAGGGTAGTGTTATCTGTGCCTGCAAATAGGAGTTATTTTCTCGCTCAGAATCTCTTACCTCCTATCATCCCCATGCTGTCAGCAGCCCTTGAGAGCTACATAAAGATAGCTGTATCCTTGAACCTTTCTAATAATGTTAATTCCCTATCAAGCAAAACCTCAGCTGAAAATTTTGAATCAATATCGGAGGTTCTGGATGGTTATTTATGGACTGTGGCAACTATTGTCAGTCATATAAGTTATGATGAACGGCAGCTCCAAATGCGGGATGGCTTGCTTGAGCTGTTGATTTCTTACCAAGTTATTCACCGGCTGCGAGATCTCTTTGCACTTTACGATCGGCCCCAGGTGGAAGGGTCACCATTTCCATCTTCAATTATTTTAAGTATAAATTTGTTAGTTGTTTTAACATCCAGAACTGAAACCAATTGTTCTATTGATTGGAAATGTGTCCCTCTTGAAACAGTGGTAGAAAATGGAAGTGAGGAGGGTAAATTTGCAGAGGGTAGTAAAGTTGTGCATCTACCAAATGTACCAGAGGACATTCCTTTAGATGAAACGTGTATGATGCCTAAGTATGATGAGTCAGCATCCACTGTTAAGGATAGTGAAAATCAGCAGGCTAATACTCCAGATGAGGCCAAGAGAACTCCGGGTGCACATATTTTGGAACCTGTTGTATCACAAACGGATGAGAAACCTTCGGTGGATAATGGCGCTGAACAAAAGAATGAAAATATTCTGAGCTTGGACCAACCAGTAGCATTTCTTTTATCTTCTGTAGCAGAGACCGGGCTTGTCAGCCTCCCTTCTCTGTTGACATCTATGTTACTGCAGGCAAACAATAGGTTGTCTTCTGAACAGGTAACTTCCGTTCCAGTTGCAAATAGTCTGAAACATTGATTTTTCGTCTATTTATTAGCTCGTGATTTCCTTAGCTTTATTGGATTCCAAATCTTCTGTTTGTGTTTGGTGTGTTCAAAAAAGAGTTAGTGATTACTTATCAGAACCATGAAAACTTTGTGATTTTAAGAATCAGAATGTTTGTGTACATAGTTACCATTTAGATGTTTTCAAATTTTTTACTGCACTGATCAAGAAATAACATGCATATGCACAAAATTAGTCCATAAGGGTATGTTTGGATAAGTCAAAGTTCCAAGGAATTTAGGCTAAATTAGTTAAAAATGAGGAACTTTGAAACCGAGGATTTCAATCACCATAACAAAACAACTAGACAAATCCCATCTGAATGCCTTGTATCCAATCATTTAAAATCCCTTGGTACTTTGAATTTCCTCATTTTTAACTAATTTAGCCTAAATCCCTTGGACCTTTGAAGTTCCTCATCCAAACATACCCATGCATAAGCTAATCTGTTTGTAAACGGATGGTATTTTGATCATGACATATTTTTTCCAAATCTAAAGATAGTTTCTGTACTATTTCAGACTTCAGATGCTCTTCCCTCTAATTTTGAAGACGTGGCAACTGGAGTATTGAAGGTGTTGAACAACTTGGCCCTTTTGGATCTTAAATTCATGCAGAGAATGCTAGTAAGTCCATTTAACTTTTTAAATCTTTTTCTATATTATAATGGCTTCAACACTTAGCTACTTTTCATGATTTTCCTTGCAGGCTAGACCAGACCTAAAGATAGAATTTTTCCACTTAATGAGTTTCCTTCTTTCGCATTGCACTAGCAAGTGGAAAGTGGCTAATGATCAGGTTATAATTCTATGTCACTTTTCAGTTTAATTATGTACAGTTATCTTTCGTTTTGTGCGTGTTTGCATGTTTCATTGTTGAAGTTGAACTAAACAATCTGTGTACATGCCATGTGTTGTGTCTTAGGTGAGTTTTCTTCTGCTTGAATCTCTTTTGCTCCTTGGCCACTTTGCATTGTTCCACCTTGGGAATCAGGCTGTCCTTCGCTGGGGAAAGAGTCCTACCATCATTCACAAGGTCAGTGAAGGCTATGTGTACAAACTTCTTTTATTTATTTTTTAATATTTTCTTTTATTTGTTAAATTTCTAATTGTTTAGCTGGGAACGGTCAGGTGTGCGATTTACCGTTTGTATTCTTCAGTGACCCTGAGTTAATGCCAGTCTTGGCTGGCACGCTGGTTGCTGCCTGTTATGGCTGTGAGCAGAACAAGGGTGTGGTTCAGCAGGAAATCAGTACAGACATGTTACTCTCCTTGTTACGATCATGCAGAAACGTTTTGCCAGCAGTTAGATCGAATCCAAACTTAGACAATTGCCCAGCAGATGACCTTGTTCCCCTAAGGTCCGGGCGCAACAGCAACAAAAGTGTTAGGGCTTCTTTGGGAAAGGGTGGTGCTTCAGGAAACAACACTAAAAGTTGCAAGACGACGAGAAGCCAAAGAGAAAGTAAAGCAACAAAGAGTTATGAAGATACTGCTCTGAAGCATAATGCTGCAGTTGTTTCAGAAACTTCCTCTGTGATGTTGCATTGTAGATTTCCCATCAGCTTCATTGACAGAGCAGAAGAATTCTTTTCCTCTGGGATCCCTGGAATCGGTGAGGTATGAGCTTTCATGTAAATGATCTTTCCTAATTGGCATTCTGAAATTTTCATCATGAGTTTCCTCTGAAAATGAAACTGCGGCAGAAGGCTTATGATGAGTGTTGGAATGTCAAATTTTGTTTTGCCATACATACATAAGAGAGCTAGTAGGTCTGTTGGTGGTCTCGGTAATGTGTAAATTTTCAAAACGTGGATTTTGTTTGAATTGCATAGTCAAATCACACGAAAATTCTTTGATGCATCGGACTTATTGTTATAGAATTCACTGTTCAATAAAAGACATACTTTAAGTGCCTAATGTTGGAAGAGGTCATGGAAGCAGCCATAGCTGGCACACTATCAGGTTCTGCTTCTAGTCGACTGATGGCACTCATTGCTGCTGATTTCCATTGGATTGATTGATTTTTACTGCCACTTGTTTCAATTGACTGACGCAGCATCATCATCAATGTAATCCTTTGTTTGTTAGAGAGTAGAGATTCATAAAAGTTTACAAGCTAGTTATCAATTACTAGGATTGTGAGTCTCTATTGAATTAGTATGCATTTATGTGTATTTCACGTTTTTATTTATTTACAATTCAAAGTTTTATTACTCTAGCATTTGGTAATGTGGATTAGAGAGAGAATTTTGACTTTTTAGCATTATGAGTTTGATTTTGCCTTCACGAAGTTGATGTGAACTCTAACACAAAGGATGAGATTGGGTTTCAATGTTGAAACTTTCTCAAGTGTATTTTTAATATTATGTGATTTATGTGAATTCTCAAGCGTTTCATATTTGGGGTTAAAGAAATGTTATTTTATTGTTATGAATTTGGTTTTACCATAAGATTAATATGATTCTAACAAAAAAAATTGCGGTTTCCAAGTTGAAATATATATTTTTTCAAAATTTAAAGTTTGGATTGTGGTTATGAGGATGATGTAAGCTATACCGTTTGATAAGGAAAGGCATTGCTTATAACTATCAAGATTTCTTGTGAGGCAAGAAATTTCTTTTCTCAAGATCTACCTGCACCAGACTACCACAATGTTTTCACATGTGGAAAGATCTCTGGCCTTTTACGAATGCAAACTTAATTGGAATGTTAATGTGATAATCAGTTCCTAGATTTTATCTGGAACAAGAGCACCAACTTTGAAGTCTTTGTTTTGAGAGAAGCCATATTTGTTTATGGACAATAAAATGATTTTTTGATTATTTCGTTAAACTTCGAAGCCTATATTACGGTAAATGCATGAGTGAAGCAATTATTTAAAAAAAAAAAAAAAGCAAAAGAATCATACATGATATGATATGTCTTTCACCAAATAGTATGATGCCAAAATATGAGAGGATCATGTTGTTTGTGTTCTAAATTTCATATCTTAGAGAAAGAGACGGATATCTTCATTAGATACCAAGAAACACAAAGCTAACGATTTCTACGCTGAATTTTTTTTTTAATTGTAGACCAATATTTTTTTTTTCTTCTATTAGAATGATAATAAATTAACAATAAATGCTTAAATCATAAATTAAAAATTAAAAAAAAAAAGAAACTTTAAACCGAGATTTTTATTTTCTATTAGAATGATATTAAATTAAAAAAAAAAATCAATTGACCGGTCATTAGCGGCAATCCAACTTGCCACATTTCCAACATGAATCCAACTTAATACTTTTTCGAATGTGAATATTAATGTAGCGTAATGAATAATTTCTGGCGTTTTGGCTTCACCATAACCACCGGCCTCCAACCTCCTCCCGTTGCTGGATCCCTTGGAGGCATGTGTGACCGACCTTGTCTACAGTATAGGAGAAGACATTGACAGTGTAAAACTCCTCAACTGACAGCGGCAGCGCCTTCATTGACAAAAGGGAAGCTCAAAAGAGGTAGCCGTTGAGAGATACCGCCGTGACTCTGGCTACCACCTTTTGCATGACCTGCTTTTCCGATCTTTGTATCCTAGATATCAAGGTCTTGACTTGCCAAGCGCGACTGAGGAGGTTTTGTTCCCCTAGAGTTCCCTGCGAGTCCAACAAGTTGGGTTATGACATGGAGCTTGAGCGAGAAGCCTGCTCGGGTAAGGAGTATTTGGATAAAGTGAAATTAGCTGGCGGTCCTGCAGACGCTCTGCTTCCACACCAGATCATAAGATGAGGATATTGGGCAAGCAGAGGTCATGGAAGCAGCCATCTCCGCCCAGCCCTACCGAAGTCTAGTGGTAGTTCACTGAGGTTTGAGGCACTAAAATATTCATTTAGCAACATTTTGACTATAAAACCATTTGGTTAACATCTACTAGGCATACAAAATTTCTTTCCATTTCCAAATGCAACGAATGCTTGTATTCTATTCTATACAGCCGACGTACAACGTACAAATATTACAAGGCGACTCTCAATCTACCTTGACAACAAATGCTGATGAACCTGTTGCTACATGCGGGGACACAAACAAGCAGATGGCATTATGCCATGTGCCAAAAAATCGAAATATTGTTCTTTCAAAGAAAATATATGATTACCCTAGCAGCTGGTTCTGCAATGTCGGTACTTTCTTGCTATAGGCATTTGGAGGGCTCAAGATCCAATTCATCACTTGTAGTAGTTTTAGTGTCTAAGCAATTTGTTAAGGAGTAGGCGCTCCCAGGAACGTTGACTAAAAGCTCATCTTCAATTACAATCTCTTGCGTCTCCATATGTCTGTCGCCCTAAAGTCAGCAATAAGACATCAACTTGCAATGTACATGAAACCTAATGCATATATACACTGCCGATTTTATCATTGCTTTTGTCCGAAGGGAGAAAAGGTTGCCACTTTCATTTTTACAACCCAGCTGCTGGCAAGATTCAAATTTAAGGACCTAGCCACCAGACTGATTAACCCCATCCCGCTAACCACAAAATATCAACGGAGGGAAAAAAGCAAGAACTACCAAAAAAAATAATTGGAAATTGGAAAGAAGACCACTGCTTTCAGAACATACCTCTATAATAGTCTCTATGCTTTTGCGTTTCAGGTCATTCATGATTGCTTTAAGTTTTTTCTTAGCCTCAACCCTTGTTGAACGTCGTTCAGCACATTGTGCTTTAGTAACATCCGAATGACAGGCCACACAAAGGGTCCTCATGTTCTCTAGCCTGCATTCACCTACAGAAATTTTGAAGAATATAAGACTTGTGTGGTACAAGTCATTTCCAGGGAAAGCACATTCTTGAAAAATCCTCTAAGAAAGTACATACCTCCACCGCGATAGACAGGAACCAGGTGGTCTGCATGCCATGCATTGCCCTCTACTGGATCCTTGACAAGCCTATCAAGCCTGCAGGATGTGAAATGGTAATGCATTTTGGTCTCTGGGACATTGTTAGTATTTGGAAAGTAAAAATGTTAGGTAATTGGGAAAATGCAGTAAAAGAAGGAAAAAAAAAGTTCTAACTAGTTGTTTTCCATGAAAATTTCTGTTCTCCAATATCTTTTTACGAAATGTCTGTTTAATGTGCCTGCTAAAGGTGTGACTTGCACCTTTCCGTGTTATTACTGTCAAAATTATGGCAGGCTTATTTTATTGAATCGTGGGAAGCACAAACAATTTTAAAAAGTTAAGATCTTGTGGCCTTCAAGTGACTTACGGTTTCTTCAGCCTCGCCACCCTCGGTGCAACTTTTTCGATATACTGCCTTCGCTTCTCCAATGATAATGGTCTTAGGTGCTCCACAAGTTTATGACAATCTAATTGGCAATTTGCACAGACACCATGTTCTAGTTGAAAAAGTTCCTGAAAATCATGAGCAGGTAAAGCTTAAAATACATTAGGTAAATACCAAGGAATGAAGGGCAGTACCCATAAAGCACCAAGAATTGTCAGTTGTAATCATCAATCAAAGCACAAAATTAAAGTACAACCGAAAATGTATGTGCTGAACTAGATATTATAACATATTGTGTCCTTACACGACGAAGATATCTGTTACTGGTTCGGATGCGATATTCTTCATAGCAGCCAAGATCGCAGAACAGATCTTCAAAATATTCAGGTGTATTGGCATTGTGGCCCCTGAAATCAGGTAAAGTAAGTATCCAACAAAATAAGCTGAATCATAGACCAACAGTTGAGGACTTACTTGCATGGTGTTTGACAGAGTTTACAGAGAGGTTCATCAGTCAGAGTACAACCCTGAGTGTATTCCTTCTCCTTTTTCCCATAGCCACTACGTAGATAGACTTTTTTCCACACAGCGTTTGACGGTAAAGGTTGGCTGATCTCATAAAATGGTGTGGAGCGGCGCTTACTTCCACCCTTCAGCAGTCCCTATCGAAAAAAAAAATGATTGATATGTATATGCATAAATAGCTCATAACTAATTTATAGAAATTATAACGAAAATACACTGATATGAATTAATGTACCCAGAAAAGAAAAGAATCGAAATAAAGATTTATTATGTATGTACCCTGATGTCGTGGTTCATGCTTTCACACAGATAACACAACTCAACAGTCAACGGAAGTTGCAAAGGCTTTCCAAGTAATTTTTTTTGTTCGATGGGCCTCAGTTTCTTCCACTCTTCATTGAATGCAAGAAGAGCATGCAAATACGCTGGATTGTTCAAAGAATTGACAGCTGTTTGTTTAATACTGTCACCAGAAGAGGCCAGTGACTCAAGTTCCTCTGGTCTGAAATTCTCAAAAAGTGGCCTTGGTCTTGAATCCTCTCCCGAGATGCAAGAATACAAGTGGATCCTACCAGTATATTGGCTCACCTAATACCGACATAAGAAAGTTATAATAGATTACTGCTTGTTTGATGGCTATCATACACACTGATAAAGTAACTAAAGTAAACAGCACACAAGGTGAGGTAATAAATACAGATAAACCAACCGTCAAGAGTGATTGTCCATTAGATATTGTTTGAAACAGTAAGGATATCCATGCAACAATTTAGTTCTTTACTTAAATCTACAGCATAAGGCTTGCACGTGTGATCTTCAGTCTTTAAGCAACCAAACAAGGAAATTGACAACCAGGTCACAATTTTACCTCAAAACGCAGAGCATCTACTTTGTCAGTGCTACATTCCCCAGCTTCAAGTGGCTGAAGTGGCTCACCGTCAATAAATTTGGTGGTTTGACAGTTAATTTGACGTTCCTGAGTTTTTTGTGAAATTATAAAACTGATTCCCTTTTTAACTTTAAATGAAAAGGAAACATATTCATCTTTCCTTGGAGTCGGGAGCGATTCAGATGTACCTTTTCAAGTCCATCGTTGCCATCTCCATCTTTTTTCTTAGAAACATATCTTTCCAAATTCTCTTCTGAACAACAATCCTTGTCCATAACCAAATCAAAAAACACATCACCCTGTTCGAACAATAATATTTGTATAGATCATCCCACCAAACGGGTTAATTATGTCATGGCATACAAAGGTGAAAAATGTTCAATCTCATATCGAAAAGGAGGTGAATTTAAGATTAGGTTCTACCTTCATACGACAATTGTTGGTTTGAGATAAAACTCCATCAGTATTACTGTGTAGTGCAGATCTTTGTAGAATGCTCGTGATTAAATTATCGCATGACTCAGAAGGCTTCATATCCTTGGTTAAGCAGCCAGGAAACTTTATTGGTTCTGCAGAGACCTCATTACCCTCTGGCTTTTGCATAACATGATCTTCACAATTATCTGCCCCACCTGATCTCTCAAAGAAAGAAACACCTTCAACCTGCCAAACCCCAGTTTGATGTTAAATCTCTCTTATAGAAAATGGTAAGCCAACCCCTCACTGCCAAAGATTTGGATTGGTTAAACAAAGGTAGTGAAAACTAATTCTAAGTTTCTTTTAGGATTATAAGGAAACGAACAACATAGCAAAGAGGTTTAAAACCCAATTATAATTGAGAGGACTATTCAAGGATGATGTACCGCTATCTCTTGTATTGCGTCATATTTTCCGTTTGTTGTAGATGAAATGCGCTGCAAACTCTTATTCAAGCTCTTCCAATGTGAATCATCTACTGTATCCTACAACATCTTAGACTTTGGTTATTAGGCAAACAAAGAATATGATTACAAAAACTTCTATAAACAAAAGAAACAAGCACCTTTCCACAAAATATGTATATGTTGACTGCATTTGTTTGCCCTCGCCTGTGAGCTCTATCTTCAGCCTTCAATCAATTTCAGAAGCATTGTCATGAAAGACAGAAAGAGTCAATAACATATAAAACTGGGGAAACCCTGGCAATACACAAAATAAGAATGCATACACAACCATATCCACAAATACATCAGTATCCTTCTCCTTTAAAATGATCAATGGTTTACTGATTGACAGCATAAGTCAATAATGATAACTGAACGGATATTACTTTGGCTTCTCTTTCTTTTAAATCTCCCAGATTATAACAGTTTATATAATAACTACATATTTACCCACCTTTGATTTGTAATAGTCATTGACATGTATAATTGTGTGACGTATGTTGATTCAACAATACTCATGTAATTTTTGCAATGCACAATCCAGGGTATATAGATACGGATTATAACGGCATATAGAGTATGCCTAGTCAGCAGACTCTAATTTATCTTTGACTCCGATTTATGACGACCATTCTTAATCCCCACATGTGTATGTATCTATTGTTATCAACTCTAAGGGTATTCCACTCAATCACATCCAATTTAGAAGCAGGCACAGATCAAATCAAATAGAAGCATCATGAACAAGAAGGACAACCCGGAAACAAAGTTTCTAATCAAATAGCACACCCCTCCAGGCACAAAAAGAAAAATACTGAATCGACAAAAAAAAAAAAGGAGTAAAGATACAGGTATAGGAATTATGTCATCAACCTTGAATGATTTGTGTGGTAGTTCACATCTGGGAAACTTAAAATAGTTTATTATATTTGAACCTGAAGCATCAATGACGGTGACTGAGGAAGCTCCAAGAACACAACATGCTTTGCTGATGAGAAATCAAGGCCAACACCTCCAGCAGTAATGCCAATTATTGCAATCTTGACCTGGAACAACATAGAGAATCAATGCTGATTACAAAACAACACGCAAGGGGAAAAGACAAGAGTCCTGGTTGTGAGATCATCTAAATCTGTATCTCTTATAAGCTTCCAGATCTTCAGATGAATATAATTCCATATTTTTGAGTTTTGATATTCGGCATGTAGTAAAGTTTCTAGGCGCAATGAGAAAAATTTATGGGGAGACAATTTTTCTCAGGATAGTACAGCACCTTGGTTGAGAATTGGAATGATCGGACAGCTGCCTGCCTATCTGTAGCAAGTGTGCTTCCATCAATTCGGACAAAAGAAATACCTTTCTCACATATGAACTCCTGATAATTCAGACACAGAACAAGACTAATATTCAGGAAATTATTGGACAAGATCATCACTGATAGGAATGCAACAACCATCAATATGAACTTCAATAATGTTATACTCATTAAAACAAGATACTCTTTTTGAAAATACATCATCCGTAACTAAACAATGATAATGAAATGCTGGTAAGCATTAAAACCATAATCTAATATTAACAAAAATAAACAAACCCTTGCTGTGGCACAATAAACTATTTGAACAATCACTAATAAATAATATGAACTTCAAATAGTAAATCCACAATACTCTTTAGAATAACTAGTCAAAATGGCCCTATATTGGAGCAGTATACCAAAATGAATTCCACTCCAGTAACTTTCATCATATGAACCATTCTCAATGGATGAACTGGAAGCACCAATTCAGAAGAAATTTCACCTGCACTCCATCAAGTACTTTATGGTGATGTGCAAATATTAACATTTTCTGAGAACTTGAATGTGAGTCCGAGTTTTCACAACCATCTGACTCTGCAGCTAGTGGATGAATGGAGAGCCATTCACAAAACCCTCCTAGCTTTGCAATACCTAATTCCTGGAAGGAAAGCTGCCTCGATCTGCAGCAGTGCTTACTATCTGAAAGTAACAGGGAAAAAGATACAATAAAAACAAGCATCTGTGCATAAAGCCACACAACACAAAGTAACTATTTCTTCAAATGGCCATATGCTCATATAAACTTTTTACTGCAACTGTAACCTTATTAAAGAAGAAAGAAGAATCAATTGAGATAAGTCTATCAAACAAGAACAATAAAAACTAATAAAAAAATGCAAACCACTAATTCAGCCAAATGCCAGAACAAGCAAACACCCTAAAGCAGGCCGGTCCAGCAATAACAAACTGAACGAATCACACTGGACAAAGAAGCCCAAACGGATCTTAAACATATGGATTGCATTCACAATTTCACATACACAGATTGGGAAGAAAATTCCAAGTACCAGTAGGTTCATCTGAATTTTCTGAAGATGCATCATTAGTTGCATTTTCTCCCACCCTGACAGCAGCCTTTGCTGAAAGCATATCAGATTTCTTCAATACCACTCGTATAATCTGTCGACGTTTGGGTGGTAGCTGAACCAAGACGTGTTCCTTCAAACGTCTTATCTATAACCAAAGGTAAAAAGTATTACATGTAAGTGAACTCAAATCTAAGAGCTACAGAATAGACTATCCTGAAATTCATCCGGAATTTACGGAGAGCACATTCAGAGGAGTCCTATTAAAAGGCTAGAATGACCCATATTTTTACATTTCTCTGTTGACTACACATAAGATCTCTGTGCATTTGTTTTGAAAACATTAAAATACCGACATTAATTTTTTTGTCATTAAAATCCTGCATAGCAAAATAAATATGATTACAGCACAGCTGTTTTAAAAATGTGTTAATGGCTATTATGTTTTTGAGATTGCCACTTAGACCCGACCTTGAAAAAATCATAGTTTAACTTTTGAAGAAGTACATTTAAAAACGACTGTCACATCACTTCAAAGTAAAAATCAGTATGAAATAAAGATATAAAGAACAAGACACACCATAACCGTTTGCTTCAGTAACATGTTCAACTCCTCCAAACGAGTACCCTTAGAGAAATCCTGCAGCACAAGCCCATCTCAAAACTTCCCTTTGTAACAATAAATCATTAGAAAAGATGATGTCAAAAGGTGCTCGCACCAACTGCATAATATATCGGTACAGATATAGAATCATAGATACAGGTCTGCAAGGCTTTTACAACACAACAGACAACCTTTTAGGCCATAGCCAACTATCGGCCAAGAAGCAGGAATCTTACATCATGTCCTGAACATGCATACATCAGTGGGATACCATTTTTTATCTTATATTTTCAAGGGATTGCAAAAACATCATCATCCTAGTCTTGACAACATAATAGCTAGAACAATAATGATCTTTTGTGGGCTATCCTAAGTATTACCTGAAAAGTTTTCCCTTGAGAACCCCGAATATATTTGAGATCACAGTAAGTTTTTGCAAAGTCATACTTGTCCTTGCCCAGCAAACCAGGCCTGAAACCAGACAAGTGAGATGTAAACAATTAACCTAGGCAAAATCAAGCAAATCAGGTGAGACGGAATTGTGTGAAGAAAACTTACCACAACATATCTATCTGATGAAAAATGTCATACGGCCTATGATCAACTAGGAAGATATACAAAATGAGATATTAGAATGCAACAAAAAGTAGTTAACTACGGAAATAACGAATGAGAAACCTAAAAAATCTTAGAGCAACTAGAGATAAGTAGAGAACAAATCCAGAAATAATACAGAACTGCAGACAATACTGCCTATTCAAAGGTCCATCCTACAACCTTGACAGAGAAGGTGTCCCGGTTAGTAAAACAATGCGCTTCACCTTTGTTGCGATATCAAGAACAGCTTTTATCTGTAAAAGCACTAATTACATTAGCATTTAGTAAAGGCTTTCTGCAAGTTATAGTATAGACTTTATAGTTAACTAACTACTAGGAAAGTTTCAAACTAGAGCAATCTAGGAAACCAAATTCATACATGTTATAAAAGTGGTATTCCCCATATGACAATATTTCTGCATAATAGAATTTTTAAGTTGCCAGTCATTAGAATTGAAGACAATAATATGCATACAATATGAAAACTCAAGAAAAGAAAATTTTATTTCACTTAAACTATGATACCAATAAACCACCACTTGTATCCAAAAACCTCAAGAACTCAAAGCGATAAAAACTATCAATTTTAATTTCCACCATATGGAGGCTGAATTCACTAGTCAGCTAGATAAGAATTCGTTTTCTATTATAGACAACAATCAATAGATGATCTATGTTTTGAAGCACTTTATACGACCAAGGTTATATTAAACCAGATTTTATACACGTCATCATAATCTTATTTTTGACATGAAAAGATGCATACCTCTCTAGTTTCTGAAGCTTTCTTTGAGCAACGTACATGGTGGGATTCATCAACAATCAAGAGAGCCCATTCTCGGTCTAGCATGCTCTTACGCAAATGGTGAAGCATTGTATATGAAATAACCACAACTCTAGGCCACCTCTTTAAGTTGGCAGGATTGTTTTCATGGCCAAATACTAGTCATAAAGAACGTTTAAGAATCCATTCAGCTCTTGAAAGTAAAAATATAATCTGGGTATATAAACAATGGATAAAAAAAGCTTTGTAATGAGTTCTCAACACATTCACAAGAATTGCATGCATTTAAAGCACCAGAAACATTAAAAAAAAATTATTCTCAATGATGGTAGGTTTTTGGTTTCCTTGTTAATAAAGAGTACAGCAAGAAAAGTTCTGTGATGATACTTTCTTCATGAAACAACTTTAACTAGAACCACATCTCAGCCCTTGTATTAATGATTAAGCTCACTTAGTAATCTTTATATACATTTACTGCATATCTGCTCACTACTCTTATAGAAGGGATTAATGTGCATTTCAACTATGAACATAAGCTTTATTCCTTGAGTAAGCTTGTGAATAGAAGAGGCCTAAGAAAGGTGCTCTCTAAATCAAGTGCGTGCTTGTTTTCTTAACATCATTGAAACCAAACGGTTAATAATGGAAATCCATTACTTTGACTAGGCACTTTTAACTTAATACTTTAATGCAAATCCTATATATTGTGTTTAAAAAGGACAAAAACAACAAATCATATAGCTAGAATTCAATTAACTATTCTTCTTCACTGATAGACAAGATTAAACCTTTTGCAGCATGCAATATTGAATTCTCAATGTGTTCCCTAAGAATAGTTGTCTGCCCTTACAATACCCACCTTCCCTGCTGTCCAATCCCACTTAAATATGGATAAATTAGGAGCACTGAAAAAGTATTACCTAGATGGATGTCTGCAGGCAAGCAAAAAGGAAGCCAGCGCTCTAATTCTTCTGCCCATGAATAACGCAAAATAGCTGGGCAAACAACAAGTATAGAACCTTCACTCATGAAACAGCATGCAATAGCAATAGCCTGTGAGGAAAAGTTTTAGCATATTAAGTTTTATATTTCCATGGCAGCTTAGGGGAAAATAGGAGAAAAATATTCAAATGCAGAAGATACACCTGTTTCTGTACAAGTAATAAAGTTCAATCTCTGTGTGTGTGTCTGGTTAGTGAGAAATCTAAATAATGTTGCAAATTTTATCCAAAGCAGCATCCTCGAAATCTAACTCATTAGAACTCCACTACAATGTCTAAGTTGTGACTTGATGCAGTGAATGTGTAGAACTTCATTAATAAAAAAACCTAGCACTCTGAATAAGAATCAAAAGGATATAACTTGCTTATATAAAAGTACCTGGAGTGTCTTTCCAAGGCCCATTTCATCTGCAATAAGACATCGCCCACCCCTTTGCAAACCAAATCGAACACCCTCATGTTGGAAAGGCAAGAGTGAATCCAACAGCTTCTTCGGTAGCTTCCCAATCAACTCATCAACCTTATCATCAGATAAGTGTTCTGGCCTGCATGGCATCCATCGCCCAGCAGTAAAAGAATGTGAAAGTCTCTCAATAACGTTGAGGGTGCCCCAAGGTATCTCTTCAATGTCAATGCCCTTTATGCTCCTTAAACATTTCAAAACTGCATTATAATCAGTCAGCTTGTAAACACAGGCCTTTCCCCCACCATGATTTTGGGTGAAGTGGGACAGCATGACCTAAAAAAATTTCATAAAACAAACAATTAAACAATGATTTATTCGTTACATATTGCAACACATTTCAGTCTTATGATTTTCTGATTCTAGATCCAGGCAATGTATGTATTAAAGTAGCTATATAAATACTGAATACCAATCTTAATTTATCCGTACAAGAAGTAACAAAAAATCAAGAATTCATCCCTTTTCTAAGGGAAAATCACTAAACCTAAAATTCAATTTCCTTTTTTTTTTATGTTCATTCCGCCATTTTGTCTTGTTCATAATGACCGCTATTAAAGTAAATTATCCATATAAAATAATAACAGTAGTCCACTCATGAATTAAAGTAATTTAAAATCAAACAACTAAATTTCACAAAACCTGGAATTCAAGTTCCATTCTTTCCTATTTTTCTACCATTTTTTTCCTCTAACACCCAAACAACACCACATCCAAAAATAGGCACGCACTCACATTAGCCAAGCAATCACTTAGTCTCCTCAAGCACTCCTCCTGGCCCGGAAATGCAAAACCTTTTACCTCAACTGGCGTGGTTGAGAAGGAGTCCGGGGAGCATATTTCGAGCCTGACCCGGAACCTGGTAGGCAACGGGATATCTGGGCTGAGCCGAGAAATTCCGGATCCAGGATCGGGCATAGAACTAGTGGCATTTGGGGTGAGGTCGGAAGAGATCTTCCGGCACTTGAAGAGCAACCAGGGGTTTTGTTGCTGTTGAAGATTGGAGGACTCGCTCAGAGCTTTGCGTTTTGCTAGTGCTACTAATCGATTCGCTTCGGCTCGTTTTCTTTGTTCTTCTGTGATTTCCATTTTGGGGTTTAGGGTTTTCAAATTGAGTGAAGGATATTGTAATAGGGATTTGAAGGGCGGGAAATGTAACGAGAGAAACTGAACGACGAAGAAGAAAATAGTAGGAACAAAAGGACCACCTGGCAATTATTTTCAGATGCGATTTACATAATGTCTCTTCTGCCCTACAAGTTGACAATAACAGTAAGGGCATTATTGACTTTCGAGTTGATATACCACAATTCAAAAAAATTCAAATTTTGAAGATATGAATACAATAGCAATTAGCATTATGGTCTAATTGTATTGGTTTTTCTTCCCTTAAAAGGAAGAGGGACATATTCAATTCTCATAAATAATAAGAACGGTTTATATTTGTGTCAATAGTTTCAATTAGATCGGTTCTAAGATATTGGGAATTCAAAATGAACCTTCAAATTGGTGCCCTACACATTCATCCACCCTCAAAATGTTGAGTATATGTATATATAAACACTTTTAAAAGCTATCTTTTATATAATAATTCACAAAATTAAAATTAGGACAGAAAATAATTACCACGGTTCTAAGATATTGGGAATTCAAAATGAACCTTCAAATTGGCGCCCTACACATTCATCCACCCTCAAAATGTTGAGTATATGTATATATAAACACTTTTAAAAGCTATCTTTTATATAATAATTCACAAAATTAAAATTAGGACAGAAAATAATTACCAAACAATGTAATCAAATAAGTATCTAAGTTCTTTAATTAATAACTTCTAAAAAAATACATATACTTAATAAATATAAGAAAATTTTACTTAAATATCACACTTTCTGAATTATTTGCTTGATTTAGGAAAATAGAAAATAAAGAGCAGGTGAAAAAGAAAAAAAGGAAAAAAGTAAAACAAAAACGAAGTTGAATAGGGGACCTCATGGAGGATGTACTGATTCTTTTGAAGCTACCTAGTAATATATGAAATTTACACAACATATACGTAAAAAAATTCGGGGCCCCTCCAAAGTAGGGGCTCGAGACGGTCGCTTTATCCGGCTACCCTCAGAATCGGCCCTGGTTTCAACTCAAATAAATTGTGAGGACATCATATATTTGCTTTGAATTTTCACAAATAGCAAGTACGTTCTATATCTGTGTCGAGAAGTTCAAATCATATTAATAGTGAAGACATTCTATATTTGGGTCGAATTTGATATTTGCTAGTTGACCTAATTCAAACTTTCATACATGAATAAATCATACTTGAATAAAAATCGTTGTCTATAAAAAGTAACAATAAAAAATTTCATACTCGAATAAACACCTTAATATATAGAAAGGAGAAATAAAAATAACTCAATCCCAATAACACCACATAATATCAAATTTAAAAAATTCCAAAATTGAAATTATGAAAACTATGATAAGTGGATTAAATTAAGAACTGTATTTATAATGTGTGAATTGGTAATTCTTGATATTTTTTTACCAATTCATGAAGCTCAAATCCAAAGCAAACCCAGATGCCTCTCCATATTATAATGAAGTGGTTGCTTCCTCTGGTGGGGCAGCAGAATCCATTGTTGTTGTCTTGCCTGTAGATGCGTTGATATGCCATTCCCATCTAGTGGAATAAGGAATCAAAGAATATATAGCTGCAATTTCAATGGGAATATAGTATGAGATTGGTGAAATCACTATTGGGTTTCCATTCAATCAAAATTTTATGCTGCAATGATGCATAATTTAACGATTAAATTTTACCTTTTAGGTGTTTATATTAAAAGATCAAAATCTGCGACCGTCGAATATAATATGAAAAGAAGAGGAAGGAGAAATGGTTTTGTGCCAAATGTTCGAAAATGGAAGCAACTTGTTAGTTGAGGTTTGTGTGCATGTGCTCGTGTGTTGTATTTTGAGGCAACAAAAAAGGAGAGGGTGAAGAAAAATCCTTTGCTTGTTCATAGATTCATGCAAACTGGGCAAAGCATATTTTCACTTTGCTTGCTTACATGCCTCTCTCTCTCTCTCTTCATGAACAAAGCTTGATATAAGCACATATCTGTTCATAAAATCTGGCAAGAATCAGCAACAGTCAACAGATCAGGTTTCAGATAGCAATGATTGTTTAAACAAGCAGAAGAGGTAATTTTCGAACCCGGCTGAGAGATCTTTAGCTTCTTGCCCTCTCCTTTCTCAAATTTGTTTTCAACTTAGACATGTATGTTGTATTGATGCTTGGTTTCTTTCACAAGAAAGGTTGTTTCTGTTGCTTCTGGTTCTCCATACGTGATTGAAATCGAAAAGATTCATGCAAATTGAAGGAACAGACCACAGTAACAAACAGCGATTTAGGTATTGATGTTTGGCTTAGTTGAACTAAAGCCAGAAAAATACTCTAACAGTCTAATTATCTCCCACTGATAATTTTCTTCTTTAGATAACAGAGTGCAAAAGTTTCCAAGTCAATTTCTGGGGGAAAATGAGCCATTACAATTCTGATTCACAAGATATCGAGTTTGTAACTGCGATTTCAGCAGCTGCATTTGCCATTCACTCATACGAAGAAGCTAAATTGCAGCAGTATCAGAAAGGGAAGAAGGAAAGCGTTCAGATCACAAGGACCAAAAGTTTGCAGGATACTATCACCGGCCGGGGAAGTTCTGGTGACATGAGTAGGCGATTACCAAACAAAGACGCAAAAAGTTCCTGTACCTGACAGCATATATTATATATATTTTTTGTCATAGAATTTATTTGTAAGTACTGTAAGGTTTATGTTCATAGGTGGAGCTTCAATGAAAAGGTCAAAGGGGCAGGATCAAAAAACATCGGAGAGTGGTTTTCCATCCAGGTATCCGAATCGTGCATCCTCCACCAGGCCTTCAACTCCTGCAGATGGACACCAAAACCGAAGTAGAAGTTCAGGGGGCCATAATTCTGTGGAAACAAAAGCAGATGCTTGGGAGAATGCTGAGATGAAGAAGATTCAGAAGCGGTATAAAGACTCATTTTTTGAGTGGTTTTGTTGTCAGAAATCAAATCAAAAAGATGCTAACTACTAGAAAATAATCATTGTTGAAAGGCTGCTTAAGCTTGTAACGAAACAGAAGATATGGATTGAACTGAGTTTCTTCTTTTTTTTGAAATGGTGAATTTACAATATTCAGGTATGAGAAAGTGAAATCTGCAATTGTTGCTTGGGAAAATGAGAAGAAGATGCAAGCAAAACTGAAGATGGACAGAAGGAAGGTACATAATGTTAAAAATAAGGCAGATCACTCTCGATAACAGGAGATCATAAAGCTAAGTAGCATTCGGATTGAAAATCGGCGTAAAAAAACTAATCAATTCTTTTCTAAAACTATACTTTTCCGACAGTAATCGTGATATTAAGCAACTTATTTCAACACAATTCAATTCGCCGTTGATTTCTAATTCAATTAAGTTTGTGAAAGATCCACAATCACCCCTTGATGAAATGTTGAAAACGCAGAGTGAGCTGGAGCAGAGAAAAGCCAGAAACATGCAACAGTACCAAATGAAGCAGGAGAGAATTGACCAGATAGCTGGAGGAGCAAGGGCACAAGCTGAAGAGAAGAGAAGAAACGAACAAGCCAAGGTGAAAGATAAGGTGAAAAGGATTCGATCGACGGGCAAAGTTCCGAGTACATGTTTCTGCTTCACTTGTTACTAACAAAGCGGATATCGTCTGTATATTAAGTTTAACACCAGTATCTAGAATACATCTTTAAACTGATTTTACTTTGTACATGTTTTATAATTACGAATTCAGATCACGAATGGAGATCAAATATTGTGTGTTGTTTATGTTTAATTTGGTAAAATTTCAGTATGAAAAAACTCTATACTTTTTCTTCACTTTGAGGACAAGGGCCACAACAACCGACTGCTGGCCTGTTAGGCCGGATGAGAGATTGCCTCCTCCGCAAGATAATTGCACCCGCCAAAAACGGCGCGGTTTCAACAGCTACCTCCTTTTCCTCCAGCAATCGTGCTGGAGATGTACACATCTTGTCTTGATGCTAAAGCAAAAGCAAATTATGAGAGGGAAAGAGCAAGCATTTAAGATCACGTACATAATTAAAGACTTTTAAGGGCCATGGACCTGATCGAGCGTGCGGTTCCCCCGCAGAAATCACCATCAGAAGGCAACTTCCAAACCCTAGAACTATGTCTGTCTGCTAATGGAGCTTGTTGCTTGAGACAGTACAAGAAAAGTTTGAGATATTGTTCCTGGAAGATGGAGCAAAGTGGCCCTAGCTGCCTTGGTCTTGTTAAGCACAGAACAAAAAAATGGCCCTATTTGTCAAGCTAATCAATCATCTAGGCTCTAACGCTAAACTAGGTCGGAAGGACTTAATTTTAGACCCTCGGATTCGATCATTGCTATCAAATCAGTTTAAAATATGACTACGTTTGATAACCATTTAGTTTCCAACTAGTGAGATATGCCCGCGTTTTTCTGTGGGACTCATGAACTTAATTTTTATATAAGTGATATATAGAAATAGCTTTAGGATATGAGAAAATGTTAAAAAATGAATTCTTTACATACACATCATTTGTTCATCTATATTATTTCACATGTGTTATAGCCAAGAATGAAAATATCGATTTTGATGGCAATATCGATAGATTGTTTTATGAATATATCGATAGATACTTCAATATTGATATCGATATCGTCGATCAATCAAAATATTGAAAATGGACTCAAGAACTTGTAAAGAAAAGGAAAAAAGGGGCAAAATTTTAGAATTGATGATAATTCAAGATGATAATTATATACTTTTTTTTTTTCTTTTGCAGCTCATCGTAAATTTGAGTACTTATTTGAAGTACAGATAGAATTACCAATCGTATGAAGGTTAAGATGTCGATCACTAATGAACCTCACACCACTTCTAAGTTGATGAATAAAAGATGTAAGTCGTACCATTAGGGCCGGCCAAGAGGGAGGACCCAAGGGGCACAAATCCTGGACCCAAAATATTATAGGGTCCAAAATAAGTTCAAAATTATCAATATATATAATAAATTAATTAAAAAATTAACAAATCATATGGATAAATAAATAATATAGGAGTATGAAAATTTGATGTTGTTCAAATTCTTTAAATAGTGACACTTATTTAAAGACCAAATACTTGTATTGAATATGAAAGTTGTAATCTAATAGTTTTGAATGTTGACATTTTTATTTATGTACAAGTTAAAAATATATTTTTTTGTTTTTTTTTTGTTTTTGAACTAGCTGAAATATTTTGGTCATGATGAAGTCTTTTTTTTCTTTGTTAGTTATTTTATCCCATAGATTTTTCCTAATAAGATTTTAATAACGAGACCTCATAGTATAAAAATGAAATAATCTATCAATAAAAATTTACGTTTGTAATATTGACTTTGTATGTGAAATAAGGACACGTTTTATATTTTTATCATGAACTTTTAAATATTTGGATCGCCCTACGTGCACATACCATTAACTGACATTTAATTAGACAAATTCAGTAATTACCGTAATATGCATATATACGGGAGCTCGAAATTAAGTACTTAGTTTATGAACGTAGAGTAGGTCCCATGCATAGTCGTAGAGGAAAATACAAATCCACATAATGAGCCTTGATCTACATTGGTCCAGGGAGAGGGATACCATGGAGGCCATGCATATCCGATTCCCCCTCATCCCTCCTTTGGCTACCACATGTTGTGTGTAAAATCTCCATCTCCCAGCGATATCTGAGTGCGACACACACAAAAATGGGACCAATCCAGCAGACAACGAAATAAGAGCAGAGATTGAGACCACGACTATTGCATTGTCCAAAAGAAACTCAATATATTTCTCAAACTCCATCATTGAAATAATATCAGTACGTATTCTTTGACCTTTAGAGAGAATTATTATTTATGTTATGACGAGTGAGTGTGTTTGAGAATTACAAGAACAAGTAGTGGAAGGAGGGAGAAGAGGGAAACAGATCCTCTCACGTGCACATGCAGCAGCAGAACCGCCCCAACACCAGTCGTCTTGTCCCCTTGTATGAAACCCTAGCTTAACTAGCTGCTGCTAATTCATCCTTTTTTCTTAATTTTTCTTTTTTGTTTTCTGCTTTTCTATAGGGAATTTTGAACAATGTAGATGGTAGAATTTAACCCAACTTTTTGTTTTCATTTTTTTCTTTGTTTTTCATATCAATTAGAAAAGGGAATTTTATTTATTTATTTCTTTCTTTTGGGTCAGACAATTAGAATTGGGTTTAGGGTAGATATATAGCTAGTTTCACTGTTCTTTGTTGATTCTCTACATTTTGTTCAATGATTGATTCGCTGCATAAATAGCAATGAAAACAATCGGAGTCACTCTCATTCATAGTCGTCTTTGTTTAAACTTACACTCGGAAATCAAATTCAAAAAAGTTTGATCAATGGGAATCAACCTCATTTCAATTTTGATTTTAGACAGAGTAAATATTAATTTCAATTGAAAATCATCGTTTCTTGTTCTCGACTATGAAAAAAACCCAGAGACCCTGATTTACATTGTGGAGATTTACTTGGTTTCTTCAATACCAACAAAGATTGCATTTTATTTCTCATCATTAAGAGTTAATTGGCTTTCTGTTGCAGGTCAAATTCTGACGTTACGGAGCTAAAATTGGAAAATGGCCAATTAGCCATGCATGGGCTTGGTGGGCTTCTCCCCACGGCCCAATCAAAGCCGACGTGGGGTAGGGCTTGCGACACACTTGAATCAGTAGTCCATCAAGCTACATGCAACAAACGTGAACCAAACGTGATCCACTACGGCCGGACCCCGGCCAACATAAGCTCAATGGTTGCATCTTCCGGCAGAACATGGACCGACGACACAGGCCAGGAGCCATGGACAGAGGGGTCGATGAGGAAACGTACTCATTCGAATTCCGACAACCATAGAAACAATTTTAGTAGCACAAATACTAGCAGTATTCATGAAGAGCATGCCGATCCTAGTGCTAGTGCCGGTGCTAGAGCTGCATTGAAGGACAATGAAACAATAACTGTGACTACATGGGCTTCTTTTGAGTCTCCACCTAGCCTTAAAACAAAAAGCACTGACGATGATTCTGCCTGTCAAGGGGGATTAGTAAGGAACTTATTTTATTAATTGTTCTTTAACATGTATTATGTAACTCGTCATATGATAAATTGTATCTTACATGTGATAGGAAACCCAAGATAATGGCCAGGAAGCCACAAAAGACGGTGGATCCGGCTTACGCTCGACAAGACCAAGGCGAACTGCTGCAGTTCATAATCAATCAGAGCGGGTAATGATTGGATTTTGGTCTCAATTTTCTGATCAGGTACTATGTTATGACTTATGAGTCTGACTAATGCAAAATAATGGTGTTAGAAACGAAGGGACAGGATCAATCAGAAGTTGAAAGCTCTGCAAAGGTTGGTACCAAATGCAAATAAGGTGAGACATTTTGAATTTTGGACGAGTTTTTATTCGTTTTGATTAAGGTAATAAAAACATTTTGGTTTAATTTTGCATTTGCTATGCTAACATTTACAGACCGATAAAGCTTCAATGCTTGATGAGGTGATCAAATACTTGGAGCAACTTCAGACTCAAGTCCAAATGATGAACAATTTGAGAAATATACCATATATGAATATGATGAACATGCCTTTAATAATGCAGCAGCAACATCTTCATCAGATGTCAGTCCTAGCCCATATGGGCATGGGAAATGCTGGTCCTATGGGACTAGCAGGAATGGGAATGGCTGACATGAACAACATGGCACGAATGGCAGCTCCCCGCCAATTTCTACCGCGCATTCATCCTACTCCAGTAGTCGCTGCTGCTGCTCCTTTCATTCCACCCTTTATGATGCCTCTACACCCTCCTCAAGCAAAGATTGAGCCTGGCACTAATAATGGCTCAGATCCTTTATCTGATCCTTTTAGTGCCCTTATAGCACAAGTAAGTATGTGCTCTAAACAGATTTGTCATAAACTTATTTTTCTGGACTAGTTGAATACAAATTGATTTGCAGCAATCAATGAACATGGACCTATTCAATTCTGGACTAATTGAATACAAATTTATTTGCAGCAATCTATGAACATGGACCTATTCAACCGGATGGCAGCTCTATACCGGCAACAAGTAGAGACAACAGCAGCAACAAGCGGCCCACCGCAGTCGAATCATAGGCAAAGGAACTAAAAAGAACTTGCCTAAGCTTAGAGGTACATTGGAAGCACAAGAAATTGGCTCAAAAGAAAAATCATCAAGAGTAATTGCCTGGCCTAGTTGATGTGAAATGTGACGAATTCCAACATTGTTGAATAAGTCCCATAAATTATTACTATATCAAATCTGATGGTTCAAAAGTCTACATTATAATATCTTGGACAAATGGGTCTTAAACCACAACATTTTTCCTGCACTACATTTCTGATTTGAGTTTTGAACCATAACAATTAATTTGGCCACAAAGATACTTGTTGGCAACTCCGACATTCTCAACATGTCAAACAAGTCATACAAATGCAGATGCAAATGCAAATGAAACTCCTTAACCTTAAGCATGCGAACTGAAGCCTAGGCCATGGCCTGCAATTGTAAGCTTAAGTACTTTTTCTGATAAGCGTGGTAAATCAAAAAATCAACACAGGGAAATATATATATATATATATCAACAGAAAATTACTAGCAATAATTCATAACTCTTTCAGAAAAACCAATATAGACAGTACACACAGGAAAAATGTTTTATATCCTCAGAGAAACTTCTTACCAGTTTCTCTTCATTTATGCCTCTGCAACTTCAAAAGCTCCTGTGACTTCAATCTCAAGCACGTGACCTCCAAACCTAGTGAGACCATGTTTTTCTATATTTTTTTTTTCGAATATATACATAATAGCTACATGTATTCGAATATATACATAATAGCTACATGTATTTGGTATATATTATTCAGCATGAATCTTCCATTGCCGAGGGTTTGGAATCCTGAAGAGAAATTACAGTCTCAAAAGCACCAACTAGGGCCTTGACTTTACTCTTCCTACTTTGGACAAGCCTACTGGCAGTCTCTTCTATCACATTGTTCAACAATTTCCGGTTATCCTTCCTTCCTTTTACATCTTGGTGTCTCAGCACAACTTTCTCAGGACCGCCATTAGTACCACTCAACAACACGCTATCACTCATCCTCCTCAAGCTCGTCCTTCGGAAATCTTCCACATCGCTTTCTTCATTTCTCAGAACAACTTTCTCGCCTTTGATTTTAGCACCATTTGGCTGGTTGTCATCAACTTCCTTCAACCGGGAACTGAACATTTTGATAGCAGCACTATCGGACTGGTGCCCATCAGCTTCGTTTGTTCGAGCAATTTCCCTTTTGATACCAGCACCCCTTAACTGGCTCTCATCAACTTCCTTCCTTCGGGCGCCTCCCTTTTTAAAACCGACACCATTGGACTGGCTGTAACCAGCTTCTTTCCTCCGGGTGCTTCCTCTTCTGGTACCAACACCATTCAACTGATCACCTTCCTTCCTCCGGGCACCTCCCCTCTTGATATCAGCACCATTTGACTGACTGCCATCAACTTCCTTCCCCGCAGCGCTTCCATTTTTAATACTACCTTTACTACTTTCGATCTCACCCATCAATCTTACTCGCCTGAATTTGAGTCTTCTTTGTGTACTGATCTCAGGCTTAAGGTCAATCACTCTTCCTCTCTTGAATGTCAGCTTTTTGGGTGAGCCGTTTTTACTTTCAGAGCTAAGTATTCCAGACCTTCGCAGCCTAGTCTTGCACTCCACCTTCAAATTTAATTTTTCAATATCAGCGTTCATTGTATTGCCTAGAGAGGTGACTCCATTTGCTTTATTATGAGTGGATTCGGTTGGAGATGTGGGCACTGATGATGATGAGGATGACGATGCAGATAAAGATCTTTGAATACTACGTCTCAAGCCTTTGTTTTTTAAGCGTAGAGGCGCAGGTGAACGAGCATTACCTCCCTTTACAGTGTGTTTCAAGCTTTTCTTCTCAGAGAATGAAGGTGACCGAGTTGTACTAATTCCCTTCCTTCCTGGCTTCGATCTTTTGCCTTCAAAGTAAAGAGGCGAGGATGATGATAACTCAGGGACACAGACACCATTTGGAGTTGATTCCATAATATTCTCCGTATTTGATTCGACAACGTACAAAATCTTTTCTGGCATATCCTTATAGCAGAGTCCCTCAGGTTCCACTTTTCTGGTATTCTTTTGATGTTTCAGATGAGACAAATGCCCTTGAAGGTTCTTACTTCTTCCGGTATTCACATCATGGACTCTCTTGATTGGGTGTTTGGAAGTCAAAGAAACAGTCTCAGCCTCTAACATCTTTTTCTCATCCCATACAGAAGTCCTAAGGTTTTTGCTTCTGAATTTTCTATTTACTCTGCTGCTTGTATCTTCTGGTATTTCCTTGCCTTTTCTGGTTCCACTCTTTCCTTGATTACTTGAACCCTGTCCTGGGAGAGAAGAAGACTCAAAGTTTCTCAGGCCTCATCTTTGGACCAATGGAACCTTCTGTCCAAACATCAACTTCCTTAGTGGCAGTTGAAACTTTTTTTTTGAAGAAAGAGCTTCTTTCTTTTTCAATGATAAAACTCTTTTCACCACAGACTTAAGTTTCTGGGTTTCAGAATCTGGAGAAGTTTTGGGACTGATAGTGGATATCACCGTCGAATTACTCAGGCTTGCGGATGATCCTGAGAGAGAGGATGGTTCTAATTGCTCAACTTTTGGAATGATGGAAACTTTAGAAACATCAATATCCTTAAAGGGAGATAAAACCACCTTCTCTGTGACAACAGAATTCTGCATCTCATCATCTGGAGAAAGCGTTGGACGTATTGCAGATATCACCGACGAATTGCTCGGGCTCAGGACTGATCCCGAGATAGAGGATGACTCTAATTGATCATCCTTCTCCTTCATATCGATCAATTCTACTGTACAAACATCTATTGTTGATTCTCAACAATTAGGACTCCTTCTCAGGTAATCTTTGCATTGGTTTATGGTTGGATTGTTTTCAGATATGAATCAGATGACTTGCTTTCTTTTTGTTTTGCAAGTAAGGGTCGAAGACCATGAATTTCAGGTATTGACCTTCAACTCTATAACTCCTAGTTGTGCATAGAGATTAGCTCTATTAGTTTTAGGATAGAGTAGTGAATGTAAGGTACTGAGAATCAATAGGATTGAATTGAAATGAATGTCTTTATGTATGAGAATGTGATTTCAGTATAATGTACATGAATTGTTTGATGAAATGCATGCAGGGAACTTTCTTAATTTCTTTGTAGATGTGACTTCAGATTTTTCTTATAATTAATTGCAGTACAATTTCATACCCCTTTACACGGTTCTTTGTACTCTTACTACCCTCACAGCTCACACACACACACACACACACACCTCACACTCACTAAATCGGTTACACACACAATGCATGACAATGTGTTGTCATTATAAGCCTATTACACTCTTCCACGTGTCCCATAATTTCTAGAAACTGACACACACAATCTAAATGAGAGAAAGTTGTTATTTTCTCACACATTCTTCTAACTTCTGCACCAAGCAACCGAATTAGGCTAGAGGATAGTGATCAGGTGTGGTAGGAAACAGGGAGTAGGTCTATGCACCAACACTCCCTTCTAGACTGCTCACTGGTTTCACTCCAAGTAGTCCCCTTAAGTAGTTGAACCTTACCTTAGGTAATGCCTTGGTAAAAATGTCTGCCACTTGATCTTCTGACCTGCAAGAGATCAGGTCCACTTCCCCAGATTGCATTACCTCTCTGATGAAGTGAAACCTCCTGCTAATATTCTTAGTCTTTTGATGAAACACAAGGTTCTTAGTCATTGCTATGGCAGAGGTATTATCGCAAAATAGTGTAGTAGGACCTGCTTGTTCTTCTCCAAACTCCTCCAGCACAAACCTGAGCCACTTTTCTTGAGTTGTAGCTTCAGAGGCACTGCCATATTCAGCCTCTGCAGTAGACAAGGAAACACTATGTTGCTTTACAGATGCCCAGGAGAAAACCCCTTCTCCAAATGAGAAAGTATAGCCTGATGTGCTTCTCATGTCATCCATGCTTCCACTCCAGTCAGAGTCGCAATACCCTATTAGAGTGGCTTGTTTTCCTTTAGTGTACTCAACCCTTGGACATATCTTAGGAATCTCTTAGTTATTCCAAGATGTTTCTTGGATGGACAGTGCATAAATCTTGATAGTAGACTTGCAGAGAACATTAGATCAAGTCTTGTAGTTGTTAAGTAAAGAAGACTACCCACAATCTGCCCATAGAAACCCTCATCTGCCTCTTCTGATCCATTTAATCTACATAGTTTGTCACTTGTAGCCAATGGAACACTAACTGGTTTGCATCCCTTCAAACCGAACTTCTCTAGGAGAGTTAATGCATACTTCTTTTGGTGAATGAAGATGTTTCCAGAAAATGATGCAGGAGACCAAAATTTGTCATCTCATACTTTGATATCATCTCTTCCTTGAATTCTGTGATCATTTCCTCATTGTTTCCTGTGTACACTATGTCATCTACATAGATTGACACAATCAAAGTCTCCTTCTTGCTGTTTGTCTTTAGATAAAATGTAGGTTCACTTGGGCTCCTGTGAAAACCGTATTGTCCTAGATAGGTGTCAATTTCACCATACCAAGCTCTTGGAGCTTGTTTCAACCCATACAATGCCTTCCTTAGCCTGTACACCTTATCTTCTTCATTTTTGACTTTCATGCGCCTCTGGTTGTTCCAGATAAACCTCTTCTTCCAACACTCCATTTAGAAATGCTGATTTGACATCAAGCTGGTACAATTTCCAGCTTCTTTGAGCTGCTAGGGCAATCAAAACTCTAATTGTGTCAAGCCTTGCCACATGAGCAAATGTCTCATTGAAGTCTATCCCAGACTTCTGTGAATACCCTTTAGCAACCAACCTTCCTTTGTGTTTCTAAACTGAACGATCTAGGTTCAGCTTTGTCTTGTATACCCACTTCACACCTATCACTTTCTTATATGAAGGCCTGTTCACCAGTTCTCATGTAGAGTTCTTCTCAATCATTTCCAATTCTGCCTGCATTGCTTTCTGCCATGTTTTATCCTGAGCAGCTTCTTAATATTTTTCTGGTTCAACTATGCACATGTTGCATTTTGCATAGATCTTATTTAGGGACCTCATTTTGACTGGTGTTGAACCAGACTTAGAAGCACTGGTATTACTTGAACCAGGATCATATCCAGGGCTGATTCCCTGGTTTGATGTAGGAGAGGAACTCAATGTTCCCCGATCTTCAGTTGTGACTGGATCAACCTCACTGTCAAACAAAACAGTTGCCTCTCCTTCATTTCCTTTCTCCCAGTTCCAGGTTCCTTTTTCATTAAACATCACACTCCTAGATAGCACAATCTTCTTAGTCTTAAGATTGTAAACTCTGTAGCCTTTCTCCGTACTTCCATACCCCATGAACACTCATTTAACTCCTGCTTCATCAAGCTTATGTCTAAGCTGATTTGGCATATGAACATAGCACAATGCACCAAACACTCTCAAGTGTTTCACGCCTGGCCTTCTTCCACTGTATTTTTCAAAGGGAGTTTTTTCTTGGACTACTTTAGTTGGTCACCCGTTCAATAGGTAGGTGGCAGTACTCACTGCCTCACCCCAAAACCTATAGGGTATCCCCTTCTCATGTAACATAGACTTTGTCATTTCCACGATTGTTCTATTCTTCCTCTCAGCAACACCATTATGCTGAGGTGAATAGGCAATAGTCAACTGTCTTTCAATCCTACAGTCTTCACGGTAGGTTTGAAACTCATTTGAGGTGTATTCCCCACCCCTGTCACTCCTTAGCTTCTTTACTTTGTAACCAGTCTGAAGTTACACCATTGCTTTAAACTTCTTGAACACGTTTAGTGCCCCTGATTTCTGTCTCAGAAAGTACAGCCAACCCATTCTTGAATAGTCATCAATGAATGTGATGAAGTATCTATTTCCACTAACAGTCTCTGTCTGCATTGGACCACAAATGTCTAAGTGTACCAACTCAAGTGGCGAGGAAGCCCTCCATGCTTTCTCTGTGTCAAAAACTTCCACATGTTATTTTGTTGCAACACAGCCTCCACAAACTTCCAATTCAGTAGTTAGACTAGGCAAACCCACTACCATTTCCTTTTTCTGCAACATTTTGAGACTTGCGAAGTTCTGATGTTCAAATCTTCTATGCCATAACTCAGCATCTTCTTCTACTATTGCTTTTCTTGCCACAGAAGTCACTGAATCAAGTGTCAAGGGAAAATATATGTTCCCTATCATCTTGATGTTGGAATCTTGTGTCATGTCAATGTTATCATAGATATCCACTGGCATCTTCCCAAAAAATTATTAAACAGTTTTTATGTTTGATAAATCTTAGTATAGTGATAATATTTGCAATTCTATACGTAGTAAGCTTAATATATAAAATTTTGAATATTGAGTATTGATTTTTTTTTTGTATCCTTATTTTTTATTATTTCTTAACGGTTTTAAATCGTTTCGATCCAAACCGAACCGTTAGTAATGGTTTGAATTGAAACGGTTTATTTCTAATTTTATAAAATCCAAACTGTATCGAACCCATTAAGATTTTAACGGTTTGAATTTGGATATTGTCAATATCCGTATCGAACCGAACCGTGTCCACCCCTACATGTGCCACATGTATTATAATAGAAATTTTGAGATTTAATTTGATGCCTATAACGTTATTGAAACTGAAATAGTGAAATATTGATGTTCCTAAAAATCAACAATTAAGATTAAAGTATTAAATCGGTTGCGAAATTTTCACGAGCAATAATTCATCGCAACCCACATGGTATCTATGCTAATGGTTGGTGGACCATGCAGATGGTAGGCATGTGAATGGTTGACCGAGTATATACGTAGTGTGTATTATAACAATTAATTTGGCCACAACGATACTTGTTGGCAACTCCGACATTCTCAACATGTCAAACAAGTCATACCAATGCAGATGCAAATGCAAATGAAACTCCTTAACCGTAAGCATGCGCACTGAAGAAAATCAACACAGGGAAATATATATATATATATATATATATATCAACAGAAAATTACTAGCAATAATTCATAACTCTTTCAACTCTTTCAGAAAAACCAATATAGGCAGTACACACAAGAAAAATGTTTTATATTTTCAGAGAAACTTCTTACCAGTTTCTCTTCATTTATGCCTCTGCAACTTCAAAAGCTCCTGTGACTTCAATCTCAAGCATGTGACCTCCAAACCTAGTGAGACCATGTTTTTCTATATATTTTTTTCGAATATATACATAATAGCTACATATATTTGGTATATATTATCAGCATGAATCTTCCATTGCCGAGGGTTTGGAATCCTGAAGAGAAATTACAGTCTCAAAAGCACCAACTAGGGCCTTGACTTTACTCTTCCTACTTTGGACAAGCCTACTGGCAGTCTCTTCTATCACATTGTTCAACAATTTCTGGATATCCTTCCTTCCTTTCACATCTTGGTGTCTCAGTACAACTTTCTCAGGACTGCCATTAGTGCCACTCAACAACACGCTATCACTCATCCTCCTCCAGCTCGTAGTTCGGAAATCTTCCACATCGCTTTCTTCATTTCTCAGAACGACTTTCTCGCCTTTGATTTTAGCACCATTTGACTGGTTGTCATCAACTTCCTTCAACCGGGAACTGAACATTTTGATAGAAGCACTATCTGACTGGTGCCCATCAGCTTCATTTGTTCGAGCAATTTCCTTTTTGATACCAGCACCCCTTAACTGGCTCTCATCAACTTCCTTCCTTCGGGCGCTTCCCTTTTTGAAACCGACACCATTGGACTGGCTGTAACCAACTTCTTTCCTCCGGGTGCTTCCCCTTCTGGTACCAGCACCATTCAGCTGATCACCTTCCTTCCTCCAGGTACCTCCCCTCTTGATATCAGCACCATTTGACTGACTGCCATCAACTTCCTTCCCCGCAGCGCTTCCATTTTTAATACTACCTTTACTACTTTCGATCTCACCCAGCAATCTTACTCGCCTGAATTTGAGTCTTCTTGGTGTACTGATCTCAGGCTTAAGGTCAATCACTCTTCCTCTCTTGAATGTCAGCTTTCTGGGTGAGCTGTTTTTACTTTCAGAGCTACGTATTCCAGACCTTCGCAGCCTAGTCTTGCACTCCACCTTCAAATTTAATTTTTCAATATCAGCGTTCATTGTATTGCCTAGAGAGGTGGCTCCATTTTCTTTATTATGAGTGGATTCGGTTGGAGATGTGGGCACTGATGATGATGAGGATGACGATGCAGATAAAGATCTTTGAATACTACGTCTCAAGCCGTTGTTTTTTAAGCGTAGAGGAGCAGGTGAACGAGCATTACCTCCCTTTACAGTGTGTTTCAAGCTTTTCTTCTCAGAGAATGAAGATGACCGAGTTGTACTAATTCCCTCCCTTCCCGGCTTCAATCTTTTGCCTTCAAAGGAAAGAGGTGAGGATGAAGATAACTCAGGGGCACTGACACCATTTGGAGTTGATTCCATAATATTCTCTGTATTTGATTCGACAACATACAAAATCTTTTCTGGATAGCAGGGTCCCGCAGGTTCAACTTTTAGGGTATTCTTTTGATGTTTCAGATGAGACAAATGCCCTTCAAGGTTCTTACTTCTTCCGGTATTCACATCATGGACTCTCTTGATTGGGTGTTTGGAAGTCAAAGAAACAGTCTCAGCTTCTAACATCCTTTTCTCATCCCATACAGAAGTCCTAAGGTTTTTGCTTCTGAATTTTCTATTTAATCTGCTGCTTGTATCTTCTGGTATTTCCTTGCCTTTTCTGGTTCCACTCTTTCCTTGATTACTTGAACCCTGTCCAGGGAGAGAAGAAGACTCAAGTTTCCCAGGCATCATCTTTGGACCAATGGAACCTTCTGTCCAAACATCAACTTCCTTAGTGGCAGTTGAAACTTTTTTTGAAGAAAGAGCTTCTTTCTTTTTCAATGATAAAACTCTTTTCACCACAGACTTAAGTTTCTGGGTTTCAGAATCTGGAGAAGTCTTGGGACTGATAGTGGATATCACCGTCGAATTACTCAGGCTTGCGGATGATCCTGAGAGAGAGGATGGTTCTAATTGCTCAACTTTTGGAATGACGGAAACTTTAGAAACATCAATATCCTTGAAGGGTGATAAAACCACCTTCTCTGTGACAACAGAATTCTGCATCTCATCATCTGGAGAAAGCGTTGGACGTATTGCAGAGATCACCGACGAATTGCTCGGGCTCAGGACTGATCCCGGGAGAGAGGATGACTCTAATTGATCATCCTTCTCCTTCATATCGATCAATTCTACTGTACAAACATCTATTTCCTTGGGAGCTGAAACTTTCTTGGAAGAAAGAGTTTCTCGTTTTGTTGAGGTTGGAACTTTTTTCTCTGTGGCAACAAAATTATTAAGCTTCCGGGTTTTGGAATCTGGAAAAGACCTATTACCAGTTGTGGATATCACCTTTGAATTTCTAAAGGCTGATCCTGGAAGAGAAGACGGCTCCAATTGCACGGGCTTCACCTTCGAATCAATGGAATCTTCCATAGAAACGTCAATTCCCTTGAAAGAAGATGAAACCTTTTTAGAAGAAAAAGTTTCTTTCTTTGTCAATGACAAAACCTTTTTCTCTGTGACAACTGAATTGTCAAGTTTCTCCAGACTCTGACTGGCACTTCCAGTTGCTGTATCCGATTTTGGCATTACAGTAGTTGCGTTTTCTTGCGAACCATGGCGTCCTCCAAATTTGCAAAAATCATGACAAGAACCTAAAGGAGCTTTCAGATAACGGGACCGAATCTTTACCCTGGTAGAGCTTTTTCTCATATCATCACCATGTGGGATAACGAGAATATAGTTCCTTCTGTTATCACTACCGTTAGGTTCTATTTCCTGTGGTGTCCCTGGGAAAGAGCTCCTTCTGATGCCACTTTCATTGGGCTCTATATCCTGTGGGATGGCTGCAATAGAGTTCCTTCTAGCATGACCACCAAGGGGTTCCATGTCTTGTGGGATCACTGGGATAGAGTTCCTTTTGATATCAGAAGGAAGATCTACTTTCTCGATAGAGTTCCTTTCAATATCACCACCCTTGGGCTCCATTTCTGGCAGGATTTCTGGCATAGAATTCTGCCTACTGCCATAGGGTTCTATATCCTGTGAGATCACTGCAATTTCCTGTGGAATCATGGCAATAGAGTTCATACCATCACCGTTGGATTCCGTTTCCTGTGGGATCACTGGGATAGAGTTCCTTCCGATATCACCACCACCATATGGCTCTGCTTCCTGTGGGACTGATGCTGAAGAGTTCATACTAACACCAACACCATCAGGTTCCAGTTCATGAGGGATCACGGAGATAGAATCCCTTTGGGACTTTCCACCTAGGTCTAAGTCTTGTAGGATCACTGGGATACCAATGTTTTCTACTTCCATTGGGACGACGACATAACAAACTCACAACCCTGTAATAAATCAAAATGTCACCAGAGAGTCGGAGAGTGCAAAAAAGTAACACTCACTTCCTAAATGAAATTTTCATCTTTTTTTTTTCAGAGTAAAATAAATAAAATTGAAGTAGACTGCTCACCAAGAATCTGATGCAACTGTAAGATAGTGAAAATGCTGATGCCTCAAGATTTCACAAGGCTGTTCTGCTGCGTACAACATGAAGGAAAAAATTATTCTTGATCTCACCCCCAACAGTTTCCAGAAAGATAATATAAATTTCATGAACAGAAAAAGGAAAGCTTGCAAAAGCATCTAACGATTGCATAGTTACTGCGTTCACAATTTTTATAGCTACTAACTGGATCTCTACCCACAGACATCTGATAGTACCATAAACACAAGCGCAACAATAATAGTAGCAACTACTTTATGATGGACAATTGGCATCTCATGAAAGATCATTGTCTAATACTACAGACCCCTTGAAGCTTTAAAATGGATTTCTATCCCTAGACATCCTTCCCCTTTCTAGGTTCTATATAGGTATTAGAACACATAGCAACCTGTCAGTTGTCACTCCCAATTTGCATTAAACTTGACAAATTCCAGTTATATAAGAACTCAACCTCCTAATTCATATCGGAAGCCCTAGCAAATACCTCATACATCAACTTGTGATATTACAATAGGCTATGTATGTAAGAGGCTTGCAAGTACCAAAGTAACAATCACGCACATTCTCTCAAAATGCAAGCAAGTACCAAAGTAGCAAGCATGTATAAGAGGACTAATTGCACTTTCATAGCTCAAAATGCTTGATAAAACTTTAAGCAAATAATTTGTAAGATTTGAAAGCATCTCACAACTAAAACAGGAGAAGGGTCAAATGTAGATATGTCAGACATACCATGATTAATCGTATCGTCAGAGAATTAGCCTCAGCAATTGAGAACCTTGTTCAAAACCTAGCAAAACCAACCAAAAAGGTATAATGACGGTCAGCTCTAAAACATCTAGTCTCGGCATTCCAAACGCCATTAACAAAACAAGACACTATATCGTCAAAATCAGAAAACTATCAAAATCATAAATTTTCAACTCCCTCAATCAACAATTGAACAGATTTGATCCACTTACAGGTCCAAATGGCCAAGGTCATCCTATTAAGTATTTGTTCACCCATGACAATGATAAACAAAACCAAGCATAGAGCCAATTTAAAATTTTCTTCAAAATTATGAAAAAAAAAAAACACATTGCTCAATCAACTTTCATATATAAAGTAAACAAAGACCAACCTACATTCATTTCATACAAACAAACCCATCAACCATGGAACTACAGGCACAAATTGGACAAAACCCATTTGGAATTTATCTAGAAACATCTCATTCTATACAGAAACAAAACCGAAATTTCAAAACATTAACAAAAGCATCAAGATCATACCTTTTTCTTGTATCTCTTCCTCCTATCTTCATCCAAGAAACATGAGAAAGAGAAGACCCCAAAAGGGGCTGTGCTGCATGCGATTGGATGCCTCTTAAAGAGCGGTACTTTATGATAGGCTCTATAAAGATGGGAATGCGCGTTTGTTTTTGTTGAAAAAGAGAGAAACCATCTCTTGCGTTTTGCCTTTCGGTGGCCGGTGGTCTATTTTTCGGTTGGAAGAACAGAGGTGGAGGAGAGAGAAGAACCAGAGAGAGAAAACAATGGAAAGTGAGCTTCTCTTTGGGGTTGGGTCCCACCCAAATTCCAAATCGAGCGGTCTTTATCTACAAAAACTTAAATCCGATTGCGTCACCCCACTGAGAGTCTGTCTTTAACGACAAACACGCGCGAGCGACCATAATTAGTATCCATTAATCCTAATCTCCTCCTATTTTTAGCTTTTTTCTTTTTTCCTCCCAACTGTTATTTTTCTTCATGAATTGTTTTTTTTTTCCTTTTTTGTAATGCATGAATATGCACGGTGGAGGAAGATTTGAATTTGTACGGAAGAGTATAACACATTGTCGTAATCAATTGATCAAATTTATATCACGTTTTTAAGATTTGAATAAGAAAGAACTTGGAATATATTAGAGCGTTTACGATATTAATTCAAGAAAAATATTTGAACGCAAATTTGAATGGAATATTTAAGAATTAGAGGTGGATTATGAAATTTCATCCACACATACCTCAATATAAACTTTGGAGAATGACCCTCCATTCTCCAACGGCTCATTATTAGAATAAATAAATTAATTAATTGATGAATTTTCTTAATAAATTCTAAATATGCGTCAATCATTTATAAAAATGTCTACGAAATTTACATTTGAATTTGAATTTAAATCATTTGATCATATATCTCACCAATTTTGAAAATTCAACTTTTTTTTTAAGTTCTTTTTAATGCACCTATCTATGTAAGTAAAGTGGAAAATAGACAAAAACCCAACAAGAAATGTACCATTGGAGTTTTAGAATGTAGCACTATTTGGGCTTTTGATAAAATTGAATCCAATTGTTTGGGCTTTGTTTGAAACATCCACTGCATACATTTCCTTTGGGCCCTATTCAAACATATATTCTCTTTAAGATATAAATAATATATATTTATATATATATATGGGGATACTGAGGGCTATCATTAGGTCGGGTCGTGTCTGATTCGAATCGTTCAATGAATTTTCTTTTATTTAAATATACTAATCTAAATTTTAACAGTTTAATAATCGTGTCAAGTTTATTTATGAGTTAAATAACTCGTGTAACCTATTTAATAAATAAAAATTAACTTATATGACTCGAAATTTTACCATAGCTCTTTCTTCAAAATACTATCTAAACTAAACTTTACTTTTATATATTTACCTAAATGGCCCAATTATATATACAAAGGAAAAAAAATTCAACCATCTCATAGCCCCATCATTTCATTTGGACAAAAAAAAAAACTTGAACTTCTTATTCCTTTTTCAAGCTCCTTGTTCTTCAGGCAAAAATTCACCTATTAAATCTCCAAACAGATTTAAATCACAATGTGAGTGAAAGCTATTAGTTAAATGTGAGTGAAAGCTAACTCAAGTTCCTTAATTTTTTTTCAAGTTCCTTAACTAACTCAGGCAAAAATTCACCTATTAACTAACTCTGAGATTTAGGCAAAAATTCACCTATTAGTCAAATTAAACCAGATTTAAATCTCCAAACAAACACAGTTTACCATCATTGACTGTGATTAACTAACTCTGAGACATTTTTTTCCAAGGCCTTGCTATGATTAGTGCTCAATTAAGCCCCACCTACTTGTATAAAAATTTGATTAAAAAATGTCACCCAAAGGATTATTTACACAAATACTCCTCGATTTTTTTTTTTGCGTTTTCACAAACGCTTTCTCAAGTTTTAGACCTTATACAAACACCTTTTTAGTTTTAAAAAACTTTAGACATAAATTCATTTGTTAAGTGATTATCAATTAAAACTTGACATTAGCCTAAAAATTGACAAAATTGACCTTTTACGGTAACATTTTCATAATTAGAAGATAAGATATTCAAATAATCATAAAGATATTTTAATATTTACATAACTTGTATTAAAGATTTTTCTTAATTTATGGGTTATGTGTAATATTTTTTGAACCTGAGAAGGTGTTTATGTAAGATTTAAAACATGATGTGGTGTTTGTGGTGGACTAGATATTTATTGAAAAAAAGGCCGGCAGTCTTGATGGGAATATCGGGAGTTCATCATTAATAGTGAGAAATCCGGCCAAAAAAAAAAACCTCAAGAAATATTTATGTAAATAACTTCACCTAAAATAATTGAGGGGCAAAAAGCCTATAAAATTCATTAATTTGATGCCACTTAGGGTAATCATAGGGCTTGCTTTGGGTACGATCACCTCATCAATGTGATTTACCTTGTAAGTTTTCCATCTCCAAATAACAATATTTCATGGCATGATAGGAAACTGACAAAATAGGCCAATCATTCACTTGATAGATTAATTAGCTAGGGTGTAAAAACAAGTCATTTACTTGTACTTGCATACTTGGATTATACACCAATAAAAGGTTTGACAGAATTATTAAGGGCAATTAATTCATAGGTCCCTACTAACATGTAAATTTATTCAAAAATTTGCATATAGAAAAATCAAACTTATAGATTCTTTGACTAATCAAATGACTATACAATTTAAAATAGACCATAATTTTTATATAAATTACAACTAATGTCATCTAATTGTAAACTAATCCAACAACAATCTAAAAAGCACTTACCAAAATTTATCATGATTTCAACATTACTTTTTATTTTTTTATTAGAAGATTATATTGAGGATTATTAAAATATTATTCCTATTTATATATATCTTTTCACTTGCTCATTTTAAAAGTAATATGAATATTTAATCTAACTTAAAGTAAGATAATTAAAAGCAGTAATTTTCAAAAATATTTTAAAATTTAAAAATTCTTTATCTTCCTATATTAAATAATTTGGTTAATTTCGTATAGTTTAGGGTTTAATTCTTGAATTTTGTACCAAAATTTAAGAATTAAACCCTATATCTTACGAGTTTTCACCACCATCTCCACACCCCACCCCCAACAAAAATTTCTATACCCTATCGTTGAACCCCAGACAATACGGATTTTATTTTTTATTTTCTAGAAAAAAATTCAATTGTAACTATATACAATATATATATATATAATATTTATTATATGTATAATATAATAAAGGCCTCAAGAGGTCAAAGAAATCAAACATTAAGGGAAGACAATATTATTTTTAATTATTTAAAGGAATTCTCAATAATTCACTTTATTGAGATATAAAAGGGTAAATGTGGATTTTCTTACTTATAATTTCTGTTTAGGGACTTTTGAATAAAAAAAATTTGAAGTAAGATCTTATTTTGTTTAATATACAAGTATTAAAGGTTTTAAATAAAATTAAAAGTTGTTAAGGATGTAACAATGATTTACTCAATTATTAATCCTCTCACCCAATGAATTAACAAGGTTTTAGGTCGGACCATCCCGATCATCTTATCCTCACGATGACAATAGAAGGTTTTAGTTGGATTATTTCAATTTGCTTATCTTTACGGTGATCATTTTTATAAAGATAGAGTTCGATTTTTAAGGTGAGACTATATATCATCTCGATCATCTTATCCTTATAATTACACGACAATATTTTTGTTTGATTATCCCGACCATTTTATTCTTACAATCATTTTTATGAAGATTTTTAAATTTTAAATGAGACTATCATGTATTGACTCGAGCTATTTTGTTCAAAACTTTTCTTTTTTTGTAAATTATGTCAATGACAGGACCCTCTCCGTAATTTCCCTCAATTAGCGTGAGAGACATGCACTTGTCTGACACATCCATGAGAGAATGACCCAATTACCCTTGGGTACCAAATCACCATGCTAACCACGTGTTAGACAATGGATAACACCACATATTAACCAAAATAACCAGAATAATTAGAGTACACACTCACTGTAACGACTCGTCCCGAATTCCGGGATTAGATTAGTAACAAATCATGATTAGTGGGGTTAATCGGTGATTAGTAGGGCGAAATCGGACGAACAATGCAAAATGACCGTTTTGCCCATAGTCGTGGGTAAAACGTTGACTTTTAATTCGGGAGTCAAATGGACTTTGACCAATGACCGTGACGTAGTTTGGGACATCACGAGTTCATAGACAGGTGGCACCTTCGATTCCGACGTTCGAGGTGAAAGTTATGACGTTCGGAAGTCGAGGGGTATTTTCGTAATTTGGACGAAAAGGGGGAAAATGTTGACTTTTCGATTGACCACTAATTTTCACACAATTCGAGGACCGTTGGGTAGGTCTCGAGACGCTGAATCCGTAGACAGGCGGCACGCGTCAATCGGAGTTCGAATAACCAGGTTATGGGTCTAGATGCGTGAAGGACATTTTGGTAATTTGTCAAGTGGGGGGGGGGGGGGGGGGGCAAAATGGTAATGTGGCTGTTGATTTTGGGACAGCCGTGTATGGTTCTGTGGGAATTTCTCATTGACAGGGCACGGGCATGGATTGTTTATGGAACTTTTGCTTGGGCTGAGTGCTAATGGATTGAGTGGAGAAAACACAGAGCACTGAGAGGATTGTGTGTTGGACAGTGCACGGCTGAATGTGTAGCACGGGTGCCTTTGAAATTGAAAAACAAAGACAGTGGAGCAGAGCACGGGTCGCAATGGATGGATTAATGGGATTGTTTTGATCAACTTCTGGGACGGTTGAGAGGGACAGAGAACTAGAGAGAACCAGAGAGAGGAGCTAGAGAGGAGAAACAAGGAGACTGAGTGAAAATGCACCCAAAAACCCGAAACCGTGTTTGAACCAATTCAAAATTCCAATTCGAAATGTAGGCCAACCCAAGATAATTTAAGGCTCAATTTAGTCTTCTGGGACCTCCCTTAGTCCATCCAGATCAAGGGATCGAAGCTTGAAGCCCTGGGAAGCCTTGGACAGACACGACGGAGTTCAGAAAAATTGAGGATTGAGTCGTGTAATTGAAGGGGTTAGAAGATGCAATTGAGCTTGGAAACCAGCTTAGGATAATCAGACGAAGCTGTTGGCTGGATCAATTGATTGAAATCAGACGGCATTGATGGAATTCGATGAAGGAACAGTACCCAGGTGTTCTTCGATGTTCATCGTCGAATCGTTTGACTTTAGGTAAGTATTTATAAAATTAAGGTTACAGAACTGTAATTGGACTTAAAACGAAGATGTTTGAATGCTCAATTGAAAGAATTGAGGTTGAATTGACAGTGAACTGATCGGGTCGTCTCGCGGGTTGCAGGACCCATTTTACAGACAAACGGGTTGGGACGATGACACTGTAGCAGGCGCGTGGATTTCACGCGCAGCCACTCATGGCAGTGCGTGGGCACGAATCTCAAGGTGAGTTCAACACGACTTTTGTCCTATGCATTGTAACAAACATTTTAGTGTTGGATTCGAATTGGTTGGACACCATTTCGATGTTGTTTCGAGGGTCCGAAGGTTTAGGTTACGTTTTTAATTAACGTTTAATTCCCGAAAATTATGGGAAATTAGTATGCTGTTATTTGAGCCCTTAGTGACACTAAATAATGATTTCAGACAGGATTCGAGATTTTTGGAAAATGTCAGAATTACGGGAATGCGTGCAGCGTGAAAACGAGTAATTATGGACGGTCTGTGGGTGGACTTTGGTTTTATAAATTTTATGCATGCATAACTATTTTATATGGATTATGATTGTGATTATATGATGTTAATTTGGATATTGGTGAATTATATGGTTTCACGCATTTCGAGGCGATTTACGTACTTGCACGTGAATCGAGGTTTTTCCAGTTTTACACTAATTTTCCATACTTATGGTTTTGGATATGATTTCATGAAATGGTTTTGAAATTAAAAAGATAAACTCGGGCATGAGGCCCAATTGTTTTGGAAACCTCAGACTTGGAGTCCAATTGAGTTACGTAATCGGGGCCGGGGGCCCACTTGCTTTATGAAATCGGGCCAGGGCCCAGTTACTTATAAATGTGATTTAGGGCCGTGGACCCTAAATGGATTAAATAAATGGTTTTGGATTTGATAAATCAGATATTTGGACTTGTGATGGTTTTATGGAAATTCCGGGCAGGGCCCTTGAGATGTTTGAAGTGATTGATAAACTGTTTTCCATAAACCATCTTGATACGAGGATATGTGATGGTCTCCTCCAGGTGTCTGGGAATCTGGGGAAGTCATGGTGCATTGCCTGCGAGGGGTCATTATACGGAGCTACCGGACCGTATGATGACTCAGGAGCAGGATTGATATGATTAGACGTCTGGGACGTCAGACATCTGGGATGTCAGAGATATTAACCCGGAGAGACCCCGGGCAGCACGCGTTGCTTATTATTATACCGTGAGATATGACGTCTGGGACGTCGAGCGTCTAGGACGCTAGGCATCTAGGATGCCCAGGATGGTTTAAACATGTTTTCCTGGAAATGGTATTTATGGTTATTGTTTTGGCCAATGGCCCACTTGGAATTGGAATTGGTATTCTGGATGTCGGATTTATATAATATATGTTTGGTTTTCGGTATTCATGGTTTTGGGTAGAGACCCATATGATTTGGTTTTACGGTTTCTGACAGGGACCCGCCCCGATCCCCCGGGGACCACAAGGGGACGTGCCCTGCTCCCGTCTGACACCCGAACCGAAAATTCCAATTTTAGCCTTAAAACTTAGATGCATAAATGTCCGAATTATAAAGTCATACATAGCCGAAATTTAACAGATGTCAGACAAGGGATACAATCCAAAATACAAAATCCGAGCACGACACTAGAAAGAAAAATCCTGCGGGTGATCCGACCCGACAGGGGTTCAGGTGCGCAGTACGAAATCTATGCCTCAGCCTCGGGGTCCTCACCAACCTCAGCAGCACGACCTGGAGGGGTTACCAAAACATGAAAGGTGAGTGGGCCGAAACTCAGGTTTATAAAAACAGTATGATAAGTAAAAGATATAATTTACCCCTCCGTTTTTCCAAACATGCATGCATCAGTATTTAAAAATCATAAATACATGTAATATATCACAAGCATCATATTAAGCCAGAAATGTAATATAAACCCAGCTACTGCACTATACACTCCGATATTGACATCCCAGATGTCCGATGTCCCTGACGTCCAATAATGGTCACAGTCCCAAGGCTACGCGTGCCACCCGGGGTCTCAAATCCCGAGTCCAAACTTCGAACCCAGTTCGGTTAAGGCATCCTAGATGCCTAGCATCCCAGACGCTCGACGTCCCAGACGTCCACTCATAGCAATCCTGCTCCCGAGTCATCCTACGGTCCGGCACCTCCGTAGCATGACCCCTCGCATGCAATGCACCGTGACCGCTCCGGGGTACCACACCCGGAGGAGACAGTATCACACGGTGGATTATACAGTGCAGTACCCAAGATAGTCAACATATCTGCATGCATACATATATATATATATATATATATATATATATATCATATAAAACAGTATTCAATTTCCGTAAAACGGGTCTCAGCCCAACACCGTAAAATGTGTCACAGCCGTAAATCGAGATAATCAAAATCTATTATTGATCCACGCACACATATAGATATACGGAAATGAAAACGGTTATGCATGCAAGTGTTAATAAAAACGGGCCCACTCACTGTACGTTCCCGCTGCGAATAACGTGTAACGACCCGTCCCGAATTTCGAGATTTGATTAGTGGGATTGATCGGTGATTTGTTGGTCGAAGTCGGACAAAATGTGCAAAATGACTGTTTTGCCCCTGGTTCGTGGGCAAAACGTTGACTTTTGATCGGGTGGTCAAACAGACTTTGACCGATGACCGTGACGTAGTTCGGGACGTCACGAGTTCATAGGCAGGCGGCACGTTCTATTCCGACATTCGAGGAGAAAGTTATGACTATCGGAAGTTCAGGGGTATTACCGTAATTTGGACTTTTGGGGGCGAAAATGTTGACTTTTCGTCTAATAACTAATTTTCAGTTGACTCAAGGACCGTTGGGTAGGTCTCGATGTCCTGAGTCCATTGACAGGCGGCACGCCGAAATCGGACTTCGTACGAGGAAGTTATGGTCAGAAACGTGAAATCGGGAGGTTTGTGTCTCGGTTTTCGTGTCGAATATTTTATTCTTAAATTTCTGATTGGAGGACACCTGGGGAGTGACAAGTGTCACTCACCCATTGGCTGGATTGGATCAAGCTCCACTAAGCATTTAAATAGAATTAAAAACCACTTTTGATCTCAGCCCTTCATCTCAAAACCCTCAGATTGCATCTCAGCCCTTGATCTCAATTCTGAGATTCAATCTGGGCCGTCCATCCATTTCCCTCCATTTCTATATAATTCTCACCCGACACCCTCACTCATCGCTCTTTGATCCAACCCTTGCGCACTACACTTTGTCTCTGCGTCTGTGTGTTGTTGGACCCACGGGGAAGGACTGAAGCACGGCGGTGAGCGGCGGTGGACGGCGGCGAGGTGGGAAAACCGGAAAACCCGAAACGGTTTCTAAAACTCAGATTTTGGTAACTCGAATTCCCACGTTTAGTTTTGTTTCCTATTAATCCTAATCGACTCTAGGGACTTATAGGAACCTTCTGGGCTTGAGTTCGCGACCGGAGGTGATCATGACGGTGGCTAAACGGCGACGTGAAACCAGCTCTGTTAATCGAGGTAAGCCTTTGATCCCGTCTGTATTTGTCCATTTTGATTCCATAGAACCCTTTCTGGGATTAAGACGAGCATCTAGGAACAAACTAAGACTGAATTGGTTGAGTGTGGAAGAAATGGTGACCGGGTCATGATCGCGGGTCTGATCGACCCGAGTTGCAGAGATACGGGTCAACCCGTCTGAGGACAGAGGTGATGACGTGGCACCCTGTCAGACTGTCAGGTGACGTGGACCAACCGTGAGCCGACACGTGTCACATGTCAGTGCACAGTCAGCACTGACATGTCAGTGACGTGGCCCAATCTGGGACTGCCACGTGTCACTGACATGTCAGTGACGTGGACCAGTGCCGTGCTGACACGTGGCCTGACAGATCAGCGAGGTGGACCAATTGGATGTTGACACGTGGCACATGTCAGAGTCTGACACGTCAGACCTGACAGCTATCAGATGACATCAGCATGACGTCATGCTGACGTCAGCAGTGATGTCAGCGATGACGTCAGCAGGAACTGTTCCTGCGTTGACCGACGCGTTGACCGGCGCGTGGGGGCGCGTGTGTACAGTAATTTTGGTGGGACCACCACCATTCTTTAGGTTTCGACGATCCGGATCCAATGGCGGTGGTTTCGGGTTGATCGGAGATCATTAAGTTGGTCAAAATGAGGTTTATTGCATTTGGAAGCACGTTCGGGCGGCTTTCCCGGGCCGGTTTCGGTCTAGGGTTTCATGGTTAAATGTTTGGGGTTTGTATGGACCCTTACGTATACTTTGGATATGACAGGGATTGTATAAGCGTACCAGAACGAGGGTATACGTTCGGTTTTCAGCAGGATTGTACTGTGAGTGGGCCATTTTCTTAAACCCTTGCGTGCATAAATGTTTTCTGGTTTATTATACTTATTCACATGCTAAAACAATAATGGTTTGATGATATGGAAAATATGGTTATGGCACGTTTCACGGTATTTGGGCTTGAGACCCGTTTGATGAAAACTTAATGATTGGTTCGGATTTTATCTATGTATATATATGCTTTGCATGTGGATATCAATAAAATGTATTTGGTACTGCACTGTATAGATCCTTTCATATTATATTGTCTCCTCCGGCGAGGTACCCCGGAGAGGTCACGAACGTCTAGTACGTCCAGCGTCTATGACGCTAAGCATTAGGTGATGTTGCATCAGGTGATGCTGTACCCGAACAGGATTCGGGGATTTAGCTCGGAAATTGAGACCCGAGTGGCACGCGTAGCCTTATTATTATTGTGACCTTATTAGGCGTCAAGAACGTCAAACATCAGGTGATGTCGGGATTGGAGTGTATAGTGCAGCAACTAAAATTATACTTATGGTTTTATTACATGCCTTATGGTTCATATTATATGACTTATGATTTTAAATAGTGATGCATGCATGTTTGGAAAACGGAGGGGTAAATTATATGTTTTACTTATCAAATGATTTTATAAACTTGAGTTTCGGTCCACTCACCCTTATTGTTTTTGGTAACCCCTCCAGGTCGTGATACTGAGGTAGATGAGGAAACTGAGGCTGAGGCATAGATCTACTTCTACGTACCTGAACCCCTGTTGGGTGGTGTACCCGCAGGTTTACTTTAGAGTCGTGCTCGCAAATTTGTAATTTTGGATTTCATCCCTTGTCTGACATCTGTTTAATTCGGATTTGATGTATAACTTTAAATTGGTTATCTATGCATTTGATGTTTTGAGGTTAAAATTGGTATGAATTATTGGGTTTCAGACGGGAGCAGGGCACGCCCCCTTGTGGTCCCTGTGGGATTGGGGCGGGTCCTGTCAGCTTGGTATCAGAGCACTAGGTTGTGGTCAGTACTAGGGTATGGTCAGCATGCTAGACTAGCGATTAGTACTAGTTACTTTTCGAGTGTTAAGAATGTTGTTATCTGATCTATGCCTCTTAACAGTGAGTTATGCCTCCAAGGAAAATTCCTCATGCACGAACTGACGAGGAGGTAGCTAGGGAAATGGAATGTGCAAGCATTGAAAGGGCTCAACGTTTGGGAGCCACACACTTTAGCAGGGAATCAAACCCCAATGATGCTCATGATTGGATTTCCAGATGGGAGAGGATCTTTGCGGTGATGCGCTGTCCAGCGGATGAGCGCGTGGCATTGGCGACCTTCCTACTGGAAGGCGGGGCCTACCAATGGTGGTACGGCCTGGAGATGTCTGGTTGGTCGGTCCACACGACTACTTGGGAGGACTTTCGTGCGAAATTCTTGGATCACCAGACCTACCCGCTATCTTTTCACGCTGCCCGCGAGGCAGAGTTTTTACGACTTGAGCAAGGTGATATGTCAGTAACGGATTATGGGCAGGCCTTTGTGAGACTTTCTCGGTTCGCAGCGGCCTTTGTGAGCACAGAGAAGGATAAATGTCTGAGGTTTGAGCTTGGGCTTCGAGGGGATATTCGGGCGGGTACGAAAACTGTCTGTCATGCTACCCTGAAGGACATGGTGGATGCCGCGGTTCGTGTCGAGACTAGCCTGGCGACACACCGGGCACCACAATTATCTGGTGAGGGACGACGCAAGGATCGTCCGTGTCTTGGACCGGTGAGCCATCGAGGAGCGAAGGGAGGACACAGTTGTGGAACATCATCGCGTGGCCGAGGAGGGCCGGGTCGCTTTGGGAGTTCCCAGAAATCGAGATCGAAATTTCCTCGGAATGGTGCATCCAGTAAGTCAGCTGAGGGACTGGGTGTAATCGTTTGCTTTGCATGCAGTGGTTCGGGCCACTATGCTCGGGATTGTCCAGCTGTGCACTTGGGTAACGATACGGGAGGCACCGGTGTGGTGCAAGGTTCGACTTCCAACACTATCGGAGGCCGAGGACTGAGCGGAATTGGTAGTGCGAGACGTGGAGCACGTGGGCGCGGACAGGCTACTGGACTACGAGCTCGTATAATTGCTGTCACGATGCAACAAGGATGGACGACACCCGGTGTCGGTACAGGTACTTAGCGTATCTCGAATCTTGTTGTACGCGTGTTATTTGATGTTGGGGCTACCCATTCTTTTATTTTGAAGAGTTGTACTAGTATGCTTGATTGTGTGGTAGCAGCCATAGATTTCGAAATGGGTGCTGGCACCCCGATGGGCATCGTGTACCTTCTGAATCAGATGATTCGGAGGTGCCCGGTAAGAATTGAGGATGTAGACTTACTTGTTGATCAAATCCTTATGATGTTGTCTTGGGAATGGATTGGTTGACGGAGCACGGTTCGCTCATTGACTATTGTAGTAGGCGATTCAGCGGAGTCTTGGTAGCAAGGTCTGTTGGTTAGGTCCGCACGAGGTTGTAGCAGACACTAGTATCAGAGTGGTTACAGTCATTATTATTGAGAATCGGGGGACATTCTCTCTTCTCGTACAAGTTGTCAGGGTGTTCGTACCCAGGGATGCTGGGAACGAGTGGCTGAGTTTTCTTCTTTTTGGCAGAAGTAAAGGGGATCGTCGTTCGGTATGAGCGGAGATCCAGAAGGTACGAGTAGAGGTACGAGATCGTCGTTCGGTATGAACGGAGATCCAGGGTTGTCCGATTTGCACACGGTGTGCAAGTGGGGATGGTTGTATGTTGATACTTTTTGTACTGATATTAGTATGAATGCTGGTGGGCTGTTACTAGTATCGTTAATAGTGTGTTGGTGCTGGTACTGGCGCTGGTGCTAGTATCAGTGTTGGGCTAACTTTGAGTTACGAGTCGGGATGTGACTTCATCGAGTGGACATGTGTCAGTAACCAGTCAAAGGGGGGGGGGCACGTAGTTGATGTCCGGATACGTTGGTTCCGACAGGGTTGGAACTACGGTATCAAGAGAGGTTGTGTTGCGGTAACGAGAGTTGTGCGGGTGTTCCGCATTGGTAAGGGGTATTTTCGAAGCCACTAGGGTGACTTCTCAGGTTCTGCCAGGGTAGGTGATGGTCGTTGTCATCACTACACTGGTCAGATATTGGTTGGTGGACCCGGGAACTGTCTTGGGTCATCAGGAGGAGTTGGGTATATCGAAGTTTGGTTAGCGAGATTTCTCATTTTCTGCTTGGTGGCAGATAGTGTTAAATTACGGGGTATGGTGAGTGTAGCGAGTTTTGATTGCATCCACGTAGGATGAGTTTTAGCGTCATCATGTTGATCATCCTTAGTTTTCCTAGGCGGATAACAAGGATAGATACAAGGTAAGTAGTTAGGACCCACAGTCTCGGCGTGTTTTCGTCGTTGACTGATCGGTCTAGTTGTGGGGGTTAGTTGTCGAACGTTGCGACAGTATACAGATTAGTTGAGAGTGTAAGACCCTATGGTTCGGAGTCTAAGAGTTAACTGGCGGATCCTAGGTGGATCGGATTGTGTTGTTGAGAACTTTGGACATTGTGACGACCTAGGATCGGGATGTTACCGGTCAGGGGCGCAGTGCCGTGTCTGGATCGTGATCTTGATGATCCGGATAGGGAGATTATAACCCTTACTTTGGGATGTGAGTCGTAAATGACGGGACTGAACTTCTTTTCGAAGGGGTTTCCATATGGTATATTACTTGGGTGATTAGGTTTCCGACGTGGTCGAATGTTTTCAACCTTAGACGTATTGATAGTGGGATTGGCTTCCCTATGAAGTCAATCGAATGTATTAACCAAGGTGGATGGAGTTCGTTTTGTCTCATGCTGGATTGGGCAAAGGTACTCCATTATTTGGTACGTGTTTGGCTATGACCTAGGCGGTTGTAGTCTGGTCGATGGATTGATGTGTGTACTTTGTACCTAGTTCGAGGTACGATACGTTACAGACTTGTAGTGTCAGGTAATGGTACACGGGTCATACTCGAGGTATATCGGTGAGCGTGTTGGTAACCGGATTGGTTCCGATACCATTGGATTAGCCGAGGTCGACATTGGATGCTATGCGATGGGTCATGGTATTTCCGATAAGTCTAATTACACACAGGTCGAGTGAATTGTTGGTAGGTATATATTTGAATTAAGTATGTTGATGGCTTGAGTAGCCACGAGTGAGTCTAGTGTCAGTTTTCGACTGACAAACTTCTGAATGGTGACAGATTGTCGGGATGTGTCAACGTGGATTATTGAGTGAGGTCTGATGACTCCCAGTGGGAGTAGGTACCATGATGGGTGATTGAGAAGGGAATCGTTGAGTTGTTGCGTCAGCAAAAGGGTAGATTTGACAATCGGTGTCAATCCGAAACGGGTAGTTTCAGTCATTCGACGGGGTCGAATGGAGTCAATACGACGTGCGTACTAGTGGTACGTTTAGGTGCAGACAAGTGTGTTCTGAGTAGTTGGTGTACGAGTGTACACGTGTTACGAGGTCAATTTTACTTTCCACTGAGTGGTTATGAAATTGGGATAGTTAGAATTCTGAGAACGAAACAAATTAAGGAGGGATGAACGTTGAGACTGGATCGATTGGAATTTCGAGGACGAAATTAATTTAGGAAGGAAGGTTGTAACGACCCGTCCCGAATTTCTAGATTTGATTAGTGGGATTGATCGGTGATTTGTTGGTCGAAGTCGGACAAAATGTGCAAAATGACCGTTTTGCCCCTGGTTCGTGGGCAAAACGTTGACTTTTGATCGGGTGGTCAAACGGACTTTGACCGATGACCGTGACGTAGTTCGGGACGTCACGAGTTCATAGGCAGGCTGTAATGACCCGTCCCGAATATCGGGAGTGATTATTAATTAATTATGAATTAGAATGACTAATTGGGGATTAGTTGAGTGAAATCGGACGAAACGTGCAAAATGACCGTTTTGCCCCTAGCGTGGGCAAAATGTTGACTTTTAGTTCGGCGGTCAAATGGACTTTGACCGATGACTGTGATGTAGTTCGGGACGTCACGAGTTCATAGACAGGTGGCACGTTCAATTCCGACATTCGTAGAGAAAGTTATGATGTTCGGAAGTTGAGGGGTATTTTGGTAATTTGGCATAGTAGGGGCCAAATGTTGACTTTTTGGCCGGGAAGTCCAACGGACGAGGGCCAAGGACCGTTACGTAGGTCTCGTCGATACGAATCCAACGATAGGCGGCATGTCGAAATCGGAGATTCGACGACGAAGTTATGGTCACGGAATCGAGCCCGATTAACCGAACGAACCGGGAATAAAATAATATTTTAATAATGAACAGTACCCGGTGACTGAGCACACTTGGATGAGTGACAAGTGTCACTCATCCCTTAAAATCAGGCACAAAACATGGATCCATGATTTTGGGGGAGACCTAATTATTTTGTTTTTGTGATGATTAATTAATTAAAAATCCATTAAACCTCCATTTTCTCTTCTGTGATTTCTTAACCCGTGCACCACCAAAATTCAAAATCCTTCCACCCTTAATCTCCTCCCTATCCACTAAATTTATGAACGGAAATTGGAGAGAATTCAGAGACTAATTGAGTGAGGAAAACACGAGGGATTGAGGGTAACTATCGAACTGGAATTTCGGATTTTGAGTTTTGGGAGGGAAAATCGAATTGGACGAATTGAGCTGTGATGATCGAATTGGTGATTGGAAATAGCTTCCTGAGGTTGAGACGAGTTGTTTCAAATCAAAAACGAGAGGAATTCATGCCCAATTGGCTCTGAACGGGTTTAGTAACAGTGAGCGAGATCGAGCTTGAGTCGTGATCAATGCGTGATCAAACGACGAAATTGAGGTGGGGAAACAATTCCTCATGGTCCATTGATGCTTCTGGGTTCATCAATTGGGAGGAATCAGTGGCCAAGGTGGAAACTCCATGGTTGCACAGTGTTCGGATGTTCGAGTTTGAGTCGTGAAGATTGAGCAATGAATTGATCCAATTGAGTTGGGGGAAAGGTTTGCCTGAGATCAATGAAGCTTCTTGATGAACCAATTTGGGGAAATCGTGTAGAATTGAGGGAGTTCGAATGATGAACAGTGGCCGGAGGTCCTTCGATTGTTCATCCTTGATCGTGAGGATTTAGGTAATGTTTCAAGTAATTGATGATACAGAACCCTAATTGAACTTATAACGAAACTAATTGAATGTTCAATTGAAGGAATTAATGTCGAATTGACAGGATTGGAACCGGGTCTGATCGCGGGCTAAAGGATCCGTTTATCAGACAAACGGGTTAGGCTGGTGACACTGTAGCTGGCGCGTGGGTTTCACGCGCAGCCACTCACGGCGGCGCGTGAGGGCGCGTCCAGCCTAGTCTCAAGGTGAGGTCAACATGACTTTTGATCCTCTCAGTGTAACGAACATTTTGACGTTGATTTCGGGGAAATCGGATATTATTTCGATAATGTTCCGCGTATCCGAAGTTTTGTTTTACGTTTAAAATACGTATTTAAATTCCGGAAAAATTGGGGAAAATTATATGAAGTATTTTGAGATGTTAGTAACCCTCTTTAATGATTTTGGACAGGAGTTGTGATTTCCAGAATTTACGGAAAAACGTGCAGCTCAGAAACGAACCGTTTTGAACGGTGTGTGTGAGTGGACTTTTGGTTTTCTAACTGTGATGCATGCATATATGATTTAAAATGCTTTATTATATGATTTGATATGCTTTGGCATGATTGGTATTTCAATTCGGTGATTTCTCGGTTTTGTGATTATTATATTATTATATTCTAGCACGATTTTCGAGAAATCATGAAATTGGTTAAAAATGATATTGTGGGCGTGAGAACCCAAGTAAATAATGATTTTGACTCGGATTTGGAGTTACATGTGAATTTGATGATTTTTGGTATTCTCGTGATTTTGTGATTATTTTAATCAGTCTTTCGGGCACGTTTTACGAGGAACGTGCAAATGATGTTTTGGGCTAGGCCCGGATTGAAAATGATGTTTTGACTTGGGTTATGAGTCAGGAAATTGAAAATGATATTTGGACTCGGATTATGAGTCAGTGATTGATTTCATGGATTTACGTGATCGTGGCAACTCGGGTTTACGGTTGCACGGATTTACGTGATATTGATATTTTGGGCTTGAGACCCAATGGAATTGTGATTTTGGTTGGAATTGTATTTCCATGTAATGACATGATGATATTGATGATTTTCGGATTTATAAAGTAAATCGGGACTTGGGGCTGAGACCCTGTGTTGATATATGATTTGGTTTTTAATGCAACTGTTTTTCACTGGTTTTTGTGATGGTGATATGTTGCGGATATTTAGGGCTTTTGGGAGAAAATATGTTTTTCCCCGGAGTGCACCCTGGAGATAACGCTCGCCTTCGGGATGGAAGTGTTTACCCCGAAGAGGTCACGTAGCACGATCTTTGTCTTGCAGCCCAGGGGAGGCTTGACTCAGATCAGATGTGCTGGATTATATGGATCGGTAAGTGATATGTTCACGAGATCCGGATCGTCGGCTGGTGAGGTTTTTCCCAGCGACGGATTGCTGACTGATGATGTGTTCACAGCAGCGGATGCTCGGATTTTGAGCGGTCCTTGAGCCTATTGATATGCACGCGTTGCAGGGATAAACGTGACTCTAAGCAACAGGATATGAAAATAAGTCAAGTGGATTATGGAAAATGATTTTGAGGAAACCGTGGTTTAGCGGTTAAAATGATTTAAAGAAATTGTGAACTTTTTGAGATGTTAAACTGATTTGGTGAACATGAGTTTGTGTGGACCATGGGAAAATATGTTTTGATTTTATCGGTCCACTGTTCATACTTGAATGATTTCATACTATTACTCATGTTTTACGATATGCATGCAAGTTTGTGAAAACTGGAGGGTAAGAATGTATTTTGATAAATGTTTTTATAAGAGGTCATTTTTGTCCACTCACACCTTTTCTGTTTTGTTAACCCTTCAGGTCGTGGCGCGTTGATCGAGGCTATTCTAGAGGTGGAGGTATGTGCGGGCACAGGCGCAAAAATTCCCTTGTCTGGCAGGTATTGAAGGGTAGTTTCGGACTTTCAGTTGACTTGTCAGACGGGAGCAGGACCGTGTACGATTTTTAACGTCCAGTTGGGACGGGTCCTGTCACAGGCGGCACGTTCGATTCCGACATTCGAGGAGAAAGTTATGACTATCGGAAGTTCAGGGGTATTACCGTAATTTGGACTTTTAGGGGCGAAAATGTTGACTTTTCGTCTAATAACTAATTTTCAGTTGACTCAAGGACCGTTGGGTAGGTCTCGACGTCCTGAGTCCATTGACAGGCGGCACGCCGAAATCGGACTTCGTACGAGGAAGTTATGGTCAGAAACGTGAAATCGGGAGGTTTGTGTCTCGGTTTTCGTGTCGAATATTTTATTCTTAAATTTCTAATTGGAGGACACCTGGGGAGTGACAAGTGACACTCACCCATTGGCTGGATTGGATCAAGCTCCACTAAGCATTTAAATAGAATTAAAAACCACTTTTGATCTCAGCCCTTCATCGCAAAACCCTCAGATTGCATCTCAGCCCTTGATCTCAATTCTGAGATTCAATCTGGGCCGTCCATCCATTTCCCTCCATTTCTATATAATTCTCACCCAACACCCTCACTTATCGCTCTTTGATCCAACCCTTGCGCACTACACTTTGTCTCTGCGTCTGTGTGTTGTTGGACCCACGGGGAAGGACTGAAGCACGGCGGTGAGCGGCGGTGGACGGCGGCGAGGTGGGAAAGCCGGAAAACCCGAAACAGTTTCTAAAACTCAGATTTTGGTAACTCGAATTCCCACGTTTAGTTTTGTTTCCTATTAATCCTAATCGACTCTAGGGACTTATAGGAACCTTCTGGGCTTGAGTTCGCGACCGGAGGTGATCAGGACGGTGGCTAAACGGCGACGGGAAACCAGCTCTGTTCATCGAGGAAACTGAGGCTGAGGCATAGATCTACTTCTGCGTACCTGAACCCCTGTTGGGTGGTGTACCCACAGGTTTACTTTAGAGTCGTGCTCGCAAATTTGTAATTTTGGATTTCATCCCTTGTCTGACATCTGTTTAATTCGGATTTGATGTATAACTTTAAATTGGTTATCTATGCATTTGATGTTTTGAGGTTAAAATTGGTATGAATTATTGGGTGTCAGACGGGAGCAGGGCACGTCCCCTTGTGGTCCCTGTGGGATCGGGGCGGGTCCTGTCATAACGTGCGTACGAACTTGTCTCCGGAATTAACATAAGTTTCCTGTCATTTCAAATCACACGTAAGTGTCATTATAGGTCCTTAATATACCCTCAAAAAGTCCAAAACAGAAATCGGTTCGGGAAAGCCAGCCAACACGCTTCCCGAGACATCCGGCCCTAAACTGACCTTCCTCACTATCTCAGATCAACATGGTTATTTCACAGAAAATGTTCAAAATGATGAAAGGATTAAAAGTCATGTTGACCGTGAACCGAGATAGTGCTCAACGCGCCCTCACGCGCCGCCCAAAGTGGCTGCGCGTGAAAGTCACGCGCTGCTACAGTGACACTGCTACAGTGACACTGCTACAGTGTCGTCGTTCCTGCCCGAATCACTGTACTTTGGGTCTTCAACCCGCGGTGTGACCCGATTAATTAGCCTTCCATTTCTACTTAATTTCATTCATTCCTGATTCTAACATGTTCTAACATCATTCAATTACAGTTCTTAGTCCTCCAATCACCTCGACAATCACTAAAACGTCCTATCCAAACCCGAATAGCTACACGGGTCACTTCCCAGAACTCCCCCAAACTAGCTCCATTATCCAATTAACCCATACATGAGCATAATAGGGCCTAGACTAACAAAATAGCACCACCAATTGAACGAAACATTACCTGGAAGTAGCCGTCTAAACGCTGCGATTTCCTCTGCACACGGCGGTCACCGTCCCAGCTCCTCCGTGGCTGGTTGCCGTCGATTCCGATATGGACGAGTTCCAAATGCTCCCAGAAGGCTCACTCAGTGATTGGTTTTGTCCAATAGGCCGTAGAAATTGAACTTGGATTTTTCCCTCCAAACTGGTTTTCTCTGAACTGGAACTTGGGTTCCTGGGCACACAATGATCATTCCCCTTCAATTACTGAACGCTCATGTTTCTGTCACTCCCAGAAGGCTTCCACAGTGCATAGATTGGTCCCAAAACCAGTAGAAATTGAATTCGGAAATTTCCCCCCAAAAACCCGAAAATGTTCTTCACTGTTTTCTCTCTGTCTCTCACAATTCCTCAACCTCAAACTGACGCCAAATGAACCCTTCTCTCACTCCCCTACTCGGTTAAGCGATCAAGAAGGCCAGCACCCGTGGGAGACACCCTCAGACCTCACTGAACCCTGCAGCCCGCACACAGAGCCCATAACCACATTTTAAATCCTACCCGTGGTCTGATACAGCCTCAATCTACACTCCCATTATCTCAAACTACATAAACAATGCTCACAAATCAGTCCACTAGTGCCTTAAACAATTGCACGCCCAACAACACCACGGCACGGCCGTGTACCCTGTTTTTCACGGTTGAGCTACAGTAACCGTGCAAAAAGACCAAAATGCCCTCAGGGCAGAAATTACCAAAATGCCCTCCAACTTCCGTGACCCGCAACTCGGTCATCCGATGTCCGTTTCACGCGTGCCGCCTGTCGTTATACTCAGGGCATTGAGACGAATCCAACGGTCTTCGGGTCGTGTGAAAATTCACGGTATTTCAAAAAGTCAACTTTTTCCCCTATTTCGTCCAAATTACGGTAATGCCCCTGAACTTCCGAACGTCGCAACTTCTCCCCAGTTCATCCGAATTGGATGTGCCGCCTGACCAATGGACTCGTGACGTCCTGAACTATGTCACGGCCATCGGGCAAGGTCCGGTTGACCCACCAATCAAAAAGTCAACAATTTGACCCAACCATTCACAAGGGTAAAAATGTCATTTCATTCCATATTTTACAATATTACAATCTACGAATTTCCGGGGTGTTACAATTTCTGGGCTAAGGCCCTAATGGTTGTTTTTAGTAAATAGTTACTTACTGGTTTTCAATGCATGCATACGTTTTAATGAAGGGCATAAATATCTTTGTGAAATATGTTTTATGAACTTATTTATTTTCGTCCACTCACAACCTTTATTGTTTTTAATGCCCTTCAGGTTGATCACGGATACGACTGCAGCAGAGACTGGGACATTGCATGCCTCCTCCATCGATCCTTGCGCACTCTGGAAGCTCGTCGGGGGCAGTGGCTTTAGGTTATCCCTTGTCTGACACTTCGTGTCAGACGAGAGCATGACACATCCCACGGTAATCTCGGGGGGGATTGGGATGGGTCGTGTCAAAGTGGTATCAGAGCAGGTTTGCTCTTTTTATGCGCGCAGGTCGAGGAAGTGATGTCTCTTTGTGGGCTGCAGTTCGTTATCAACCTGATAGATAACTTTTGGGTTTGAATAGTGGATAGAGTACGATTGGCCGGATACGACGTGCGTTAGTGTGATTCGACCCAAGTGGGGTTGTATGTGTTGAACTGGTGATGTGGGACCGTCGGTTCGGTCATGTGGTATTAGATTGTTGTACTGCTGGGCATATTTGGGTTCGAGAAACCCCATTTGAGTAGTGATTTGGAGATGTGGACCTCGGTTGAGTAATGGTCTAAAATTTGAACCCTGGTGGTGATTGCTAGTGTAAGGGATGTTGGTACATCGGAGTTAGCCGATGACCTTCGTGGTGGAACCCACTTTGAGTTGATGGTAGGGTTGGGATTGACGTCTATACGATGTCAGGACCGCGGGGTCGGTTAGGTTGTGGATTTTTCTGCAGAGGACAGTTGGGTTCCTCTGAACCATAGGGTGTATGTAACGACCCGTCCCAGAAATTATGGTTAAGATAGTGATTAAGATGGGATTAGTGAGTTAATTGGTGTTTAGTTGGTTACTTTTGGTCGGTTAGCGTAGCATGGCGATGTTGCCCCTAGTCTGAGCCAATAGTTGACTTTTAGTTCGAGCGGTCAATTGGGTATTGACTGATGACTGTGACGTAGTTTGGGACGTCACGAGTCCGTAGACAGGTGGTACACCCGATTCCGACATCCGAGGAGGAAGTTATGATATTCGGAAGTTGAGGGCATTACCGTAATTTGGCTAAAATAGGGGGGAAAGTTGACTTTTCGTACGATCGGGTTTTGACACGTTGACCTAAGACCGTTAGGTAGATCTTGTCGTCCTGAGTTCAACGACAGGCAGCACGTGTTCATCGGAACTAAGATGTGTGCGTTACGAGTCTAGAAAGGTAGTGGTAAAATGGTAATTTAGACTTAAAAGGAAGGGCAGTTTGGTCTTTTGTACTTTGGGCTTGGTGCAGCCGGATTTGGACAAGTGTCCAGGGCAGAGAGGAGATTTTTGTGTGAGGCTTGAGGGGATGGTGACACGTGGGGCTTGGCTAGAGGGTTCTAGTGAGTGCACGAGTGTTTCAAATCGTGCAGGTGTGTGTGTGTGTGCCCGTGTGTGTGTTCGAACCAGAGTGAAACAGAGACTGAGAGATTGGGAGAATTGATCGGTGACTGTGTGTGTTTGTGCGAATTGGTGAGTGTGTAAGTGACTAAGGGAAGCTGAGAGTGTGAGGATTGAGTGGTGAGGACTGCTCGTGTACGGGAACTGGTGTGAGAAGGGGGAGAGTTCACGGGAAAAACAGAGAGAACAGAGAGGAGTTTGGGTGGTGGTGTGGCCGTGTGCTGTTCGTTTGGACTCGACAGGGGGCGAGGACGACTCTGTGGACTCCAGGGAGTGCGGCGGTGAGCACGGCGACGATCGACGACAGGTAATTTCTTCTTCCCGTTCTTTTGCTCTGTTTTGGCCGTGAACTTCAAACCAAAAGTCGTGGCTTTTGGGGTTGAGTCGATGGTTTTGGTGAGTTGGGTGAGACTCAGGGAGGTCCTAGGAAACGTCTAGTGTTGCCACCGTGACGGGGGATGACGTAGGTGGTCGGATCGTGAAACAGGGGACAGTTTGGGTTTTGGCTTCGAGCTTGAGTTGACTGGTTAGGGACAGTGTTGTGGTGTTTGAGTTAGGGGGATAGGTTCCTTAGGACGGGACGATGAAGATGGTGAAGAGAGGGAGGAAAACGGAGACGGGATGGCGGAGAACCGGGAACGCCGGTTCAGACCGGTTCACGCGAGGTAGACGACGGTGAACAGTACCTGTGTACAGGCGCGTGAGGCCACGCGCAGCCACTTTGGGCGGCGCGTGGGGGCGCGTGTAGGGGTGTTTGGGGAAAACGGTCAACTGAGTTTTTGTTCTACATGTCATAAGGAATCCATTGGAATTGGTTTCGGGTTAATCAGATGTCGATTCGGAGTAGCTATGCGACGTTGAAGGTTTAGGGTTCCGGTTCGTTACGTGTAGGACCCGGGGAGTTTTGGGGAAAATTAGGTGGATCTTCGTAGATGTGTTAGTAACGTACTTTGGTGATTGTTGACAGGATCGGGATTTCCCGAGGAAGCTGAGGAACGTACGGGACGTAAGGGGCGCGAGTGACGTGCCGGTATCTGTGAGTGGACCCCTTCTCTAAACTGAGCATGCATAACTGTTTTTCATTACTTATTTTATGGTTTTACATGTGATTTCATGATTGTTGAATATGTGGTGCTGGTTTTACTTAATTGCACGTTTTTTCGTGAAAGTACGGGTTTTCAGCACGTTTTACGAGAAAAGTTTGGATTCTGATTTCAATGGCATGATTTGGGATTTCAAAGGATAAATGGTTTTCAATGATATTAAGTGGATTTTGAGACGTGATTTGATAATCAAGGTTTTCGGTTTTGAAATCGAATTTCGGAAAGAGGAATTTGGTTTTAAAGTTGGAAAGTGGAATTCCGGATTTGGGTTCGAAATGACGGTTCTGGATGCCGGAATGGCGTCAGACCAGTTGTTTCGGATTCGGGTTTGGATGTGGATTTGGATTTGGTTTTGAAATGGTTTTGGATTGGATTTGCTGGATCTGATTATTGGGTTTAAAGACCCGGATATTGTGATTGACGGGGGACGGGCCCGGATTGGGTTTAAAGATCCGGATTGAGTTTAAAGACTCGGGATTTTAAAGACTCGGATATATTGATATTTCCCCCGTAGGCTTGTTGAGTTTAAAGACTCGGATATTATTGAGGCCTGGATTGAGTTTAAAGACTCGGATAGATCCAGCAGGTTTGATCGGCTAATGATGGCTTGATATTTATGTTTTGTGATACGATTTTATGATGTTTATGATATGATTTCTATAACTGTTTTTATAATGATTCAGCAAATGTTTTATGACGATCCTTCTAGGATTTCTAACTGTTTTCGATAACTGGGTTATGCATGTGATTTCAAAACGGAGGGCTAAAACCCTGGTTTTATTATTGAAATGTTTTTTGGAAAGTATTTTATTGTTTATGGTCCACTCATACCTTCTGTTTTAAATTGCCCTCCAGGTCGTGGAGCTAGCGTGGGGTTGTGACGTCGAGGCAGCGTCGGAGGCATAGAATTTTCGAGAGTGACCCCGGAGTGCTTGAACTTTTCCGTTGTGCGTGTACCTTGTTTATCGGATTTCTTTCCTTTGTTTTTGATACTATGCTCTGTAAAACTTAACTTCGGGATGTTTAGAGTTTCTCCTGCGTCTGACTGTGTATTTTGGTGGTTTACGTGAGTTTATTTTGGTTTAGTGTCGGGGTGTCAGACGGGAGCAGGATTTACCTTGGTTTTCGGGGTGAAACCGGGGTGGGTCCTGACAGTGTAATTGTGGCACCCTATATTATGATGGGATTTGATCCACGGGTACGGTTATGAGATGAAATATGGAATTCCCAGTTGGACTGAATAATAGTGTGACGTGTGGATACGACTCTCGATAACGATGATTGTTGGACGGTAGTCTTGTGGAGATGACTGATTATCGAGAGTACTTGGTGTGGTTGTAGTAGTTGAGAATCAGGGGACGCTCAGGGAACGTTCATTATCCTGATGTGGATTGTCAGAATGGTGGTACCCATAGTTGTGGAGTACGTGTAGTGGTACGGGATCGTCGCTCGGTATGAGCGGAGATCCAGGGTTATCAACTTTGCACACTGTGTGCTCGTGTGGATGTTTGTATGCAGGTGCTGATACTAGTATGGATGCCTGTGTGCTGATACAAGTGTTGATGATAGTGCGTTGGTGCTGGTACTAACGCTGGTGCTGGTGTCGGTGATTGTGATGACGACGAGCCACGAATTGGGATGTGACTCTATAATGATGGACATATGTTCGGTGTTTGAGATTCAGTAGTGGTTCAATCATGGACTGGATGGGATCCAACGGAGATTGTGAGGTGTTGGGATAAGTCACAGCAGTGATGAGGTGACAAGAGATGGATGGATAAAAAGGTATGATTGAGACAGGAGGAATCTTGGGATGATGTTCCCTATGTCATGAGAATTTGTGGGTTTGGGGAGTTGTTGTCAACTCCGAGATTGGTGTGATTGTATGTTTCTAATACCCCCAGAAGGTACAAGGAAATTACTAAAATTGGAAAAGACGAGGAAAATCATTGGTGGTATAGTTGTGGGATTTTGTGATTGTGAAAAAACATGTAAACTCGAGGGTTGAACCTGTAAAGGTTGAGATGTGAGACGAAGGTAGTAATGTATGCACATCCAAGAAGAGTTGAGTAATTCCCAATCGGAATCAGTGTATGTGTATAAATAGTTATTAACGGACATGAGGTCTGAGTATTGGATTGAGTGCGGACATGTGGTTGTCCAAGTGAGTTGAGGATATGGGAAGTCCAGTGGTTGGGCTTGACATCTCATTGGGAGCATGTCTGTTCCCAACACGGTTGGAACTTTAGTTTCGAGGAGAGTTGTGATTGAGGGACGAGAGGAGTGCTCGTTTCCGCATCGGTGATAGGTATTCTGAAGTCATTGGTGTTGACTTCTTACTTTCTGCCCTGGCAGACGTTGATTGTGGTTACCAGTACGTTGAGCGTGTATTGGTTGGTGGGCCCCTGTGTGTTTGGGGTCATCAGGAGGAGTTGCGTATTCGAAGTTAGGTAAACGAGATTTCTCATTTTCTGCTTGGTGGCAGACGATGTTGGTTTACATGGCGTGGTGAGTGTAGCGAGTTTTATTTGCATTCACGTAGGATGAGTTTTGGCGTCATCGTTTTTGGATCATCCTTGGTTTTTCCTAGGTGGAATGGCAAGGATCGATACGAGGTAATCAGTGAGAACCCACAGTCTCGGTGTGTCTCGTCGTTGACTGATCTGTTTAGATGTGAACGTGGTAACAATATGTAGATTAGTGGAGGGTGTAAGACCCTATGGTTTGGAATCTAGTAGTTAACTGTGTGGATCCTAGGTGGAGCAGGATCGTGACGTTTATAGTCGGGGACGCAGTGTCGAATCTGGGTCGTGATCTTGATGATCCAGATAGGGGGAGAGTTTATCACCCTTACTTTGGTATGTGAGTCGTAAATGACGGGACTGAAATTCTTTTCGAAGTGAATCCCGTATGGTATATTACTCAGGTGAGTAGGTTTCCGAAAACCTTAGACGTGTGGATGTTGGGATTGGCTTCCCTATGAAGTCAATCGAACGTATTGAGTAGGTAACCGATAGGTTCAGTTTTCGTGTGTCTTGGTAGACGTGAACGTGATTTCGGGTTTTGAAATCGAATTTCTGGGTGACGATTCAGGATTTGATTTCGGAACTTGGAAGTGGATTTTTGGATTTGGGTGCGGAATGATTATTCCCAATGCTAGCTTATGGAATAATAATTTCGGATTCAGATTTGGAAATGGATTAAGAATATGATGCCTGGGTTTGGATTCGGGATTTCTTACGAAATTTCGGATTTGGATTTGGAACTGAATGATGGGTGGAGTTTCGATTTGTCTAATGTGGGATTGGACAAATGGACTCCATTATTGGAACGTGTTTGGCTATGACCTAAGTGGTTGAAGTCTGGTCGATGGATAGATGTGTGTACCTTGTACATGGTTCGAGGTACGATACTTTGCAGGCTTGTGGTGCCTGGTGACGGTATACGAATTATACTAGAAGTATGTCGGTGAGCGTGTTGGTAGTTGGATTGGTTCTGATACCATTGGATTAGTCGAGGTCGTGGACTGGACATTGGATAATGTGCAATGGGTCATGGTATTTCTGATGGGTCTAGTTACACACAGGTCGAGTGAAGTGTTGGTAAGTGCATACCCAGGTTGAGTAAATTGGTGGTTAGTGTAACCACGAGTGGGTAAGTGTCAGTTTTCGACTGACAACTGTCAAGTGGTGACAGATTGTTGGGATGTGTCAACGTGGATTGTTGAGTGAGGTCTGATGACTCCCAGTGGGAGTAGATACCAGGATAGATTGGTGATTGAGAAAGGAACCGTCGATTTGTTGCGTCAACGAAATGGTAGATTTTACACGTGGTGTCAATTCGAAACGTGTGGTTATGTCATTCGACGTGGTCGAATGTAGTTGATACAACGTGAATAGTAGTGGTACGTTTAGGTGCGGACAAGTTTTTGTTCTGATTGGTTGGTGTACGAGTGTACACGTGTTGCGAGGGCGATTGCACTTTCCATGGGGTGTTTGTGGAATCAAGACAATTGGAATTTCGAGAACGAAACTAATTAAGGAGGGAAGAACGTTAAGATTAGATCGGTTGGAATTTCGAGAACGAAATTAATTAAGGAGGGAAGGTTGTAACGACCCGTCCTGAATTTCGGGATTATATTAGTAACTAATCATGATTAGTGGGATTAATCGGTGATTAGTAGGGCGAAATCGGACGAACAATGCAAAATGACCGTTTTGCCCCTAGTCGTGGGTAAAACGTTGACTTTTAATTCGGGCTGTCAAATTAACTTTGACCGATGATCGTGACGTAGTTTGGGACGTCACGAGTTCATAGACAGGTGGCACGTTCGATTCCGACGTTCGAGGTGAAAGTTATGACGTTCGGAAGTCAAGGGGTATTTTCGTAATTCAAACGAAAAGGGGAAAATGTTGACTTTTCGATTAACCACTAATTTCCACACAATTCTAGGACCGTTGGGTAGGTCTCGAGACGCTGAATTCGTAGACAGGAGGTACGCGTCAATCGGAGTTCGGATAACCAGGTTACGGGTCTAGATGCGTGAAAGGCATTTTGGTAATTATTCAAGTTGGGGGGGGGGGGCAAATAGTAATTTCGCTGTTGATTTTGGGACAGCCGTGTATGGTTCTGTGGGAATTTCTCATTGATAGGGCACAGGTATGGATTGTTTATGGAACTTTTGCTTGGGTTGAGTGCTAATGGATTGAGTGGAGAAAACACAGAGCACTAAGAGGATTGTTTATGTGTTGGACAGTGCACGGCTGAATGTGTAGCACGGGTGCCTTTGAAATTGAAAAAAACAGAGACAGTAGAGCAGAGCACAAGTGGCATTGGATGGATTAATGGGATTGTTTTGATCAACTTCTGGGACGGTTGAGAGGGACGGAGAACTAGAGAGAACCAGAGAGATGAGTTAGAGAGGAGAAACGGGGAGACTGAGTGAAAATGCACCCAGAAACCCGAAACTGTGTTTGAACAAATTCAAAATTCCAATTCGAAATGTAGGCCAACCCAAGATAATTTAAGGCTCAATTCAGTCTCCTGGGACCTCTCTTAGTCGATCCAGATCAAGGGATCGAAGCTTGAAGCCCTGGGAAGCCTTGGACAGACACGACGGAGTTCAGAAAAATTGAGGATTGAGTCGTGTAATTGGAGGGGTTAGAAGATACAATTGAGCTTGGAAACCAGCTTAGGATAATCAGACGAAGCTGTTGGCTGGATCAATTGATTGAAATCAGACGGCATTGATGGAATTAGATGAAGGAACAGTACCCAGGTGTTCTTCGATGTTCATCGTCGAATCGTTTGACTTTAGGTAAGTATTTATAAAATTAAGGTTACAGAACTATAATTGGACTTAAAACGAAGATGTTTGAATGCTCAATTGAAAGAATTGAGGTTGAATTGACAGTGAACTGATCGGGTTGTCTCGCGGGTTGCACGACTCGTTTTACAGACAAACGGGCTGGGACGATGACACTGTAGCAGGCGCGTGGGTTTCACGCGCAGCCACTCACGGCGGCGCGTGACGGCGTGTGGGCACGAATCTCAAGGTGAGTTCAACACGACTTTTGTCCTATGCAATGTGACGAACATTTTAGCGTTGAGTTCGAATTGATCGGACACCGTTTCGATGTTGTTTCGAGGGTCCGAAGGTTTAGGTTACGTTTTTAATTAACGTTTAATTCCCGGAAAATTATGGGAAATTAGTATGCTGTTATTTGAGCCATTAGTGACACTAAAGAATCATTTTGGACAGGATTTGAGATTTCTAGAAAATGTCGGAAATTACGGGAATGCGTGGAGCGCGAAAACGAGCAATTATGGACGGTCTGTGAGTGGACTTTGGTTTAATAAATTTTATGCATGCATAACTATTTTATATGGATTATGATTGTGATTATATGTTGTTGATTTGGATATTGGTGAATTATATGGTTTCACACATTTCGAGGCGATTTACGTGCTTGCACGTGAATCGAGGTTTTCCTGTTTTACACTAATTTTCCATACTTATGGTTTTGGATATGATTTCATGAAATGGTTTTGAAATTGGAAAGATAAACTCGGGCATGAGGCCCAATTGTTTTGGAAACCTCGGACTTGGAGTCCAATTGAGTTACGTAATCGGGCCGGGGGCCCAATTGCTTTATGAAATCGGGCCAGGGGCCCAGTTATTTATAAATGTGATTTAGGGCCATGGACCCTAAATGGATTTAAATAAATGGTTTTGGATTTGATAAATCAGATATTTGGACTTGTGATGGTTTCATGGAAATTCCGGGCAGGGCCCTTGAGATGTTTGAAATGATTGATAAACTGTTTTCCATAAACCATCTTGATACGAGAATATGTGATGGTCTCCTCCAGGTTTCTGGGACACTGGGGAAGTCACGGTGCATTGCCTGCGAGGGGTCATTATACGGAGCTACCGGACCGTATGATGTGTAACGACTTGTCCCAGAAATTAAAGTTTAGATAGTGATTAAGATGGGATTAGTGAGCTTAATCGGTGGTTAGTTGGTCTCGTTGGGGTCGTTAGGGTAGAATGACGATTTTGCCCCTAGTTTGGCAAAAAGTGGACTTTTAGTTCCGGTGGTCCAATGGACTTTGACCGGTGACCAGGACGTAGTTTAGGACGTCACGAATCCGTAGGCAGGTGGCACGCCTAATTCCGACATCCAAGGAGGAAGTTATGATGTTCGGAAGGTTGAGGGCATAACCGTAATTTTGTTAAAATAAGGGGGAAAAAGTTGACTTTTTGGACGATCGGGTTTTGGTACGTTGATCGAGGACGGTTAGATAGATCTCGTTGTCCTGAGTTCGATGACAGGCGCCACGTATTCATCGGACTTAAGATGTGAGAGTTACGGGTCTAGAAAGATAGTGGCAAAATTGTAAATTTGGGTTAAAAGGAAGGGTAGTTTGGTCTTTGTGCTCTGGGAAGTGTGCAGCAGAGAGAAGACAGTTGGAAGGCTGAGATTGAGACAATTGTGAGAGGGGCTTTGGGATGGTGACACGTGCTAAAGGTGGAGTGGCTTCTGGTTGGTTCCAGTGTGTGCACGGTCCAATAATTTGGGTGTAACCGTGTTGTGTGTGTTGTGTTGTTCGCAGAAAAGAGTGAAACAGAGGGAGATTGTGAGGAAAAATTGAGGGGTGATCGTGGATATTGAAGGCTTCTGGTGAGTGAGGAGTGATCAGGAAGAGTGAGAGAGATGTTGGGGTGGTGCTGAGAGGGTTAGACGGTGTGGTGGCTGTGTGTGAGGGAGTGGAGAGCTGCGGGAAAATCAGGGGGAAACAGGGAGGAAATCAGAGAGTTTGTGAGAATCGTGGCGGTGGCGGCCGTGTACGGTGCAACTAAGATCGTAGTGGTGTCGTGAGGGGTACGAGAAGTCGACCAGACCCAGCGGAGCTCACGACGGCGAAGGAAGGCAGGTAATCCCTCATCCCTGTATCTTTGCTCTGTTTTGCCATTAATGTTCAAATTGGAAATCGTGATGGCTGAGGTTGAGTCGAGAGTTTTGATGACTTGGGTTAAGTTTAGAAGGGTCTTAGGAACCGTCTATGGTGGTTGCCGTGACGAGGGAGTGCACTGTGGAGACGAGACGACGGAGGTGCTCTGTGTGCCTTGTTTTGGCCGTGAGTTTCAGACGGGAAGTCGTGGACTTGGGGGGTGAGTCGACGGTTAAGGTGAGTTGGGTGAGGTTTAGGAAGGTCCAAGGAAGCGTCTGGTGTTGCCACCGTGACAGGGGAGGACCTGGGTGGCCGGAGAAGGAAACAGGGGACTGGTTCGAGTTTCTTTCGAGCTTGAGTCGATGAGCTACGGGATGAGTCGAGGTTTTTGGAGTTGGGGAAAGGATAGCCTAGGTCTGGACGAAGCTCTAGGTGAAGAAAGGAGGTGAATTGGTGGCCGGACGGCGGAGAACAGTCCTCGCCGGTTCGAGTTGCAGCGTCCGGTTCAGCACAGTCGACTCAAGGTTGCCGATGGTACTGTAGCTGGCGCGTGAGAGCCACGCGCAGCCACTTTGGGAGGCGCGTGGGGGCGCGTGCGGCGGTCTTTGGGGAAGATGTCAACATGGTTTTTGGTCTAGGAGTTGTGTTGAGTCCATTGGAATTGGTTTCGGGTTAATCGGACGTCGAATCGAAGTAGTTCCGCGAGGGTGAAGGTTTAGGGTTCCGGTTCGTTACGTTTAGGATCCGGGGATTTGTGAGGGAATGTAGGTGGATCCTCGTGAATGTGTTAGTAACGTACTTTGGCGGTTGTTGACAGGATCGGGACTTCCCGAGGAAGCTGAGGAACGTGCAGGACGTTCGGGACGCGATTGAGGGCTCGGTACTGTGAGTGGACCCTTTCCTTAAACTCGAACATGCATAACTGTTTTCTATACTTGTTTTATATACGTGATTTCATGATTGTTGGATTTATGATATGGTTTTATATGATTGCACGGTTTTCGAGAAATAATTATTTGGCACGTTTTACGAGAAAGTATGAATTCTGCATAAAAAGCTATGGTTTTGGGGTTTCAAATGTTAAATGATTTTCAATGATTATAAAGGGATTCTGGAACACGATTTCGATGAGCAATGGTTTTCGGTTTTAGAATCGGATTTCGTAAAGTGGAATTGGGTTTTAAAGTTGAAAAGTAGATTTCCGGATTTGGGTTCGGAATGACAGTTCTGAACGCCGGAAGGGCTTCGAACCGGGGATTTCGAATTTGAGTTTGGCTATGGATTTAGAATTGGTTTTACATTGAATTTGGATTGGATTTTCTGGATCTGGATATTGGGTTTAAAGACCCGGATATTGTGATTGACGGGGGACGGGCCCGGATTGGGTTTAAAGACCCGGATTGAGTTTAAAGACTCGGGAGTTTAAAGACTCGGATATATTGATATTTCCCCCGTAGGCCTGTTGAGTTTAAAGAGTCGGGAGTTTAAAGACTCGGGTGTTTAAAGACTCGGATATATTGATATTTCCCCCGTAGGCCTGTTGAGTTTAAAGAGTCGGGAGTTTAAAGACTCGGATATTATTGAGGCCTGGATTGAGTTTAAAGACTCGGGAGTTTAAAGACTCGGATAGGTCCAGCAGGTTTGATCGGAAAATGATGTTTTACGCTATAGTTTTATGATGCTTGTGATATGATTTCTATAACTGTTTTATAGTGTTTCGTTTTCTTATGATGTGGTTTTATAGTGATTTGGTTTATGAACTGGGTTATGCATGTGGTTTCAAAACGGAGGGCTAAACCCGGTTTTCTTATAAATGGTTTCGGAAACTTTTCTTTTATTTATGGTCCACTCACACCTTCTGTTTTTAACTGCCTTCCAGGTTGTGGAGCTAGTGCGGGGTTCCGGCGTCGAGGCAGCTTCTGAGGCATAGAAGTCACGAGAGGGATCCCGGAGTGTTTCAAATTTTTCCGCGTGCGTGTATTTAGGTTAGCGGTTTTTCTTTTCCGTGCATTTTGTACTATGCTCTGTAAAAACTTGTCTTTGAGATATTGATATAATTTCTCCTGCGTCTGACTGTTTGTGTCGGGGTGTCAGATGGGAGCAGGACTTACCTCGGTTTTCGGGGTGCAACCGGGGTGGGTCCTGACATGATGACTCAGGAGCAGGATTGCTATGATTAGACATCTGGGCCGTCAGACATCTGGGATGTCAGAGATATTGACCCGGAGAGACCCCGGGCAGCACGCGTTGCTTATTATTATACCGTGAGATATGACGTCTGGGACGTCGAGCTTCTGGGACGCTAGGCATCTGGGATGCCCAGGATGGTTTAAACATGTTTTCCTGGAAATGGTATTTATGGTTATTGTTTTGGGCGATGACCCACTTGGAATTGGAATTGGTATTCTGGATGTCGGATTTATATAATATATGTTTGGTTTTCGGTATTCATGGTTTTGGGTAGAGACCCACATGATTTGGTTTTACGGTTTCTGGGCTAAGGCCCTAATGGTTGTTTTTAGTAAATAGTTACTTACTGGTTTTCGATGCATGCATACGTTTTAATGAAGGGCATAAATATCTTTATGAAATATGTTTTATGAACTTATTTATTTTCGTCCACTCACAGCCTTTATTGTTTTAAATGCCCTTCAGGTTGATCACGGATGCGACTGCAGCAGAGACTGGGACATTGCATGCCTCCTCCATCGATCCTTGCGCACTCTGGAAGCTCGTCGGGGGCAGTGGCTTTAGGTTATCCCTTGTCTGACACTTCGTGTCAGACAGGAGTATGACACATCCCACGGTAATCCCGGGGAGGATTGAGATGGGTCATGTCACTCACCGTGATGCCTCAGCCTTCACACAGCTCGCGTCCGCGATCAACTTGGAGGGTGCCAAAATCAGTGAAAAGTGTGAGTGGACAAAAATAAAGTTTTTGTAAAACCATTTTCCGACATATACACTTACACCTTCTGTTTTATAAAACATGCATGCTTAGTCAAATAAACCATTGTGCTCAAAGATCGCAATCAATAAACAAATTATAAACCGTAGATCCAACTCGAAATCACATAAAAACACAAAGGCCCGCTGGCCCACATTTTACTGAAATAACTAGCTCTTAGCCGTTTTGAAATCATTTGCACAAATCACAATTAGTAAATGTCAAACTTGATCTCGTTGGTCCAACCAGTCTAATGTCAAACTTCGTCATGCTGGTTGACACGACCCATCCCAATCCCCCCGGGATTACCATGGAATGTGACGTGCTCCCGTCTGACAAGAGGCGCCAGACAAGGGATAACCGATTGCCATTGCCCAAACGGGCTTCCAGAGTGCGTAAGGATCGATGGAAGAGGTGTGCGATGCTCAAGTCTCTGCTGCAGTCGTATCCGGAATCAACCTGAAGGGCATTGAAAACAAAAGCTGTGAGTGGACGAAAATAAACAAGTCTGTTAAAAACATTTATAAGACATTTATGCCCCTCAGTAAAATCATATGCATGCGCCAAAAACCAATGATCACACATTTATTTAGAAATAACCATTAGGGCCTTAGCCCGGAAACCAAAGCATAGTTTCAAATTCCAAAAGTCAATCCGAGAGTTATTTCATAAATCCAATAATATGAACCATAAGGCATATAATATAAACCATAACCATAATTTTAGCCACTGCACTATACACTCCAATCCGACATCCCTGATGTCTGACGTCCCTGACGTCAATAAGGTCACAATCACAAGGCTACGCGTGCCACTCGGGTCTCAATTTCCGAGTTCAATCCCCGAACCCCGTTCGGGTACAGCATCCCCGATGCTTAGCGTCATAGACGCTGGACGTACTAGACGTCCGTGACCTCTCCGGGGTACCTCATCCGGAGGAGACAATATAATATGGAAGGATCTATACAGTGCAGTACCAAATACATTTTATAGATATCCACATGCAAAACATATAGGTATACATAGGTAAAATCCGAACCATTCGTTACGTTTCATCAAACGGGTCTCATGCCCAAATACCGTGAAACGTGCCATAACCGAAATATCATCAAAACCATTTATTGATTCCAGCATGTGAACATATATAAAATGTAAACCAGAAAACATTTATTTAATTCCAATTTAGGGTCCCCGACCCGCAATCACATGTAGAAATCAACTGGGCCCCTGACCCGATTTCACAAGTTAACTGGGCCCCTGGCCCGATCCACATGTTAACTGGGCCCCTGGCCCGATTCCATAAATCAACTGGGCCCCTGGCCCGATTTCACTTTCTCAAATTTGTAACCGTTTCATGAAATCATATCCAACCGCATTTTGGAAATCCGTGCAAATCCAGAAAAATCTCGATTTACGTGCAAACACGTAAATCGTCTCGAAATGCGTGAAAATATATAAATTCACCGATATCCAAAACAAATCATTTAATCACAATTTATAACAATCATGAAACAGTTATGCATGCATCGAATTTATAAAACCAATGTCCACTCACAGACCGTTTAACCGAGCGCCTCGATACGCGTGCCATAGGCCTTCCCGGGCCACACCACTATCACCGGGACTCCCAATCCTGTTCAAATCACATTAGAGGATTACTAACCTCATCATTAACATCCTATTCAAGTCCCGTAATTTTCCCGAATTTTTAAGTATTTTTAAGCTGGATTTAAAACCTTCGGACATCCCGAACAATAACGAGACGGTGTCCGATCGACACGAAACCAATTCCAAAATGTCCGTTACATTAAATAGGACAGAAGTCATGTTGACCTCACCTCGAGATTCGTACCCACGCGCCGTCACACGCCGCCGTGAGTGGCTGCGCGTGAGACCCACGCGCCTGCTACAGTGCATCGTCCTAACCCGTAAGTCTGGTAAACGGGTCCAGTTTACCCGCGAGACGACCCGGTTCCAATCCCGTCAATTCGATCCTAATTCCTTCAATTGATCATTCCATTAGTTTCGTTTTAAGTTAAATTAAGGTTCTGTAACGTTGATTACACAAAACATTACCTACACTTCCACGATTCAATGATGATCCACGAAGAACACCCGGTTACTGTGCAATCATGGAACTCCCTCAATTGCTGCAGCTTTCATCCAATTGATGATTCCAGAAGCATCAACGGACCCTGAGGAACAATTCCCCCACATCAATTGCATCAAACCGGTGCTCAAACGTCACGACTCAAACTCGAGCACCGTCACTGTTCAACAATGGAGTTCTGCCATTCTCCAACGTTTTCCTTCAATTGATGAACCCAGAAGCATCGTGGGATCATGAGGAGTCATTTCCCCACAACAATTGAGTCAATCGCAGCTCCAAACTCCACGACTCATCCTCGATTTCTTCCTCTGTCACCAAGCTCGATCAGAGCCAAAACGGCACCAATTCTTCTCGTTTTTGACGTGGATCGACTCGTCACAACCTCAGTAAGATGTTTCCAAGCTCCAATTCGATCATCGCAGCTCAAATCGTCCAATTTGATTTTCCCTCCCAAAACTAAATCTTTCGAATTCTCAGTTCCTCCTCACTGTCAATCTCTTGTGTTTACCCAGTTGAATTCACTCTCAAAATGCTCACAAAATCACACTCTCAGGTTCAGCAATGGAAGAGGAATTGGTTGGGAGAGTATTGGATTTGGTTGTACACGGTTAAGGAAAATATGGAGGTTAATGGAAATTAAAAGATTAATTAATTAATTTAAAACTAATTAAACATCATCATGAGGTCTCCCCCAAAAACATGGATTCTGATTTCAAGGGATGAGTGACACTTGTCACTCATCCAGGTGTGTAGGGTCAACGGTCACTATTCATTATTATATTATTATATTATTATTTTAATCCGAGCCTCGGTTCGTTAGTCCGTTTCCTTGACCATAACGTTGTCGTCGAATCTCCGATTTCGGCATGCCGCCTGTCGTTGGATTCATATCGACGATACCTACGTAACGGTCCTTGGCCCTCGCCCATCGGACCTCCCGGTCAAAAAGTCAACATTTGGCCCCTAATATGCCAAATTACGAAAATGCCCTTGCACTTCCGAACACCATAACTTTCTCCACGAACGTCGGAATCGAACGTGCCACCTGTCTATGAACTCGTGACGTCCCGAACTACGTCACGGTCATCGGTCAAAGTCCATTTGACCATCCGAAATAAAAGTCAACGTTTTGCCCACGCCTAGGGGCAAAACGGTCATTTTGCACAATTCGTCCGAAGTCGCCCAACTAATCCCAGATTAGTAAATCATAATTAAATATTATTAAATCCCGATATTCGGGACGGGTCGTTACAACCTTCCCTCCTTAATGAATTTCGTCCTCGAAATTACCAACAACCTTATTCCACAAACACCTCGTGGAAAACAATTCGACCATACATCTGTGTACACTTGTACACCCACATACTGGGACAACACCAGCCTCGTTTGTACCCAGACATCCCATCACAGTCATACGTCATAATAGCAACAACACTCGACCACCTCGAGTGGAAATGATCACCTGATCCGCGATAAAATCGCCTAACCATTTAGCTGACTCCTTCAGCTAGATGGTTCCTTTCCATTATCAATATATCCTTACATTTGCTCCCATTGGGAGTCACCAAATCTCATTTGTCAGTCCATGCTGACACCATCAGTCAAACTGTCACCACTAAGCTTTACCACCCTAGTAAAGCACCAACCTTCTGTCCGTCCGTGACAACACCACGTACTACATCACCCTCGATGTAGCGTAAGATCAACCACATGATCTCAATTTGCAGGGCAAGCCCAATCCTGCGACACCAATTAATCTCAATGTCCATAACCGCCGACTCCCTCAGCGAACCAAGACGCTGGGAAATCACGGTGTGATCAAGTCACACAAGGCTACTCGTGGTTACTCAGACCACCAATTCACTCATCCTGAGTGTACGTATACCGTCAAGTAACCCTAACAAGTGGCGCAACTGGAACACATTGAATACCAGCCCAGCAGTGATCACACATATCAATACCGGGGTTCCACTAGCCAACCATGGCTAAGAGCACCTGCTCTTAAGATCACTGAACCCGACAAGCTCAAACTGCCCAGCGCACAGCATCCAATGTCCAGTCCACAATACAGCCAAACAAATGATATCAGAACCAATCCGATTACCAACACATTAGTTACACACCACTGGTACATCCCATGTACCGCCATTAGGCACCACTCAGCCTAACCAGTCTCAATCCTCGCACAACGTACCTTGTACGTACCTCAATTCATCAATTCGCCTACAACCACCTAGGTCGTAGCCAAAAACGTTCCAATAATGAAGTACCTTTGCCCAAACCAACATGAGACAAAGCGAACTCCACCCGTCATCCAGTTCCAATTCCGAATCCGAATTCGCAATTTCGTAAGAAATCCCGAACCCGAACCCAGACATCATATTTTATTCCATGTCCAAATCCGAATCCGAAATCATTATTCCGTAAGCTAGCATTGGAATAATCATTCCGCACCCAAATCCAGTAATCCATTTTCGAGCTTCGCAATCGAATCCTGAATCGTCACCCAGAAATTCGATTCCAAAACCCAAAATCTCGTTTACGTCCACCAAGACGTAACAAAACCGAACCTATCGGTTGCCTGTCCGAAACACTCGATTGACTTCATAGGGAAGCCAATCCCAATATCCACACGTCAAAGGTTGACAAAATCTGACCACATCGGAAACCTACTCAACCGAGTAACAACCATATGGACTTCACTCCGAAAAGAAGTTCAGTCCCGTCATTTACGACTCACATACCAAGGTAAGAGTGATAACTCTCATCCAATCTGGATCATCACGATCACAACCCAGATCCATTGCTACGTCACCCGACAAGCAACATCACGATCCTAGATCGTCACATCGACCAAAGTCGACAACATCGCAAATCAGATCCACCTAGGATCCACACATGCTCACATAGCTAACAATCCATCAGAAAGCTGATCGTAGGGTCTTACACCTTCAATTGAATCCTTCGTCAAATTTCCCTTGGTGGAAAGATGACCTCGCATTTCACCACCAAATCCAAAATCATACACAACAACTTGTGTCCAATGTCCCAAGGCCAAACATGGGTCCACCAACCAATACACGCTCAACGTACTGGTAGCAACAATCATCATCTGCCACGGCAGGAAATATGAAGTCAACCCTAATGACTTCGGAATACCAATCACCGATGCGGAAACGAGCACTCCTCTCGTCTCCCAATCACAACTCTCCCCAAAACGGGAGTTCCAACCATGTTGGAAACAGACATGCTCCCAATGACATGTCAAGTCCAACCACTGGACTGCCCACGTCCATACCTCACTTGGACCACCACGTGTCCACAATCAATTCATTACTCGGACCTCACGTCCGTCAATAATCATGCATGCACACACCCCGATTCCGAACGGGAATCCACAACTCTGCCTGGATGTGCATACCAAACTGCCTTCGTCTCACATCTCAACCTCTACAGGTTCAATCCTCAGGTTCCAAGTGATCCACAATCACAAAATCCCACATCAATACCACGAATGGTTTCCACGACTTTTCCAATTTCAATAATTTCCTTGTACTCTCTGGGGATATAAGAAGTATACCAACATACCAATCTCGGAGTTGACAACAACTCCCCAAATCCACCAATACACATGACATAGGGAACAGCATCCCAAGATTCCCCAAATTTTCAATCATACCTTTTGATCCATTCATCACTTGTCATCATAAATCTGTTGGGACTTATCCCAACACATCACAACCTCCACTGGATCCCATCCATTCCAAGACTCAACCACCACTGAGTCGCAGATACCGATCATCTGTCCATCATGACAGAGTCACACCCCAAATGGTGGCTCCTCGTCATCACAATCACCGACACCGGTACCAGCACCAGTGCTAGTACCAGCACCAACGCACCATCATCAACACTAGTATCAGCACACAGGCATCCATACTAGTATTGGCATAAAGGCACCAACATACCAACATCCATACCTAGCACACGATGTGCAAAGTTGTTACCCTGGATCTCCGTTCATTCCGAACGACGATCCCGTAACACCACTCGTACCCCACGACTATGGGTACCTCCAATTTTTGCCATCGGCACATCAGGATAATGGACGTTCCCTGAACATCCCCTGATCCCCAAGTGTGAAATCCACACAAAATACCCTCGATAGCCAGTCATCTCGACACAACTGTCGACCAACAGTCATCGTTGTCAAGACCCGTATCCACACATCACACTAATATTCGATCCGACACGGGAATCCACATCATATCTTGTAACCGCATCCGTGGATCGAATCCATAAGACTCACTAGAGTCATCCACATGGTCATCCATGACCTCAGCCGCTTGTCGCAACACAAGTTCTCACTTAAGGTTCACCTTTCGGTCCATCAATTATAAATTAGGGTTCCAAAATCACACCCTAGGGTTCCACCGAACCCAACTGCCTTCTGCAGTAAAATCCACAACCTGACCGACCCCGCGGTCCTGACATCATATAGACGTCCAATCCAATCCAATCGTCAATTCAATGTGGGTTCCATCGTGGGTTCCACCACGAAGGTCATCGGCTAACTCCGATGCACCAACCCCCGTACACTAGCCAACACTACTAGGGTCCAAAACTTAGACCAATACTCAACTGAGTTCACATTTCCAATACATTACTCCAATGGGGTTCCTTGAACCCGGCTGTGCCCAGTGGCACAACAATCCATAATCACATGACCGAACCGACGGTCCCACATTACCAATTAATCGTATACAACCCCACTTGGGTTGAATCGCAACAATGCACGGCGTATCGGGCCAAACTCACCCAATCTACCATACAAACCCAAAACTATCTATCAGGTTGACAACGGAACTGCAGCCCAAAGAGACATCACACCCTCGTCCTTCGCGCACAAAAGAGCAAAACCTGCTCTGATACCACTTGACACGACCCATCCCAATCCCCCCGGGATTACCATGGAATGTGACGTGCTCCCGTCTGACAAGAGGCGCCAGGCAAGGGATAACCGATTGCCATTGCCCAAACGGGCTTCCAGAGTGCGTAAGGATCAATGGAGGAGGTGTGCGATGCTCAAGTCTCTACTGCAGTCGTATCCGGAATCAACCTGAAGGGCATTGAAAACAAAAGCTGTGAGTGGACGAAAATAAACAAGTCTGTTAAAAACATTTATAAGACATTTATGCCCTTCAGTAAAATCATATGCATGCGCCAAAAACCAATGATCACACATTTATTTAGAAATAACCATTAGGGCCTTAGCCCGGAAACCAAAGCATAGTTTCAAATTCCAAAAGTCAATCCGAGAGTTATTTCATAAAACCAGTAATATGAACCATAAGGCATATAATATAAACCATAACCATAATTTTAGCCACTGCACTATACACTCCAATCCGACATCCCTGATGTCTGACGTCCCTGACGTCAATAAGGTCACAATCACAAGGCTACGCATGCCACTCGGGTCTCAATTTCCGAGTTCAATCCCCGAACCCCGTTCGGGTACAGCATCCCCGATGCTTAGCGTCATAGACGCTGGACGTACTAGACGTCCGTGACCTCTCCGGGGTACCTCATCCGGAGGAGACAATATAATATGGAAGGATCTATACAGTGCAGTACCAAATACATTTTATAGATATCCACATGCAAAATATATAGGTATACATAGGTAAAATCCGAACCATTCGTTACGTTTCATCAAACGGGTCTCATGCCCAAATACCGTGAAACGTGCCATAACCGAAATATCATCAAAACCATTTATTGATTCCAGCATGTGAACATATATAAAATGTAAACCAGAAAACATTTATTCAATTCCAATTTAGGGTCCCCGACCCGCAATCACATGTAGAAATCAACTGGGCCCCTGGCCCGATTTCACAAGTTAACTGGGCCCCTGGCCCGATCCACATGTTAACTGGGCCCCTGGCCCGATTCCATAAATCAACTGGGCCCCTGGCCCGATTTCACTTTCTCAAATTTGTAACCGTTTCATGAAATCATATCCAACCGCATTTTGGAAATCCGTGCAAATCTAGAAAAATCTCGATTTACGTGCAAACACGTAAATCGCCTCGAAATGCTTGAAAATATATAAATTCACCGATATCCAAAACAAATCATTTAATCACAATTTATAACAATCATGAAACAGTTATGCATGCATCGAATTTATAAAACCAATGTCCACTCACAGACCGTTTAACCGAGCGCCTCGATACGCGTGCCATAGGCCTTCCCGGGCCACACCACTATCACCGGGACTCCCAATCCTGTTCAAATCACATTAGAGGATTACTAACCTCATCATTAACATCCTATTCAAGTCCCGTAATTTTCCCGAATTTTTAAGTATTTTTAAGCTGGATTTAAAACCTTCGGACATCCCGAACAATAACGAGATGGTGTCCGATCGACACGAAACCAATTCCAAAATGTCCGTTACATTAAATAGGACAGAAGTCATGTTGACCTCACCTCGAGATTCGTGCCCACGCGCCGTCACGCGCCGCCGTGAGTGGCTGCGCGTGAGACCCACGCGCCTGCTACAGTGCATCGTCCTAACCCGTAAGTCTGGTAAACGGGTCCAGTTTACCCGCGAGACGACCCGGTTCCAATCCCGTCAATTCGATCCTAATTCCTTCAATTGATCATTCCATTAGTTTCGTTTTAAGTTAAATTAAGGTTCTGTAACGTTGATTACACAAAACATTACCTACACTTCCACGATTCAACGATGATCCACGAAGAACACCCGGTTACTGTGCAATCATGGAACTCCCTCAATTGCTGCAGCTTTCATCCAATTGATGATTCCAGAAGCATCAACGGACCCTGAGGAACAATTCCCCCACAACAATTGCATCAAACCGGTGCTCAAACGTCACGACTCAAACTCGAGCACCGTCACTGTTCAACAATGGAGTTCTGCCATTCTCCAACGTTTTCCTTCAATTGATGAACCCAGAAGCATCGTGGGATCATGAGGAGTCATTTCCCCACAACAATTGAGTCAATCGCAGCTCCAAACTCCACGACTCATCCTCGATTTCTTTCTCTGTCACCAAGCTCGATCAGAGCCAAAACGGCACCAATTCTTCTCGTTTTTGACGTGGATCGACTCGTCACAACCTCAGTAAGATGTTTCCAAGCTCCAATTCGATCATCGCAGCTCAAATCGTCCAATTTGATTTCCCTCCCAAAACTAAATCTTTCGAATTCTCAGTTCCTCCTCACTGTCAATCTCTCGTGTTTACCCAGTTGAATTCACTCTCAAAATGCTCACAAAATCACACTCTCAGGTTCAGCAATGGAAGAGGAATTGGTTGGGAGAGTATTGGATTTGGTTGTACACGGTTAAGGAAAATATGGAGGTTAATGGAAATTAAAAGATTAATTAATTAATTAAAAACTAATTAAACATCATCATGAGGTCTCCCCCAAAAACATGGATTCTGATTTCAAGGGATGAGTGACACTTGTCACTCATCCAGGTGTGTAGGGTCAACGGTCACTATTCATTATTATATTATTATATTATTATTTTAATTCGAGCCTCGGTTCGTTAGTCCGTTTCCTTGACCATAACGTTGTCGTCGAATCTCCGATTTCGGCATGCCGCCTGTCGTTGGATTCATATCGACGATACCTACGTAACGGTCCTTGGCCCTCGCCCATCGGACCTCCCGGTCAAAAAGTCAACATTTGGCCCCTAATATGCCAAATTACGAAAATGCCCTTGCACTTTCGAACACCATAACTTTCTCCACGAACGTCGGAATCGAACGTGCCACCTGTCTATGAACTCGTGACGTCCCGAACTACGTCACGGTCATCGGTCAAAGTCCATTTGACCATCCGAAATAAAAGTCAACGTTTTGCCCACGCCTAGGGGCAAAACGGTCATTTTGCACAATTCGTCCGAAGTCGCCCAACTAATCCCAGATTAGTAAATCATAATTAAATATTATTAAATCCCGATATTCGGGACGGGTCGTTACAACCTTCCCTCCTTAAAGAATTTCGTCCTCGAAATTACCAACAACCTTATTCCACAAACACCTCTTATCGATATGAAACTACCACCATTGGATTCAAAACGTCAAAATCTTTTGTACAAGATTGGTTTGATCTCAAAATTTGTGCACACGCGCTGGTTAAAGTTCTCACGCGCCTGGTCAACTCTGACATCAGCTGTTGACGTCAGCCCTAGCTGACGACACTACTGACGTCATCTGACATCTAACAATTTGATAGCTCTTGACAACTGCCAAGTGGCATGACACGACCCATCCCAATCCCCTCGGGATTACGCGGGATGAGCCATGCTCCCATCTAACCCACGTGCGATATGAAGACCAGACACCCGTCTAACCCCCATGTAACACGAGGCCAAACAAGGGATACCCAGGTTGACAGCCCAAACGACTTCTAGAGCGTGCAGGAACCGTAGTGGAGTGTGTGATGTCTCGGTCTCATTAGCAGCCCGCATCCGCTATCAACTTAAAAGGCATTAAAAACCAGAAACTGTGAGTGGAAGAAAATAAATAATTTAAGAAACTCATTTCATAAGAAAAGTCATTTATGCCCTTCACGTAAAAATAATGCATGCATTCCAAAACCATTACATTTCCAATATAACAAAAACGTTAATGAAACCAAAAGCATTTCCTTTCTCAAATCCATAGTGTAACGATCCATCCCGAATACCAGGATTTAGTATTAATGAATTATGGTTTAGAATGACTAATCGGGGGTTAGTTGAGAAAATTAGGATGGACGGTGTAAAATGACCATTTTGCCCCTAGAATTAGGCAAAATGTTGACTTTTGACTCAAGGAGTCAAACGTATGAGGACCGATGATTGTGATATAGACCGGGATGTCATGAGTTTGTAGACAAGTGGCACATCGAAATTAGACGTCGAACGGGTAAGTTATGGTCACGAGATCGAAATCAGGAACTTGCGTCTCGGGATTCGAATTAAAACTTAATGAAATCTGATTGGCTAATTACTTAATGTGGGACCCTTGGATGAGTGACACTTGCCACTCATCCCATTGGTCCTTGCCCCTAAATCATGGATCTGGTTTATGATTAGGCCATTTGCATTAATATATATATATATTATTTTATATTTTCCCTCACATTTCTCTCTCCCTCCCCGCGCATCAGTTCTTCATCGTATTTTTCATTTTCTTCTTCAAACCGTGAACCCCCACACACAACCCCTCCCCTCCCCCCCTAATCCTCATCAATAGCATTTGGGCTGTGAATGAAAAAGTGAGTTGAGGTCGAGACGGTGCTGACGGTGGCGACAACGAGGCTCGTGACGACTCAGGTAAGGAGATTTTTTGAGAGCCTTGTTTTGGGTTCAAAAATGGCAAACCACGTTTCGTTGATTGATGATCGATTTGGTTGATTGGCTGAGGTTCTAGTGGCGGAGGTGAGTCTACTGGGCTTGGAGGCAAGGCCAGAGGTGGCCGAAATCGCGGGAAACCGACGGTGGAAGCTTGGTCGTTTTTTTTCCGATCAGGAAGGTGAGTTAAGGATTGATTTCTAGGTTTTCGTAGGTAAATCGGTTAGGAATGATTAGAAGAAGCCTTAGGGATTAAAAGGACTGAAAAAGATGGGGAAATGGGGAAAACCGACCCTGTAGTGAACCGGTTCAGACCGGGTTCGCTAGAGGTTGAAGAAGAACAGTACCCCGGCGCGTGGGGCAGAATTAGGTGATGCAATCAACATGTAATTTTATCCTTTCGATGTAATGAACATTTTGGGATAAGTTTTGAGTCGATCGACATCGTTTTGATATAGTTCGGGATGTCCGAAGGTTTAGGATCGAGTTTAAATACGTTTAAAAATCCAGGAAAATTATGAGGATTTAATGGAAGGTTATTGGAAGTGTTAGTGACCTTATGATGTGATTTGGACAGGTCCGGATGTTCCGGTCATGATGATTTAACCCGGGGAGGCTTATGGCACGCATATCGAGGCGACTGCTAGACGGCCTGTGAGTGGACTTTGTTTTCTAAACTGTGATGCATGCTTAACTGTTTTATATGCTTTACATATGTGATTTATATGATTATGATTGTGATATTAGTGATTTACATATTTGCACGTATATCGAGATTTATGGTTTTACACTATGGTTATACGTGCTTGTGGTTTCGGTGATGGTTTGATGAAATGGTTTTGGATTTGAAAAGGTGAACTCGAGCATGAGACCCATTTGTTTTGGAAACCCTCAGACATGAAGTCCATTTGAGTTATATTATCGGGTCATGGACCCAGTTGGTTTACGAAATCGAGCATGAAGCCTAATTGTGTTTTATGAATGTGATTTCGGATCGGGGACCCATAAATGGATTTGGATAAATGGATTTGGATTTTAGAAATCAGATTTGTGGATTACGATGGTTTTATGGAAATCCTGGGAATAGGCCCATTTGAACGGATTGAGATGATTATGAAATGTTTTCCATATACCATCGTTATATCTATGGATTGTCTCCTCCAGTCGTCTGGAACACTAGAGTGGTCACATCGCATTGCCTGCGAGGGGTCACTGTACGGAGCGACCGGACCGTATAGTGACTCAGGAGCAGGATTGCTAGACGTCTGGGATGTCAGAGATTGACTCGGGTTGAGACCCCGGGTAGCACGCGTAGCTTGGACCGTAACATGACATTTGGGACGCCAAGCATCTGGGATACCGAAGATTGGTATATAACGATGTTTGATTGGATTGTGATTTATGGATTTACTAGATTGTGTATTTGAATTACAGATTTATTTGATTTATGAAATGATATTTCAGTGTTGGTGATTTTGGGCAGTGGCCCACATGATTGGATTTACGGTTTTGGGCTGAGTTTCTCATACTTGGTTGATTTTATAGTTTTGGGCTAAGGCCCTAATGATTTAATTAAATTACATGGTTTGATTATTGGTTTTCGAATGCATGCATGTTTTTTAGTGAAGGGCATAAATGTCTTCTTATGAAATGTGTTTTCATTAAACTATTGATTTTTCGTCCACTCATAGTTTTTAATGGTTTTAATGCCCTTCAGGTTGATCACGGATGCGAGCTGTAATATAGACCGAGACATCACACTCCTCCACCGATCCTGACGTGCTCTAGAAGCTCCGAATAGGCTGCAGTTTCGAGTTATCCCTTGTCTGACACTTCGTGTCAGACGGGAGCATGACACATTCTGCGTTAATCCCGATGAGATTTGGGATGGGTCGTGTCACTTAGGGCCTTAGCCCAAACCATAAACCAAAACCAAGTGCGGGAACTCAGCCCAAAACCATAAATCCAAATCATGTAGGTCACTGCCCAAAAAAATCTTAAAAACAATATGGAAACAATCATTATATCACGTAAATCCGAACACACATCAATGAATCAAACCTACTGGATCACATCTTAATGAGTCTTTAAACTCACTAACATATCAGGCCTCCCGGGTAACAAGTCTTTAAACTCACAATTCTTTAAACTCAAATAATATCGGGCCCCCCGCGGGTCAATCAATGAGTCTTTAAACTCAAAAACATATCGAGCCCTCCCGGGGCAATCAATCAACGAATCTTTAAACTCACGGGTCTTTAAATCCAAAAACATAGCATCGGATCCAGCAAATCTAATTTAAAACCATTCATATTTCAAATCATAAACCAATTCTAGAAATCCAAGTTATCAATTCCAAATCCATTTAAAGTCTTTGAATCCGAATCACATTTCAATTCCAAAATCATGCCATCAAAACCATTATTAAACCACAACACGTATAAACACAGTATGAAAGCATAACCTCAAAATACATGCAAATACAGAAATCACCACAAAATACGTGCAAATACGTAAATCACAAATACCAAAATCATAAGCATAGAAATCACATATAGAATACATATAAAACAGTTATGCATGCATCAAATTTAGAAAACAAAAGTCTACTCACAAACCATCCTAGCTGCTGCCTCAATAAGCGAACCATAAGCCTTTCCGGGCCACATCACCATCTCCTGGACTTCCGAACCTGTCCAAATCATACATGAAGGTCACTAACTACTTCAAATAACCTACATTAAATCCCCCAATTTTTTGAGATTTTTAAACGTATTTAAAATAAACCCTAAACCTTCGGACACCCAAAAATACCCCGAAACGGTGTCCGATCGACTCAAAACTTGTCCCAAAATTTTCGTTACATCGAAAGGATGAAAACACATGTTGACCATGTCTGAAGATTTGCCTCACGCGCTCTCACTCGTCGCCCAAAGGTGTTGCGCGTGGGAGCCACGTGCTGGGAACAGTGTCACCCCTAACCTCTGTCGAACTCGGTTCTCTGGTTTTTCGAGTCACCAGACCCGGCGACCCGACCCTGCTAGTTCTCCGTTAATTTTAACCCAAATTCAATCTTGTTTGTTCCAATCTCTTCGTCCTACCATTCCCTAGCGATCTACCTACCTAAAACCTTGAAACCAAGCCCATCAATTACATGTGATCACATGAACAGTACGACCAAAATGTCCTCCTCTGTTTCCGGCTATCACACACCACCTCTGGCTTCGAACTCGAGTCCTATGAGCTCGTAGGATCATCAGCAACCTCATCCAATCAACAGAAAAGATCAACAACCACACAAACCGTCATGAATCATAAAAACCTTTCAAGGGTTCATGCCGGTCCCCATAAACCGTCATGAACCATAAAACCTTTCAAGGGTTCATGCCGGTTCCCATAAACCGTCATGAACCTAGAAATTCATTAGGGTCCCCGACCCGAAATCATAAACGTAAAGTAACTGGGTCTCGTGCCAGAACACATGACTCAACTAGGCATCGTGCCCGATATCTCAGGGTCAGTCACGACTCCGATCGTAGTGATGCGTGCAACCATCCATCCAGGATCGCCCTCAATCCTGTTATGTCGCCCTGAACAAATCAACCGACGCGACCACGGCTAGATGATGGAGCACTCATCATCGATCGATATCCTGAACCGTCAGCACTCCGAAGTTGAGCCTCCATCGGCTGCCCTATAATAGATCGTGCATCGTGACCTCTCCAGAAGGAACGTATCTCAATCCGGAAGCGAGCGTCATATCGCCCGCCGCCGTGCACAAAGCAATCGCCGCGACCACTATTCAGACCCGAAGGTCATCGATGGGGTCATATGCCCGAGACAAAACCAAATGGGTCTCATGCCTGAGTTTATCCCTTTTGAAATCCAAAACCATTTCATTTAAACCAACAAAGAAAGTACAAACCCGTATTGGCACTGTATAAGGCCGAAACCTCGAAATACGTGCCAATGCGTAACCACACTCAAATGCACTCATGGCATTGCAAAACATGTATTAAAACATATAATAAACATTTATGCATGTACCAATTTAGAAAATAAGGTCCACTCACAGACCGTCCAAGCTGTCGCCTCGATATGCGTGCCATACAGCTCTCTCGAGCCAATCATCGTCATCGGGACTCCCAAACTTGTCCAAATCACTTTAGAGGGTTACTAACTACCTTATTAACCTCTCACTAAAGTCCCGTAATTTTTTGGAATTTTTAACTATTTTTAATCCCGATCCTAAAACTTCGGACACCCCGAAACCTATCGAAACGATGTCCGATCGACACGAAACCAGTCCCAAAATGCTCCTTACATCGAATAGATGATTTCACATGTTGAAAACATCCCCAAAATGTCCCTCACGTACCCCCACACGCCCAAGGAAGCTCCTGCGCGTGAAGACCACGCGCGGGCACTATTCATCTTCTTCCCAAACGACTGAACCGGGTCTGACTGGTTCTGAACCGGTTCAACCTCCTAACCTTCATGTTTTCGATCCATTTTAACCCATTTTAATCCCTAAGTGTTCCTATCCTATCTTTTTAACTATTAAAAACATAAGGATAACCGTGAAAACCATACCTCCATGTCCGACAATGGTGGCGACGGCTGCAACCTCCACCCGTCGTGGCCTCCGGCCATCTTAGCCTTAGCAAATGATCGAGTCCTTCCCAAAAGTTCACCAGGAAGTCAACCCATACGTTAGAATCGATCAAAAACCCACAAAAACCGACTTTCAAATTTTGAATATAACAAAGGCCCTCGGGTTACTCACCTCCGCCGTCCACCACCGTGGCTCGTCGTCGTCCTCGTTCTCAGTCCTTCCTTTCACTCTCTCACGGTCACACATGAGAACTCATAATGATTATGGTGGTGAGGAAACCGGGTGGTGAGTCGTATGGGTTGTTTGTTCAAGGAGAAAGAAGAAAATGGTGTTTCGGGTTTGTGAGAAACAGAGAAGAGATGATGAAGTTTGATGAAGAAGGGAAATCAATGGACGGTGGAGATTGAGAGGGGTGATGAGATGAAGGGTCAAGATTAAAAGATGAGTTAAGTGGAAATTATAAAATAATTAAAATATTATTATTTAATTCTAATCTCACCAATCAATGTGAGATCCACTTTTTAGGGATAATGATCAATTAGATGAGTGACACTTGTCACTCATCCATGGGTCCCACACTAAAATTCAACCAATCAGATATTGCCAAGTCATCTTCGCCTCGTAATGTGTGTATAGTGAAATCGAACTTCCGTGACTCATAACTCTCCCGTTCGAAGTCCGATTTCAGCGTGCCACCTGTCTACGGATTCGTATCAACCCAATCTACGTAACGGTCATCGACCCTCGGCCATCGGACCTCCCAGTCCAAAAGTCAACTCTTTGCCCCTTTTAACCATAATTACCAAAATACCCTTGAACTTCTGAACGTCATAACTTCTTTCTCGAATGTCGGAATTGAATGTGCCACCTGTCTATGAACTCGTGACGTCCCGAACTACGTCACGATCATCGATCAAAGTCCATTTGACCGCCTGAACAAAAAGTCAACATTTTGCCCACGCCCAAGGGTAAAATGGTCATTTTGCATCATTCGTCCGATTTCGCCCAACTAATCACGGATTAACCTCACTAATCATGATTAGTCACTAATCTAATCCCGAAATTTGAGACGGGTCGTTACAGATGAAGATCGAAGATGTTTCGTGTGGGTTGGTTCTCACGGGTTTCACTCACACACACGGTCACTCTGTTTTTCATCTCAACCAAACCGTTCAACCATATAAACAATTATCACACCATTTTAATTATCTTAAGTGAGGTGGTGTACATGTTTCCAGAAAAGGGACAAATGTCCCTGTCCAATTTGTCCCAAAACCAAATGCAAGGTAAAAAGACCAAAATTCCCTTGCACTAAAATTACCAAATGACCCCGAACGTCGGAATCGGACGTGCCGTCTGTCTATCAACTCGTGACGTCTCGACCTACGTCACGGTCATCGGTCAAGGTCCATTTGACCATCCGAATCGAAAGTCAACATTTTGCCCATTACCAAGGGCAAAATGGTCATTTCGCCCATTACCAAGGGCAAAATGGTCATTTCACACCGTTCGTCCGCCTTTCTTTGATTAATCACCGATCAGTCGCGCTAATCTTCCATTAATCACCAATCTAATCTCGAAATTTGGGACGAGTCATTACATGACACCTCTTGATTAGTGCCACATGTCACCACCTAACATGTGCCACGTGTCTCTGTTGACATCATCACGACCACGTCAGCATGACAACACCCTGACAAGTTGACATGTGGCATCATTTGATTTGCCACGTGGCCTGGCAGCGATGACGTGGCAATCCATGTGTTAGGACCCGAACCTCCTCAATCAGGACCCGACTCTAGCACGATATTGTCCGGTTTGGGCCTCCTTGCCATCACAGTTTTGTTTTCGAGAGCTCACGGTGCAACTTCCTAAGTGGTCATCTATCATGGAATTGCACCAGTCTCAACTCGCTTAACTTTGGAGTTCCAACTGAACCCGAAGCCACTGAGCTCCCAAAAGGCCTCATGCTAGGTAGGTATGTGCCTACACCTTTAAGGCACACCACCATTCCCCTTCCCAGACCATTCCCTCTCTCGCAGGAATGTGGGATTGTTCACCGTTCCATCCATGAAACGGGTCTTACAATCTACCCCCCTTAGAGCCCAGTGTCCTTATAACGACCCGTCCCAAATTCCTAGATTAGATTAGTGACTAATCACGATTAGTGAGGTTAATCAGTGATTAGTAGGGCGAAATCGGACGAACGATGCAAAATGACCGTTTTGCCCCTAGTCGTGGCAAAATGTTGACTTTTCATTCTGGCGGTCAAATGGACTTTGACCGATGACCGTGACGTAGTTCGTGACGTCACGAGTTCATAGACAGGTGGCACGTTCAATTCTGACGTTCGAGAAGGAAGTTATGACGTTCGGAAGTTTAGGGGCATTTTGGTAATTTTGGTTAAAAAGGGGCAAATGTTGACTTTTTGACCGAGGGCCGAGGACCGTTACGTAGATCGAGACGATACGAATCCATAGACAGGCGGCACGCTGAAATCGAACTTCGAATGGGGAGGTTATAGGTCACAGAAGTTCGATTTCACTATGCACGTACTTCGAGACGGTGATGATTTGGAAAATTCTGATTGGGCAGATATTTTGGTGGGTCCCATGGATGAGTGACAAGTGTCACTCATCCTATTGGTCAATTTCCCTAAAAAAGGGATCTAACTTAATTAAATACTATTATTTTTATTATTTAATAATTAATCTTTTCTTCACTCAATCCTAACCATTCATTTTAATTAATCTCTCAATCCTCACCACTCATCTCACTTAACCCTCTCCCCTCTCATCAGATCAAACACCAAACTTCATTTCTCCTTTGTTCTTCATCTTCAAACCCGAAACCCACCATTCTCCCCATTTCTCCATTTTCTTCAAAGCACACAACCCACACATAACACCATGACCCTATGAGTTGAACATGACCGTGAGTGAGGGAGTAAAAGGGATTGAGAGTGGCAAGGAACGGAGATCCACGGCTGTGGACGACGGAGGACACGGCGGAGCTCGACCGTGAGGTAAGAAAATATTCAAAAAATTCAACTTCGGCTTTATTGATTCTTATTCGATTCTAAGACCTAGGTTAGGTTTCTGGGGAACTAGGGAGAAGTTTAGGATTAGTTTTAGGTCCTAGGATGGCCTGGAGTGCCCGTGAACGGCAGGGGAAATTTCGGCCACCATGGCCGATCGGTAATGGACGGGTTTTGGTGTTTTTCCTTCGGTTTTTAATGTCTAAAAGATTAGAAATAGGATTAGGATCATATTAGGATCAAAATGGGATGAAATGGACCTTGAATCGGTCCAAAAACCGGAGAAAACCGACGGTTGAACAGTACTGTGAACACTACCATGAACAGTAGCTGGAGGTTGAAGACGATGAACAGTGTTTTTGATCTTCTAGGAGCGTGTGGGCCATAATTTGGGAAAGTGTTCAACACGGAAAATCTTCTATTCGATGTAACGAACATTTTGGGACTAGTTTTGTGTCAATCGGACACCGTCTCGATATGTTTTGGGGCATCAGAAGGTTTAGGGTCGGCTTAAAAATAGTTAAAAGTTCGGAAAAATTACGGGACTTTGATAGGAGGTTAATTAAGTAGTTAGTAACCTTCTATTACGATTTGGACAGGTTTGGGAGTCCGGTGACAGTGATCGGCTCGGGAGAGCCTATGACACGCAAATCGAGGCTGCAGCTCGGACGGTCTGTGAGTGGACCTTGTTTTCTAAATTGGTGCATGCATAAATGTTTATTATATGTTTTATTACATGTTTGATGATGCCATGGGTGCATTTGTATGTGTTTACGTATAGGCACGTATTTCGAGGTTTCGGCCATATACAATGTCTATACGGGTCTGTATTTCTTTATTGGTATAAATGAAAATGTTTTGGATTTTTAAAAGGATAAACTTGGGTATGAGACCTATTTGGTTTTGTCTCGGGCATATGACTCAGATATCGGGGACGGTGCCCATCTGATGTCCTATGTTCGGGCACGAGACCCAGTTATTTTTACGGTTTATGATTTCGGGTCAGGGACCCTAGATGGATTTCCAAGTTCATGACGGTTTATGGAAACCGGCATGAACTCTGGAAAGGTCATTGTGGTTCATGACGGTTTATGAGAACCGGCATGAACCTTTGTCAGGTGATAGGTCCTCAAATAAGCGTTATTTTATATTATTTTATACCCTTTATACTTGACTTTTAATATTAAAATAATAAATAATTAGACAAATTAATTTATTTTGTGATATTTTTATAGAAATAAATAAAGCTTGGAATTTGGAGCATTTTGGTGAAAGAATCGTCCCGATCGGAATTATAATGAAGAAATTATGGACGAAATATGAGAAACCACCGAAAATCGCAAGGAAATTCGGTGGGAAGCTGCTGAAATCCAGCATCCCAAACCAAAAATCCAGCAGCCCCCCAATAGTTCCCAAAATCAGCATATTTGCCCCAAAATCAGCAACTTTTCCCCAAAATCAGCCACTTTTCCCTAAAATCAGCATATTTGCCCCAAAATCAGCATCTTTTCCCACCCAATCTCATCATTTCCATCACTTCTTCATGTACTATTTTATTGCTATTTTTATATTTTAATTTTGTACTTTTAATTAAACAATTGTGGCACTCCCTCTATAAATAGGGAGGTCATTTCATGTATTTGGGGAGTCCCCAATTAGTTTCATTCTTCCATTTCTTTCTTAGTTCTTAGTTCTTAGTTCTTAGTTAGTTCTTTTGTTTCTCTCTTTTGAGAGACATTTTTGGGGACCATTTTTACTTCTTGTAGATTTTCTTATTAATTAGTTTTCTTTTAATTCTTATTCGTAATTTATGTTATTTTTATGTTATTTTCATTTCTTCTTTACTATTGTTCTTGGTATTTTCTTTCTAACATTTGTAAGTAATAATGCAATCTCCATGTGTTTTACTTTTTGAATTTCTTTTACTTCATATGTTTTAGTGCTTAAACTTCAATTTGATGTTAAGTGTTTTATCCGCTGTCGGTGCACTTAGAGTAGAATTGAAGAGATTAAATGTTGATCGCTGTCGGCGCATTTAATTATAAACTTAAGGTAAATCATGTTGTAAATGTTTGAAGCATATTGATGTTTGACGCACATTAATGGTTGATGCATTTATAATATTGAAAGATATATGTAAGTATTTGAGATGATGAAGGTAGGATTTCGTGATTGGTTTATTATGAACAAAATGTTAGAAAGAAGTCTAGTTTTAGGAGTAATTTAAATAATGTGATTGTTAATTCGAAATTACTTACGTAAAAGTGTGGGTTTTGTCTATGAAACTACTCTATGGTTTGTAAATTCCAATTAGCATGAGCATTTGCATTTTAATTCTTAATTAGTGTTTTCTTTAATTTAGTTATAAATCTTTTCAAAACCCCCCTTCTTTATTCTTTTATTCTTTCATTCTTTTATTCTTTTAATTCTTTTATTCTTTTATTCCTTTAATTCTTTATTCTTTAATTCTTTAATTCATTATTCTTTTATTCATCTCCCACTAACACATTATTAATGTTCCCTAATTTCCCCGGTTAAGAACGATCCCTATTTACCAATACTACATCTACACAAAAAGGGTTTAAATTGCACAATACTCAAATTACGTGTTTAATTTAATGCGTAGTTTGGGCGTAGTCAATTTTTGGCGCCGTTGCCGGGGAAATTGAAAATCATTTTTAATTTGTTAGTGTATGTATATAAATTGTGCATATTATACTTGTTTATAAATTTTACTTTTGTTAATATTATATTTATCCATCTTATTATTGTTCTTATTATTTTTGTTTATAATGCTCATACTTTACTTATTCTTAATTTCTAATTTATACTTGTTCATAAATGTTCATAATTTTTTTTTGTATTTGTTCATATTAAAATTGATACTTGTTCATAATTTAATTTCATTTGTTTACTTTTACTTTCACTTATTCATATTAAAATTGATACTTGTCATAAATGTATATTGTACATATTCACTTTTCCTTACTTTTATTTTTTGTTTTCTTTACACTTTCTAACTTTTTCTTTAATCCATTAACTTTAATTTTATTCCATAAACTTTTTCTTTATTCCTTTAACTTTAAATTTATTCATTAACTTTTTATTCCACTAACTTTTTATTCCATTAACTTTTTATTCCATTAACTTTTATTCCATTAACTTTATTCCATTAACCTTTTATTCCACTAATTTTTTATTCCATTAACTTTTTATTCCATTAACTTTTTATTTCATTAACTTTTTATTCCATTAATTTTATTCCATTAACTTTTTATTCCACTAACTTTTTATTCCATTAACTTTATTTCATTAACTTTTTATTCCATTAACTTTTTGATTACACTTATTTTATTCTTATGTAATTATTTATTTGGTTATGTCTTGATAAAATTTAAATTTAAATTTAAAAAAAATCAAAGTAAATAAAAAATTAAAAAAAAAATCTTATCTTAGCTTTATGTTAGTGTTAATTCATACTTGTAAATAAATGTTGTATATATGTTACTTGTTACCTTTTATACTTGTTCATAAATTGTGCATAACTTTTATATTTTATAATATACATACATACTTGTTCATAATAGACTTTCATTTATGTTTGTTTATAATTCTCTTACTTGTTATATTATTCTTGTTTATACTTGTACATAATGTTCATTCTTTTTAAATGTTCATAAATGCTTATAGTAATTATTCACTTTTCCTTATTTTTATTTTTATATTGTTTTTTAAATAAAAAAAAGCATAAAATTCATAAAAAAAAATCTTCATTTATTTTTTTTTAAATTCCAAAAAAAACATAAATTTTAAAAAATAATAAATTTAAATTTCTTATCTTCACTTTGTGTTAGTGTAAATCTCAATGGTTAAATAAATCGTATACATATATTAGTTTGTTAATGAGAATTTGTTTTGTAAATATCATTACTTGTTAATGAAACCATACTTGTAAATAAATTGTTCATACTTATATAAATTGTTCATATGTAATTGTCATGTTATATTTGTAAATTGTGCATAAAAACATACTTGTAAATAGTTATTGCATTCATGCATTAGTCTCGGCTATATGTAGATCACTTGTGCTTCGAAGTTTAAATTTTAATCTTTAATCGGCGAAGACTCTTCTATTAACTCTCACCCACGGTAATTGTTAACACTTGAGTCATCTTAATTCCTCTGGAGTAAGAAATTTTCGAGGGTGATGTCTATGACAAGAGACGGTACTTATAACGGGTTTTGGGTCTAAGAAATTAGCCCTGCCTCTTATGTGTATTCTTTCTAACCTGGTCACTTTTGAACTTGCCCAAACAGTTGAATTAATCCAAGATATTTACTTGGGCCGCACGGACGTATAAGTCTCCATCTAAACTTTGAAGCTATGTGAACCATATATATCTTTGACTTCCCCCGACATTTAAATATTGTTTATATCTTAATTTACATTATTTGTCATGACAAAATTAAATTGCATCTTTAGTGTAACTAACTTGCATCTTTCATTCTAACTTGCATTTCATCTTTCATTCTAACTTGCATTTCATCTTTCATTTAACTTGCATTTTCACTTAACTTGCATATGTAGTTTAACTTGCATTGCACTCTTCCTCTAACTTACATCTTTAACTCAAATTGCATCCTTAACTTCAATTTGCATATCTAATTTGCATTCTTGACTAACGTACATCTCTGACTAACTAACTTGCATCTCTGTCTAGGCTGGATGGACGTTAAACTTCAAGCGCTTGTTGGGAGGCAACCCAATGTGTTCCCGGGATGTGAAGGAGTCATCAATACAGATTTGTTATCCTTCTACCCTTCACTCTCTTTTATTTTGTTTATTTAATGTTTTCCTATTATTTTCGTAAATCATCTTCTTTACTTTGATTCTATGTTTAATTACTTCGTATTTTCCTACATTGAGGACAATGTAGAATTTAAGTGTGGGGGAATGGTTTACAATTTTGAGTTTTTTTTTTAAAAAAAAATATTTTAAAATAAAATTCAAAAAAAAGGAAAAAAAAAGAAAAAAGAAAAAAAATTATTGTTTTCTTGAATCTTTTTGTTTTAACTTAGTATTTTTATGAGTCTTTTTTTTTTATTTGTGCAATTGAAATTGTTTTATTAAGTATTTCTTACGGAAAAAAAAATTAAAAAAAATAATAAAAAAATATAAAAAAAATGAGGTGAAAAAAATGAAAAAAAAAATTGTTTTCTTGAATCTTTTAACTTAGTGTTTTTATGAGTCTTAAGTTGCCATTTAACTTGTCAATGATATAAATGAACGAAAATGAATATGTTATGGCTATAAAGATGATCACTACAACTTGAATTTTTTTGTTAATATTTTGTGATTAAGTGTTATAACTTGAAGATAATGCATGTAAATTGGCATATAAACGAACATGATAAGATAAGTATGAATCATATGAACCTTATGTGAGCTTTAGAACTTTATATACATCTTTGATGAGTGATTCATAAGTTCTTTGTTTAAATTGATATACATATGCCTCATAACTGCTTGTCATAGTTTTTTATGAACTCTAGAGTACTAGAACTTATTCAATGTGATTTTCAAAGCTTTTAAGTCAATAAACTCTCTGATTTTGGATATTATTAAGGCATTAGGGTTAACACCACAAATTCAAATATCCATGTTCCCTATTTTGTGCGCACAAGTTGCGACCCCCTTAGTTTTAACCCTTTTGAGCCCACATTAAGCCTTTCTTTCATCACCATGATTATCTAAACACTTGAGCTTAGTATAGACATCCTTTACCCTTGTTCCAAGAACTCGGTTGAAGATATAAAGATTGTGTAAGGAGAAAATAATGATGTTGAAAAGATTTTTATGTGAATTATTTGGATTTACCGACTCAAGCTTTGTTGTATTATTGACACATGTTATTACCTTGATATAAAAAAAAAATCAAAAAAAAAAGTTGAGTATCGATCAAGGTAATAAGGTTTGGTTATGTAATGTTTGAGTTAAATCCCTTACATTTGTAAATCCGACACAAAGAATGATTGTGAGGCCCAACATGATGGAATTAGGCCTATGTTCGAAGATATGGATTACTGACATCATTGCACTAAGGTTGGGAAGCTATGATACGTTTTGGGAGTCTATTGAGTCTTGGAACGAATTGAGCACCACTTGTCCTATATTTTCCTTGCCTCGAATCTTAGCCCCATTACAATCTTCGTAAAGACCTTATGATCCTAAAGATGGTAATTTTGATTAGTTGAGTTAATCACTTGAGTAAGCTTATGGTTTTGGTTCATTTGCGCAAGTATGTGTTGTTTTTATCTTGAGGTGTTTGTTTGAGATTTTGCAAAAGTACTTCATTTCGATTATGTGAGTAATTCTCACATACTTTGAGTGCAAACACAAACCCTTACAAAATTGAGTGAATTTATGAGTGCATATCCTTGTGAGTTGATTCATACTTGTTTTATTCATGTTGAGATCCATTTCACCATATTTACTCATTATCTTACTTGTTAAAACATTTTGTTACCATATATTAACTCTTGAATTGCATATGCTTAAATGATTTAAGTGAAAATCTTTTATGCCATGATTGTAATAATGAAATATTGAGACAAATGGTTAAAGGTTACTTGTTTTGATTTTGTAGTTTAATTTTAGTATTTGCTAGGGACTAGCAAAGTTTAAGTGTGGGGGTATTTGATAGGTCCTCAAATAAGCGTTATTTTATATTATTTTATACCCTTTATACTTGAATTTTAATATTAAAATAATAAATAATTAGACAAATTAATTTATTTTGTGATATTTTTGTAGAAATAAATAAAGCTTGGAATTTGGAGCATTTTGGTGAAAGAATCGTCCCGATCGGAATTATAACGAAGAAATTATGGACGAAATATGAGAAACCACCGAAAATCGCAAGGAAATTCGGTGGGAAGCTGCTGAAATCCAGCATCCCAAGCCAAAAATCCAGCAGCCCCCAATAGTTCCCAAAATCAGCATATTTGCCCCAAAATCAGCAACATTTCCCCAAAATCAGCCACTTTTCCCTAAAATCAGCATATTTGCCCCAAAATCAGCATCTTTTGACACGACCCATCCCAATCCCCCCGGGATTACCATGGAATGTGACGTGCTCCCGTCTGACAAGAGGCGCCAGACAAGGGATAACCGATTGCCATTGCCCAAACGGGCTTCCAGAGTGCGTAAGGATCGATGGAGGAGGTGTGCGATGCTCAAGTCTCTGCTGCAGTCGTATCCGGAATCAACCTGAAGGGCATTGAAAACAAAAGCTGTGAGTGGACGAAAATAAACAAGTCTGTTAAAAACATCTATAAGACATTTGTGCCCCTCAGTAAAATCATATGCATGCGCCAAAAACCAATGATCACACATTTATTTAGAAATAACCATTAGGGCCTTAGCCCGGAAACCAAAGCATAGTTTCAAATTCCAAAAGTCAATCCGAGAGTTATTTCATAAATCCAGTAATATGAACCATAAGGCATATAATATAAACCATAACCATAATTTTAGCCACTGCACTATACACTCCAATCCGACATCCCTGATGTCTGACGTCCCTGACGTCAATAAGGTCACAATCACAAGGCTACGCGTGCCACTCGGGTCTCAATTTCCGAGTTCAATCCCCGAACCCCGTTCGGGTACAGCATCCCCGATGCTTAGCGTCATAGACGCTGGACGTTCTAGACGTCCGTGACCTCTCCGGGGTACCTCATCCGGAGGAGACAATATAATATGGAAGGATTTATACAGTGCAGTACTAAATACATTTTATTGATATCCACATGCAAAACATATAGGTATACATAGATAAAATCCGAACCAATCGTTACGTTTCATCAAACGGGTCTCATGCCCAAATACCGTGAAACGTGCCATAACCGAAATATCATCAAAACCATTTATAGATTCCAGCATGTGAACATATATAAAATGTAAACCAGGAAACATTTATTCAATTCCATTTTAGGGTCCCCGACCCGCAATCACATGTAGAAATCAACTGGGCCCCTGGCCCGATTTCACAAGTTAACTGGGCCCTTGGCCCGATCCACATGTTAACTGGGCCCCTGGCCCGATTTCATAGTTCAACTGGGCCCCCGACCCGATTTTACTTTATTCAAGTTCGTAACCGTTTCATGAAATCATATTCAACCACATTTATGGAAATCGGTGAAAATCCAGAAAATCTCGGTTTACGTGCAAATACGTAATTCACCTCGAAATACGTGAAATCATTTTAAATTCACCGATATCCAAAGTAAATCATTTAATCATAATTATAACAATCATAAAACAGTTATGCATGCATCGAGTTTATGAAACCAATGTCCACTCACAGACCGTTTAACCGAGCGCCTCGATACGCGTGCCATAGGCCTTCCCGGGCCACACCACTATCACCGGGACTCCCAATCCTGTTCAAATCACATTAGAGGATTACTAACCTCATCATTAACATCCTATTTAAGTCCCGTAATTTTCCCGAATTTTTAAGTATTTTTAAACTGGATTTAAAACCTTCGGACATCCCGAACAATAACGAGACGGTGTCCGATCGACACGAAACCAATTCCAAAATGTCCGTTACATTAAATAGGATAGAAGTCATGTTGACCTCACCTCGAGATTCGTGCCCACGCGCCGTCACGCGCCGCCGTGAGTGGCTGCGCGTGAGACCCACGCGCCTGCTACAGTGCATCGTCCTAACCCGTAAGTCTGGTAAACGGGTCCAGTTTACCCGCGAGACGACCCGGTTCCAATCCCGTCAATTCGATCCTAATTCCTTCAATTGATCATTCCATTAGTTTCGTTTTAAGTTAAATTAAGGTTCTGTAACGTTGATTACACAAAACATTACCTACACTTCCACGATTCAACGATGATCCACGAAGAACACCCGGTTACTGTGCAATCATGGAACTCCCTCAATTGCTGCAGCTTTCATCCAATTGATGATTCCAGAAGCATCAACGGACCCTGAGGAACAATTCCCCCACATCAATTGCATCAAACCGGTGCTCAAACGTCACGACTCAAACTCGAGCACCGTCACTGTTCAACAATGGAGTTCTGCCATTCTCCAACGTTTTCCTTCAATTGATGAACCCAGAAGCATCGTGGGATCATGAGGAGTCATTTCCCCACAACAATTGAGTCAATCGCAGCTCCAAACTCCACGACTCATCCTCGATTTCTTCCTCTGTCACCAAGCTCGATCAGAGCCAAAACGGCACCAATTCTTCTCGTTTTTGACGTGGATCGACTCGTCACAACCTTAGTAAGATGTTTCCAAGCTCCAATTCGATCATCGCAGCTCAAATCGTCCAATTTGATTTTCCCTCCCAAAACTAAATCTTTCGAATTCTCAGTTCCTCCTCACTGTCAATCTCTCGTGTTTACCCAGTTGAATTCACTCTCAAAATGCTCACAAAATCACACTCTCAGGTTCAGCAATGGAAGAGGAATTGGTTGGGAGAGTATTGGATTTGGTTGTACACGGTTAAGGAAAATATGGAGGTTAATGGAAACTAAATGATTAATTAATTAATTAAAAACTAATTAAACATCATCATGAGGTCTCCCCCAAAAACATGGATTCTGATTTCAAGGGATGAGTGACACTTGTCACTCATCCAGGTGTGTAGGGTCAACGGTCACTATTCATTATTATATTATTATATTATTATTTTAATCCGAGCCTCGGTTCGTTAGTTCGTTTCCTTGACCATAACGTTGTCGTCGAATCTCCGATTTCGGCATGCCGCCTGTCGTTGGATTCATATCGACGATACCTACGTAACGGTCCTTGGCCCTCGCCCATCGGACCTCCCGGTCAAAAAGTCAACATTTGGCCCCTAATATGCCAAATTACGAAAATGCCCTTGCACTTCCGAACACCATAACTTTCTCCACGAACGTCGGAATCGAACGTGCCACCTGTCTATGAACTCGTGACGTCCCGAACTACGTCACGGTCATCGGTCAAAGTCCATTTGACCATCCGAAATAAAAGTCAACGTTTTGCCCACGTCTAGGGGCAAAACGGTCATTTTACACAATTCGTCCGAAGTCGCCCAACTAATCCCAGATTAGTAAATCATAATTAAATATTATTAAATCCCGATATTCGGGACGGGTCGTTACAACCTTCCCTCCTTAAAGAATTTCGTCCTCGAAATTACCAACAACCTTATTCCACAAACACCTCGTGTAAAACAATTCGATCACATATCTGTGTACCCCTGTACACCCACTTGCTGGGTCAACACCAGCCTCGACTGCACCCAGACATCCCATCACAGTCATACGTCATAGTAGCAACAACACTCGACCACCTCGAGTGGAAATGATCACCTGATCCGCGATAAAATCGCCTAACCATTTAGCTGACTCCTTCAGCTAGATGGTTCCTTTCCATTATCAATATATCCTTACATTTGCTCCCATTGGGAGTCACCAAATCTCATTTGTCAGTTCATGCTGACACCATCAGTCAAACTGTCACCACTAAGCTTTACCACCCTAGTAAAGCCCCAACCTTCTGTCCGTCCGTGACAACACCACGTACTACATCACCCTCGATGTAGCGTAAGATCAACCACATGATCTCAATTCGCAGGGCAAGCCCAATCCTGCGACACCAATTAATCTCAATGTCCATAATCGCCGACTCCCTCAGCGAACCAAGACGCTGGGAAATCACGGTGTGATCAAGTCACACAAGGCTACTCGTGGTTACTCAGACCACCAATTCACTCATCCTGAGTGTACGTATACCGTCAATTAACCCAATCAAGTGGCGCAACTGGAACACATTGAATACCAGCCCAGCAGTGATCACACATATCAATACCGGGGTTCCACTAGCCAACCATGGCTAAGAGCACCTGCTCTTAAGATCACTGAACCCGACAAGCTCAAACTGCCCAGCGCACAGCATCCAATGTCCAGTCCACAATACAGCCAAACAAATGATATCAGAACCAATCCGATTACCAACACATTAGTTACACACCACTGGTACATCCCATGTACCGCCATGAGGCACCACTCAGCCTAACCAGTATCAATCCTCGTACCCTGTACGTACCTCAATTCATCAATTCACCTACAACCACCTAGGTCGTAGCCAAACATGTTCCAATAATGGGGTACGTTCGCCCAAACCATCATGAGACAAAACGAGCTCCTCCCGTCATCTAGTTCCAATTCCGAATCCGAATTCGCAATTTCGTAAGAAATCCCGAACCCGAACCCAGACATCATATTTTAATCCATGTCCAAATCCGAATCCGAAATCATTATTCCGTAAGCTAGCATTGGAATAATCATTCCGCACCCAAATCCAGTAATCCATTTTCGAGCTTCGCAATCGAATCCTGAATCGTCACCCAGAAATTCGATTCCAAAACCCAAAACCTCGTTTACGTCCATCAAGACGTAACATAACTGAACCTATCGGTTGCCTGTCAAAAACACTCGATTGACTTCATAGGGAAGCCAATCCCAATATTCACACGTCAAAGGTTGACAAAATCCGACCACTTCGGAAACCTACTCAACCAAGTAACAACCATATGGACTCACTCCGAAAAGAAGTTCAGTCCCGTCATTTACGACTCACATACCAAAGTAAGAGTGATAACTCTCATCCAAACTGGATCATCACGATCACAACCCAGATCCATCGCTACGTCACCCGACAAGCAACATCACGATCCTAGATCGTCACATCGTCCAAAGTCGACAACATCACAAATCAGATCCGCCTAGGATCCACATATGCTCACATAGCTAACAATCCATCTGAAAGCTGATCGTAGGGTCTTACACCCTCAATTAAATCATTCGTCAAATTTCCCCCTTGGTGGAAAGATGACCTCGCATTTCACCACCAAATCCAAAATCATACACAACTGCTTGTGTCCAATGACCCCAAGCCAAACATGGGTCCACCAACCAATACACACTCAACGTACTGGTAGCAACAATCATCATCTGCCACGGCAGGAAAAAAGAAGTCAACCCCAAAGACTTCGGAATACCAATCACCGATGTGGAAACGAGCACTCCTCTCGTCTCCCAATCACAACTCTCCCCGAAACGGGAGTTCCAACCATGTTGGAAACAGTTATGCTCCCAATGAGATGTCAAGTCCAACCACTGGACTGCCCACGTCCATACCTCACTTGGACCACCACGTGTCCAAAATCAATTCATTACTCGGACCTCACGTCCGTCAATAATCATGTATGCACACACCCCGATTCCGAACGGAAATCCACAACTCCGCCTGGATGTGCATACCATACTGCCTTCGTCTCACATCACAACCTAAACAGGTTCAATCTCAGGTTCCAAATGATTCACAATCACAAAATCCCACATCAATACCACGAATGGTTTCCCCGACTTTTCCAATTTCAATAATTTCCTTGTACTCTCTGGGGATATAAGAAGTATACCAACATACCAATCTCGGAGTTGACAACAACTCCCCAAATCCACCAATACACATGACATAGGGAACAGCATCCCAAGATTCCCCAAATTTCAATCATACCTTTTGATCCATTCATCACTTGTCATCATAAATCTGTTGGGACTTATCCCAACACATCACAACCTCCACTGGATCCCATCCAGTCCAAGACTCAACTACCACTGAGTCGCAGATACCGATCATCTGTTCATCATGACAGAGTCACACCTCAACTGGTGGCTCATCGTCATCACAATTACTGTCACCAGCACCAACGCACCATCATCAACACTAGTATCAGCACACTGGCATCCATACTAGTATTGGCATAAAGGCACCAACATACCAACATCCATACATAGCACACTTGTGTGCAAGGTTGTTACCCTGGATCTCCGTTCATTCCGAACGACGATCCCGTAACAGCACTCGTACCCCACGACTATGGGTACCTCCAATTTGACCACTGGCACATCAGGATAATGGACGTTCCTTGAACATCCCCTGATCCCCAAGTGTCAAACCCACACTAAATATCCTCGATAGCCAGTTATCTCGACACAACTGTCGACCAACAGTCATCGTTGTCAAGATCCGTAACCACACATCGCACTAACATTCGATCCAAAACAGGATTCCATATTTCATCTCACAATCGTATCCATAGATCGAAACCCATAAGACTCACTAGAGTCATCCACATGGTCATCCATGACCTCAGCCGCTCGTCGCAGCACAAGTTCTCATTTGAAGTTCACCTTCCGGTCCATCAATTATAAATTAGGGTTCCAAAATCACACCCTAGGGTTCCACCGAACTCAACTGCCTTTTGCAGTAAAATCCACAACCTGACCGACCCCGCGGTCCTGACATCATATAGACGTCCAATCCAATCCAATCGTCAATTCAACGTGGGTTCCATCGCGAAGGTCATCGGCTAACTCCGATGCACCAACACCCCGTACACTAGCCAACACTACTAGGGTCCAAAACTTAGACCAATACTCAACTGAGTTTCACATTTCCAATCAAATGGGGTTCCCTGAACCTAGCTGTGCCCAGTGGCACAACAATCCATCATCACATGACCGAACCGAAGGTCCCACATTACCAGTTAATCGTATACAACCCCACTTGGGTTGAATCGCATCAATGCACGGCGTATCGGGCCAAACACACCCAATCCACCATACAAACCCAAAACTATCTATCAGGTTGACAACGGAACAGCAGCCCAAAGAGACATCACACCCTCGTCCTTCGCGCACAAAAGAGCAAAACCTGCTTTGATACCACTTGACACGACCCATCCCAATCCCCCCGGGATTACCATGGAATGTGACGTGCTCCCGTCTGACAAGAGGCGCCAGACAAGGGATAACCGATTGCCATTGCCCAAACGAGCTTCCAGAGTGCGTAAGGATCGATGGAGGAGGTGTGCGATGCTCAAGTCTCTGCTGCAGTCGTATCCGGAATCAACCTGAAGGGCATTGAAAACAAAAGCTGTGAGTGGACGAAAATAAACAAGTCTGTTAAAAACATTTATAAGACATTTATGCCCCTCAGTAAAATCATATGCATGCGCCAAAAACCAATGATCACACATTTATTTAGAAATAACCATTAGGGCCTTAGCCCGGAAACCAAAGCATAGTTTCAAATTCCAAAAGTCAATCCGAGAGTTATTTCATAAATCCAGTAATATGAACCATAAGGCATATAATATAAACCATAACCATAATTTTAGCCACTGCACTATACACTCCAATCCGACATCCCTGATGTCTGACGTCCCTGACGTCAATAAGGTCACAATCACAAGGCTACGCGTGCCACTCGGGTCTCAATTTCCGAGTTCAATCCCCGAACCCCGTTCGGGTACAGCATCCCCGATGCTTAGCGTCATAGACGCTGGACGTTCTAGACGTCCGTGACCTCTCCGGGGTACCTCATCCGGAGGAGACAATATAATATGGAAGGATTTATACAGTGCAGTACTAAATACATTTTATTGATATCCACATGCAAAACATATAGGTATACATAGATAAAATCCGAACCAATCGTTACGTTTCATCAAACGGGTCTCATGCCCAAATACCGTGAAACGTGCCATAACCGAAATATCATCAAAACCATTTATAGATTCCAGCATGTGAACATATATAAAATGTAAACCAGGAAACATTTATTCAATTCCATTTTAGGGTCCCCGACCCGCAATCACATGTAGAAATCAACTGGGCCCCTGGCCCGATTTCACAAGTTAACTGGGCCCCTGGCCCGATCCACATGTTAACTGGGCCCCTGGCCCGATTTCATAGTTCAACTGGGCCCCCGACCCGATTTTACTTTATTCAAGTTCGTAACCGTTTCATGAAATCATATTCAACCACATTTATGGAAATCGGTGAAAATCCAGAAAATCTCGGTTTACGTGCAAATACGTAATTCACCTCGAAATACGTGAAATCATTTTAAATTCACCGATATCCAAAGTAAATCATTTAATCATAATTATAACAATCATAAAACAGTTATGCATGCATCGAGTTTATGAAACCAATGTCCACTCACAGACCGTTTAACCGAGCGCCTCGATACGCGTGCCATAGGCCTTCCCGGGCCACACCACTATCACCGGGACTCCCAATCCTGTTCAAATCACATTAGAGGATTACTAACCTCATCATTAACATCCTATTTAAGTCCCGTAATTTTCCCGAATTTTTAAGTATTTTTAAACTGGATTTAAAACCTTCGGACATCCCGAACAATAACGAGACGGTGTCCGATCGACACGAAACCAATTCCAAAATGTCCGTTACATTAAATAGGACAGAAGTCATGTTGACCTCACCTCGAGATTCGTGCCCACGCGCCGTCACGCGCCGCCGTGAGTGGCTGCGCGTGAGACCCACGCGCCTGCTACAGTGCATCGTCCTAACCCGTAAGTCTGGTAAACGGGTCCAGTTTACCCGCGAGACGACCCGGTTCCAATCCCGTCAATTCGATCCTAATTCCTTCAATTGATCATTCCATTAGTTTCGTTTTAAGTTAAATTAAGGTTCTGTAACGTTGATTACACAAAACATTACCTACATTTCCACGATTCAACGATGATCCACGAAGAACACCCGGTTACTGTGCAATCATGGAACTCCCTCAATTGCTGCAGCTTTCATCCAATTGATGATTCCAGAAGCATCAACGGACCCTGAGGAACAATTCCCCCACATCAATTGCATCAAACCGGTGCTCAAACGTCACGACTCAAACTCGAGCACCGTCACTGTTCAACAATGGAGTTCTGCCATTCTCCAACGTTTTCCTTCAATTGATGAACCCAGAAGCATCGTGGGATCATGAGGAGTCATTTCCCCACAACAATTGAGTCAATCGCAGCTCCAAACTCCACGACTCATCCTCGATTTCTTCCTCTGTCACCAAGCTCGATCAGAGCCAAAACGGCACCAATTCTTCTCGTTTTTGACGTGGATCGACTCGTCACAACCTCAGTAAGATGTTTCCAAGCTCCAATTCGATCATCGCAGCTCAAATCGTCCAATTTGATTTTCCCTCCCAAAACTAAATCTTTCGAATTCTCAGTTCCTCCTCACTGTCAATCTCTCGTGTTTACCCAGTTGAATTCACTCTCAAAATGCTCACAAAATCACACTCTCAGGTTCAGCAATGGAAGAGGAATTGGTTGGGAGAGTATTGGATTTGGTTGTACACGGTTAAGGAAAATATGGAGGTTAATGGAAACTAAAAGATTAATTAATTAATTAAAAACTAATTAAACATCATCATGAGGTCTCCCCCAAAAACATGGATTCTGATTTCAAGGGATGAGTGACACTTGTCACTCATCCAGGTGTGTAGGGTCAATGGTCACTATTCATTATTATATTATTATATTATTATTTTAATCCGAGCCTCGGTTCGTTAGTTCGTTTCCTTGACCATAACGTTGTCGTCGAATCTCCGATTTCGGCATGCCGCCTGTCGTTGGATTCATATCGACGATACCTACGTAACGGTCCTTGGCCCTCGCCCATCGGACCTCCCGGTCAAAAAGTCAACATTTGGCCCCTAATATGCCAAATTACGAAAATGCCCTTGCACTTCCGAACACCATAACTTTCTCCACGAACGTCGGAATCGAACGTGCCACCTGTCTATGAACTCGTGACGTCCCGAACTACGTCACATTCATCGGTCAAAGTCCATTTGACCATCCGAAATAAAAGTCAACGTTTTGCCCACGCCTAGGGGCAAAACGGTCATTTTGCACAATTCGTCCGAAGTCGCCCAACTAATCCCAGATTAGTAAATCATAATTAAATATTATTAAATCCCGATATTCGGGACGGGTCGTTACATCATTTCCCACCCAATCTCATCATTTCCATCACTTCTTCATGTACTATTTTATTGCTATTTTTATATTTTAATTTTGTACTTTTAATTAAACAATTGTGGCACTCCCTCTATAAATAGGGAGGTCATTTCATGTATTTGGGGAGTCCCCAATTAGTTTCATTCTTCCATTTCTTTCTTAGTTCTTAGTTCTTAGTTCTTAGTTAGTTCTTTTGTTTCTCTCTTTTGAGAGACATTTTTGGGGACCATTTTTACTTCTTGTAGATTTTCTTATTAATTAGTTTTCTTTTAATTCTTATTCGTAATTTATGTTATTTTTATGTTATTTTCATTTCTTCTTTACTATTGTTCTTGGTATTTTCTTTCTAACATTTGTAAGTAATAATGCAATCTCCATGTGTTTTACTTTTTGAATTTCTTTTACTTCATATGTTTTAGTGCTTAAACTTCAATTTGATGTTAAGTGTTTTATCCGCTGTCGGTGCACTTAGAGTAGAATTGAAGAGATTAAATGTTGATCGCTGTCGGCGCATTTAATTATAAACTTAAGGTAAATCATGTTGTAAATGTTTGAAGCATATTGATGTTTGACGCACATTAATGGTTGATGCATTTATAATATTGAAAGATATATGTAAGTATTTGAGATGATGAAGGTAGGATTTCGTGATTGGTTTATTATGAACAAAATGTTAGAAAGAAGTCTATTTTTAGGAGTAGTTTAAATAATGTGATTGTTAATTCGAAATTACTTACGTAAAAGTGTGGGTTTTGTCTATGAAACTACTCTATGGTTTGTAAATTCCAATTAGCATGAGCATTTGCATTTTAATTCTTAATTAGTGTTTTCTTTAATTTAGTTATAAATCTTTTCAAAACCCCCCTTCTTTATTCTTTTATTCTTTCATTCTTTTATTCTTTTAATTCTTTTATTCTTTTATTCCTTTAATTCTTTATTCTTTAATTCTTTAATTCATTATTCTTTTATTCATCTCCCACTAACACATTATTAATGTTCCCTAATTTCCCCGGTTAAGAACGATCCCTATTTACCAATACTACATCTACACAAAAAGGGTTTAAATTGCACAATACTCAAATTACGTGTTTAAATTAATGCGTAGTTTGGGCTTAGTCATCAGGTCATTTTGGTTCATGACGGTTTATGAGAACCAGCATGAACCCTAGTTAATGGATGTTATGGATCATGACGGTTCAGGGGAACCGGGCATGAATGTTCATGTTATGTATATATATGTTCATATACCTTCCTTTACTTGTTCTTCTATCTCCTCCGGGGAGGGTCGTTGGCCTGGGTGGACCCCAGAGTAGTCACGGAGCACCGACTGAGTGGAGTCACCCCCCAGTTGGGTTCCTTACTCTTAGGAAGGCTATGATTACTATTACCTCGGGTAGGGTCAGTGGTCTGCGGACATTGATCTTGACTTTGAGAAGACTCGGATTGAGACCTGGGTAGCACGCGCGTAGCTTTGGAAACCGTCACAGGATTGGTTGTGTGAATTATATGTATATGTGATGTATGCTATATATGATATATGATGTGTGTTTACACAGGTTTTGGGCAGTGGCCTGTATGGTTAGTTTCTTATGATTTGGGCTGAGTCCCTTATGGATTTGGGCAGTGGCCCGTGTACTTGATTTCATTATGGTTTTTCTGGATAAATGATTTTTGAATGCATGCATGCTTTTTAGTGAAGGGTACAAATGTCTTCTCGTTAAAATGTTTTTATAAACTCTTAGTTTTGTCCACTCACAGCTTTTAATGTTTTGACTGCCCTTCAGGTTGGCATCGGATGTGGACTGTAGCAGAGACCGAGATATCACATACCTCCTCCGGATCCTGGCGTACTCTGATAGCCCAGGATGGCAAAGGTGGGAAATATCCCTTGTCTGACACTCCGTGTCAGACGGGAGCAGGGTCATCCCACGTTAATCCCGGGGGGATTGAGATGGGTCCTGTCAGTCCTCGCTGGCACACTTTCCAATCAGGGTCTAGCTCTGATACCATTTTGTTAGGAGCCGACGCTCCTCGATCAGGACCCAACTCTAGCACGATATTGTCCGCTTTGGACCTCCTTACCCTCAAGGTTTTGTTTTCGGGAGCTCACGGTGCAACTTTCCAGGGGTCACCCATCATGAAATTGTACCAGCCTCAACTTGCTTAACTTTGGAGTTCCAACCGAACCCAAAGCCACTGAGCTCCTAAAAGGCCTCATGCTAGATAGGTATGTGCCTACACTTTTAAGGCACACCACCATTCCCCTTCCCAGACCATTCCCCCTCACAGGAATATGAGATTGTTCATTGTTCACTCTTGGACACAGGTCATTACATGACACCCCTTGATTGGTGCCACATGTCACCACCTAACACGTGCCACATGTCTCTAATTACGTCATCACGACCATATCAACCTGACAACCCCCTAACAAGTTGACATGTGGCATCACCTGATTTGCCACGTGGCCTGGTAGTGATGATGTGGCAATCCACATTATTGTCTCCTACCTTTAGACTAGTCGACTCGCGACCCTGAAACGGGTTGTTCGACCCGTATACCAGACCCGACTCCCAAATCTCCATTTTATGTCTATTCTTCAATCCAATTTCACGAATCTACTTTAAACGACCCTAGAAATCGATCTGAAATCTTAAAACATAGCAAACTCACCTAAAAAAGCTCTAGCCATGCTCGAGCTTCACGACCCACCTTCGAACTCATCCCTAGGACTGTTCCAGCCTCCATTTTTCTTCCTTTTTGTCTCTATAAGCTCGTATCACCTCAAAGAACAATAAAATGGCCTTCAATTGAAGTTCCAAATGTGCAAACCAAATCACCACTTTCAAGCTCACGGGTTCTTACTTGGTTTCTGGGTTTCCAGCCACCCCTCGTGCTTCCTCGTCTCTCCACTGTCCTTTTCAATCCTACCCTCACTCTCTGTGTCTCTCAAACCAGCGTAGGATTGGTGAAGATGGTGCTAAATGGTGGGGTGGTGTTTCGAGTATGTGTTTGAAATGAAAGAGTGAAAGTTGTTGTGTGATATATGTGGTGGACATAGGGTGAGTGACACTTGTCACTCATCCTATGGTCCCCAAACAGATATTTTGGGTCCCACAAACAACAAATGTCAATTCATTTTCTCATAAAACGTGCGCTGAAAAATCCGATTAAACCGTCCTTGACCCGTATCATGGTCGTACGATGTCCAAATTCGATGTGTCACCTGTATACGTACCCGTAATCCCTCGATCTACATAATGGACCTCGGTCAATGTGTAAATAACATCTCGGGTCAAAAGTCAATATTTTCCTCTTTTAGGGGCAAAATCGTCATTTCACCTCGATTAGTCTTGCCTAATTGCCCGATAATTCCATAATTTCTGGGTCGGGATGTAACAATTAACCTATTGGAATTTTTTTTTTTTGAGAAGGAAATTAAAGGGACTAGGATGAATTCATTTCATAACCACAATTGCAACTAAGTCAAATTGAAAAAAAGGAGGAAATTGTGCTGATCAATAAAGATGGACACTCTTTCATGATTGTTGATGTTCCCTTGGCTTCAAGAAGGAGCATTCTTCTATTGTGGGGACTCAGATTTAGACTCGAGACTAGACTAGACTACTTTCTTCTTGTTGCTAACCTGTACCCTACACTTACTAATTACACCTTTTTCTAAGGAGAAGAAAAATATCAATCAATCAAACAGTTTTTACACATCAAAAGGAAAATAAATGATTATATATATATAATGGCCTAGCCAAGATTTTAATTCAAAAGAACCTTTCACAAAATATTTTAAAAAATATATTAAAATTTTGATATAATTCAACTCATAAATTAATTCAAATGATTTAGATCAACATAATAATATCAAATTAAATAAAAAAATTAAAAAAATCATATCACATTCTTAATGACTTTATATAAAAATAAAAAATTATAAATACAGAGTTTACAGATGCAAATGTGCAATAATTAATAAAGTGATCTATTTAATAGAAACAAAATTATAATGAAAAAATACATTCTTAAATTAGGATTAATTTAATACTTATCTTAATAAAATATATTATAATATTAAACATATATTATAAATTGCACAATATAAGTGAGAGGGGCCTATAACCCCCTCGGCACCCCCCTTCCTCCACCACTATATATATATATATCATTTCAAAACCAGAGAAAATACAAACATAAATCCAAACTCCAAGTACTCCATGATAAGATGATTACCAAGCTTAATGGCCCATTAAGGTCCCTCTGTTTTGTTATTTGCATGACGATGCATGTGGTAGGTTATGTTGCTATTCAAAAATCAAAACATTGCCTGAAATCAATTATTTTGATGATTATTGGATTCATCATTTTGCTATAAATCGAAATTATTGGGATTGAAATAATAATGATCATGATGAATGTACATGGAATTTGGTAGGTGGTAGTGTAGAAGGTGGATCCAGAATGCACAAATAACCAAAAAAGAGATGGAAAATTTTCATGCAAGTAAACTTCTTTTGTTTTAGTTAAAAAGTAGACAAATCTTAGGCATTGATTTTAATCTATCACGTGTGTCTCCCAGCTAGCAAACCATCACTATCACCCAACATTATTATTATTATTATGAAATATTTCCATATGTTTGTGTGAACAAAATCGATCAGCTATAAAAACGACCCAATCAACCACAACAAAATTCCCACACCAAAACATTAAAAAAAGTCACAAAACCAACCATGGTTTCTGAGATTTACCAATATTCCAAAAATGTGTGTGTGATTGGAGCTGGACCCTCAGGGCTTGTGGCTGCAAGGGAGGTGAGGAAAGAAGGCCACAAGGTGGTGGTGTTGGAGCAGAACCATGATGTGGGAGGCCAATGGCTGTATGACCCTAATGTGGAAGGAGAGGACCCCTTAGGAAGGGCACCTGTCCTAGAAGTCCACAGCAGTCTTTACACCTCTTTGAGACTTATATCTCCAAGAGAGATCATGGGTTTCACTGACTTTCCATTTTCAGTCAAGAAGGGGAGGGACATGAGGAGGTTTCCTAGCCATAGGGAGCTTCTTTTGTATTTGAAAGATTTTTGTGATTGGTTTGGGTTGAGGGATTTGATAAGGTTTAATACTAGGGTGGAATATGTGGGGATTTTGGATAATGATGATCATGAAGTTGGATGCAAAAATTTGAAATGGGTTGTGAGGAGTGTGGAGAAGAAGACCAACATTTTCATTGAAGAGGTTTTTGATGCTGTTGTTGTTGCCACTGGCCATTACTCTAAGCCAAGATTGCCTTTATTAAAGGTACTTCACCAATCTTTTTTTTTTCTTCCCCCCTTTTCCCTTTTCAATTTGAGATGGGTTTAATGTGAATTTTGATCATGTTTAGGAATGGATGCATGGAAGAGTGAGCAAATGCATAGCCACATCTACCGGGTTCCTGAGCCCTTTTGTGATCAAGTAAGACAACAATTCTAAGTAATAATTCTTGTTATGGATAAAGAAATTTTGATAATCATTATCATAATCATACTTTCAGGTCGTTGTTGTGATTGGAACTTCGCTGAGTGGGCAAGATATATCAATGGAGCTCGTGGAAATGGCAAAGACAGTCTACCTTAGTGGCAAATCTCTTGAAGTATCTGAGGGCTTATCCAAAGTCATTTCCAAGCATGAAAACTTGCATCTTGTTCCACAAGTAATTATCGATCATCCTCCTTAATTTAAAATTAAAAATTTTAAATATGTTCTTTTTATGAAATCATGTATATAATTAATTAAAAATCTTTTTCAACTCAAATTTCTTTTAAATGAAAATGTTATTTACATTCAAATGCAACAAAATGCAGATTGAGTCTCTTCAAGAAGATGGCAAGGTATTATTTGTGGATGGTTCTTGGGTCATTGCAGACACTATAATCTACTGCACTGGGTAAATTTTTTCAACTAAAATTATAAAATTTGACCTTGTAAAGAAACCCTCAATTGGTGGACTAGCTCTGGCTTTGACAAGTGATTGGTTATCTATCGACTTTTGACTGGTAGATCTTCTGTGGGTCCCTTCACTATTGTCGGCCCAAGGCCAGGTTTTTTTTTTTTTCCAAGAAGGCCAGGTTGATAATTGGTTGGTCCAACTGGGCTGGTGTTGTGTGCAGATATTCATACACATTCCCCTTTCTTGACACCAAAGGAATAGTAGCTGTTGACGATGACAGAGTGGGCCCTCTCTATGAGCACACCTTCCCTCCATCACTTGCTCCCTCGTTATCTTTTATAGGTATTCCAAGAAAGTAACTAAAACTTCACTATTTTAAACAATCTTTGTCATTATGTGTTTGCTATATATGGAGTAGATATATAAAGATGATGATACATTTTGTAACTAATACGTTAATTTTGTAATTTAATATAGATTATAGGATTTCTTTTTTTCGAATCACAAGCAAAATGGATAGCTCAATTACTTTCTAAAAAAACAGAATTGTCTTCGAAGAATAAAATGATTCAGTCTATTAAGGAGTTTTATCATTCGAGGGTTGTTGCTGGCATTCCAAAACATAATACTCATGATATCGCGGAATTTGAGGTACACATTTCAGACGATAAAATCATTAATTTGACTTTATGTCATATGTAAATGTAGCTTGCATTCTAATTTATTTGGCTTTTGTCTTGCTGCTTGTTGCAGTATTGTGATAAATATGGAGATCATATTGGGTTCCCACATCTAGAAGAATGGAGGAAAGAGCTTTGCCTTTCGGCCCTGAGAAATGCTCACACCGACTTAGAAACATATAGAGATTCGTGGGATGATCATGAGTTGCTTCAAGAGGGTCTTCAAAGCCCACATTTCACTCCACAAAGGGGCTCAAGATTTCCCTCTATAAAGTACAAACCCTATAGCAATTATAATAATACTATTGGACCATGAAATTCAAATATTGTAAGTTCTTGTTGTTGAGAGAAAAGATCTCTCAACTTCTTTTCTAGTTTCACGTTTTTTTGGGGGGTTACGTTTGGAGATTTACGCAAGTATTGATAGAAGAAATAGAATTTGAAATATTTGTTTTGTAATATTGTTTCCCAATTGTTATATTTCTCTGTTACTTTTAACACCCTAAAACTCAATGTTATTGGGGACATATTCTTAACTTAAAAATTGAGCATTGTGAGAAGTGGAAACCTAGGGGGTAAAAGATTTGTAGTCTCTGATAAAATAAAACTGAAAAAAAGCTAGTGCATCTGATATTTGATACTTAATATTTACTAGTCTCAGAACACTCGTGTGATCTTTGTTGTGTTCAGCACACTTCATCCTTAAACATATTTGGAAGAACTAAGAAATGCCATAGCTTCAAAAAACATACTTTGATTCTGCAAATGAAGGAGGCCTGTATTTCATGGCTTCTTTTCTCAAATATATATACCCACATCATGTATGAACCATGAAGGGTCTGATTCAAAACACAATCTAATGATTCACAAAGAGCTCAACAAAAGAGCATCAAAACATACCCTTTCATCATTACACTTCCTAAACTTGGCTTACAATAAGCCCAGGTTTGCTAACAGGATATCTCTGCCCTCTACGCCGCCTAGTTACCTCTCCCCAACCTATTAGCTTCCTCTCCTCTTTTCTGATTTGATTTTTGCTGCCAATCTGCTTCAACACCGATTCCAAGGTATTCTCAGTTACAGTGGAAGTAGAAATGCTGAACTTTTTCCTCCCCCTTGCCAACACTGCTTTACTTGCATATCTAACCGAACTGGTTTCCCAACGATCACTGCAAGACTCTATAAGCCCTTCTATTGTCTGAAGATCCTCAGTCACCTCATACCTTGTCAATGAGGCAATGCTTGGGAGAAATTCACTCTGGAAGTCCTTCCGCTGCCTTCCTCTCCTCCGGCCCTTCCTTGGCTGATTTTGTAGCAAAGTGGAACCCATCTCTTCCTCTTTGTGGACATTAATTCTACACAGGCAATCCTCCACCGTTGTCTCAGTCAAATTCAATGTCATGACCTCAAAGTAGTCCATTCCATCAGGTAGAAACTCCTCACTAAAAACTACCCCAGCTTTGTTATCGGGTCCGCCTACTACAGCAGAAGCTATCCCAGCAAACCAATGTAGGGAGTCATAAGTATGAGGGCCAGATGATGAAATGAAAGCCAAAGATTCTGCTGCAGTCCTGACTAGTTCCTCTTCTAGATCCACTTTCTGTCCCAATTCACCTGGAAATCGAAAAGGAGCCTCATTTTCGTTTTCATCAGATTCTCTTATTCGCTGAAAACACTCCTTTCCTAGATCCTCCTGTCCTCGCAATGAAAGAGGTGTCACAATTTGATTTTCATTAGACTCTCCAATAGTTGGAAAACACTCCTTGTTGTCCAGATCTTCCTGTCCAGACAATACAAAAGGTGTCACGACTTGATTTTGATCAGATTCTCCTCTCGGTGGAGAACGCTCCTTGTTTTGAGGGCTAACAGGTGCCTCCAAAACAATTTCAGTTGAAAGAGAGGGCATTGGTGAAAGCTCATCTACATTTATGGATGAGTTGAGGTCAATTCGAAATCCAAAATCTGCAGCTTTCGTATCAAACTCACTCTCTACTACATGTTCTGTTAGCTCCATTTCTGTGTCGAGCATTGAATCACATGCCAAGTTTAAATCAAGTACCACAGCTTTCCTTTTCTTGACGTCTTCAGGTGGATTCAGAATGGCATTGGATGGAAAGCCATGAGAACAGTGATCCCAAGAAATGGTAGGCTTCTCACAATTAGTAGTAGAACCATGAATTCTTTTACTTGAGGAGTGACTTTCCTGAGGCTGGTTCGAATCTTCACATGCATCAGGTTTTCCATTATAAACCAGCTTTGGTCTGTGCCAAGGCAATCCCGCATAAGAATCTGCAATCTTTTCTGAGCCAGTTCTTGCTTGGAAACTCTGGGAAACTGCCACATCCATAGAACAGCCAAGAGGCACACAATTTAAGTTTATATGATTTTGAGACTCGAAATTTGCAGAATCCTTGAGGTACTTTGTATGGTGCTCATTCACTAAATTGTCACCAATCCTGATCAGATTATTAAAACTGATATGCGGTGGGCGAGCCTCCGAATTCTTGAGTTCTAACTGGGAGCCATTGCTAAAGCTACTATTTAGGAGGGATGCATTACCATGTATTGTGCTAGATCTCAAATCATTTTTCAATGGTATCTTGTCACAAAGCCTATGCCTTAACATTGACGGTTTAGCAATATCACTGAATGGTACACAGGTGTTAAAACATGGGAGCGCTTGAACTGCTATTGGGACCTTTGCAATGCACGAGGACCTGGAATTTTCCATCTCATCCTCAGGAATATATTGAAACGCCATGCCCATGGAAGAAGCTCCAGTTGGTCCAGACTCACTAGAATTTCTTCTGGAGCTTTGTAGGCCAAACATTGTTCTTTCACTCCATGAATTTTGGTTACACTGAAAGGCTGGAGGTTCAGCTTGCTTAAGTTCCGCATGTAATAAACTAGACTCAGATGATTTTTCTGCATGACAAGCTTGATGGAATGAATTCAAGGTTCTTTGTATTTTCCCTGAAAGAGGTGCTTACAATGTCAGAACTTTTCAAGTTATCACAGGCTTCATAGCTATTCAAACTGATCATAAATTTATCATAGCATTCAAACTGATTGTTAGGTAAACAAGAGATGCCACTGTCAAATTAAAATGAAAAAAAAAAAAACCTTGAGCTTTAATGCTGCCTTGCAATAAAACTCTTACCAGCCTCGTAAGTAGAGGATGACCACTCCTGTTTGTATTTTCTCTCTTGGAGAAGAGCATTTGAGCAAACTTCAAAATCCTGTCTTGTTGCAGTGTCTTGGATAAATTCCTCGGATAAAGATTTTGTCTTTCGAGAGACATCACTAGATGTAGTTTCCCTGTGACTAGTGCGGCCCAAAAATTTATCAAATGCAGGAAATGATTCTTCCTCAAGCTTGTACAGATAATTTAAGTCAGATGAACCTTTTCCTAACGATGCAGTAGTTGAGGTATCATCTTCAGAAACAGAACTGGAACCATTAGTGGCAAGAGATTGTTTTACATCACCATTACAAGGAACCTCAGACAATCTCTTCATATAAGAACTTGTTACTTCAGGTGCTTCAGAAAAATTTCCATTTCCTAGCAGTTCTTCTTTATCAGTGTAAGCATCATCAGCTGGAAGTTCAAGATCCAAGAAGTTCTTCTCAAATTTCTTGCATTTGGATTCCAACAATACACAGTCTCCTGAACCACCTTCAGTTTGACTAGGATAAGAGCATGCCTGAATGTTCCTCCCTCGAACAAAACATGAAGCTGAGTGGATACTTTCAGGACCCAAAACAGAAATTTGACCGCATACAGGGTTTACCAAAGGCAAGGGAGGATTGCAAAATGTCTTTTGAACACAAAGAGAAGAGCTCTGAGGCACAACAGTAGTCAGCCGTGAAGTCTCCATTTTCAGCTGATGTTTATCTAATTCATTCCTTCTAACCTCATCCATTAATTCCCTTTGTCTGCCATAAAGGCGATGGAGGTCCTGAATCTGGATGGACAGAAGACATTTCAGGCATATTTCAAGCTGCTTTTTTAAAATTTGGGCATATCAAGATAATGTGGTCAGGATGAAATAACCAAATGAAGCAAAAAAAATCAAAACAATCAGAATCCTTGGCTAATGAGAGGATAACAGCATGATTGCTATTACATTAAGACTCATCGCTTTGCAACTCAATTTATTGTTTATGGACCATACTAAACTATTAACAACTGACAAAAGAGAACTTTTGTATGAAAAGTTATGATATCCATAAAAAAAAAATAGTAAGTACTAAAAAATTTGAATGTGTTAAGCTCAAAGAAATACAACATTCTGCCTACTTTTTTTGACATGAATGGTCAAAATACTACACCTGATCCCTCAACATCGTTTCTTGCATGAGCATTGTGTGCTTCAATGCATCCTTGTAGTACCCGAAAAGCTGATCAGGAGATAAGTTATGATTCGATTTACTGCCATTAATAATTAAGTTGTGATTCCTTGCGGAGTAATATCCAGGGAAATGACTATTGTGCGGGATATTTGCTCCCATCTCCAGAAATTCTGCAAGTAATAAGGCACAAAGTTTACTCGACAACCCAACAAAGTATAACCGAGCACTTTCAGTACCATTAAAAAAAAAACATGCAACAATGAACAGAAATCAGAATAGAATAGTTTGTATTGCATAGACATCTAAATAGAACATATTATAACTGTTTCTGAAACATATTCAGTGGACATTCTAGTTTAAGAGTATAATCCCTGATACCAAAGAGCCGGTGCCATAGGAGAAGTATCAAAAGAAGGGTTACTTTGGGCTAAAGAAAACCTCCTAACATTATGCTGGTGGTTCCTACATGTCTAGGACAAGAAGATCAGAAGAACAAGGCTTGTTAAATTATGAGAAAGTGCACTGAAGAGGTGATTTGAGAGAAAGTGCAATGAATATGTGTCAGTATTTGGAGAGAACATCTAACTCAAGAGGTGATTTGAGAGAAAGTGCAATGCAGGTTAAATTATGTGTCAGTATTTGGAGAGAACATGAAGAAGTGCAATGCAAGTTAAATTATGTGTCTGTATTTGGAGAAAACATGAAGAAGGAACTGCCATCACTCTACAAATATTGAAATCAGCACGCTTCGATGGGATAACGCCAATAACTCAAGACATCCATCACAGTGAAGTTGCGAGGCTATTAAAAGGGGATATATTTAAAACAGATGAAATCAGAATCAAGAGCATACAGAAATTTATCTATTTCACTATCCATGAGCACAAAAAATACTTTCTCAAGATCAAAAAAAGGAAAATTTATTACAGCCCCTTTTCCGGAGTTTCTTTGGCTCATTTCATCCTCACATAGTGGAAAGATGAAAGTCAAGGTCATAATAAAATACATCGCAAATTCCAGGGGAACTGAGAGTCAAAGATTAAAAAGGAAAAAAAAATCAGAATTTTTTTCAACGCAGATTGCTTTAACAAAAGGATAGAGAACATTGAACACAAAATAATCACCAATTAATAACAACGAAAAAAATCTCCTTTCACAAAAATGTGGCTTCAAAATCCAGCTCAACTATAAAGATGAGAGCTTTTTTTTTGGGAAATTCTATGATCAATGAGCTAATGAAAACAAAGTAAACTGGGTAGACCCGGCACTCAAAAACGTCAAACAAAAGAAGAAACAGAAAAGAAATACAACAAAAACCCATTATTATCAGAACATAAAATAAATTTAAAGCCCACCTGAAATTTGATGCATAGTCTCTTATTCTAGCTTCTCCTCAAAAACCCATCAACGAGTCACTCATTCCACGACACATGGCTTGCTCTGCATCTGCAACACAAAGCCACAGAAAAACAAGAACAACCGGCAAGAACCCAGAAATCAGGAATCAGAATAATTTAGTATCCCAAGGGAGCCCGAACATCAAACGATGCATTTTGTAAAGACTGAAAAGCATACAAAAAAGATGAAAGCTTCGGATCCGCTGGGCCATTTTTTCAAAGGAGATTCAGAGAGAGGGAGGGAGCAGATAAGAAAAAATCCACAGAAAGGAACGAAACTTACATGGGAAGAGACATGAGAGTTGTCCACACCCAACAAAGAAAGTCTCTCTCTTTCTCATTTTCTTGTGTTTGCTTTTGGATTTTTGAGCAAGTGGGCAATTGTCTTATGAGGCTCTAGATTCTCTCAACCATTTCTGTTTCCGGAAAATTAAAGGAAAATAAATAAATAAATACTGTGACTCTAATAGACAGATATTATTTCTTTATTTTTTTACATAAACGATACTCTTAATATTTCTTTGTAACAAATAATATTTCTAAATTATTTTTTATAATGCAATATTTTATTCCGATTTAATCCAAACTGTAATATTCTCCTCTCATTTCATTTCTTATCATAGTAGTTAGCAGTGGGCCCGTGGCTTTTGTTTTCATAAGGAAAAATCCGATGACCCATTCTCTTGCCAAATACAAGGTTTTAGAATAATCACCTGCAAATCATATTATTGGATTGGCTTATTACACTAACACGTCACAAAATTTTAAAATGCAGTAAAAACAGAAATTTACTTCACTGTGATGCGGGAACGGTAAGACCGTAAATACCGTTGCACCAGCCGTCCATCTCCGTTATTAATACCGTAAAAACTGATAACGTGACAGTCATATTACAAACTTTTAAGGATAATTTAGACATTTAATGTCATTTATTAAATTTTATATTAATTTCTCATCTCTCCCTCTCTATCTCCCTCTCCCTCTCGAAGACAACACCATTTTCTTCATCATTCTTCTCATATTGGAGGGAGACCCAACAACCCATCTCCATTGTCTCTCTCTCTCTCTATACTAACTCCATTCTGATTCCATCACACCCTTTAACCTCATTTTCCCCTTTCTCAGAGTTTTTCCACTGCCCACAAGGAGCACACATCACAAAACAAAAAACGCTACCGTTTTTTATTTGTTCCTTCAGTTTTACTCCAATATGGCGCTTAGAGAGAAGACGGGGTCCACCTCGACCACCGTTAGAGCCAACGGGAGCGGAAACGTAAAGGAGGTGCATTTTAGAGGGGTGAGGAATAGACCATGGGGCCGCTACGCCACTTAGATCAAAGACCCGGGGAAGAAGAGACGGGTCTGGCTCAGTACTTTCGATACGGCTGAGGAGGCCACTCGAGCCTACAACGCCGCAGCCAGAGAGTTTCGCGGTGCCAAGGCCAAGGTGACAATTTCAGCTTGTGGGTCTCTCTTGACTCTGCCTCTAATGATCTCCAATGGACTAAAGAATCCAAAAATTGGCAAGAACCTTCACTTTCACCCTATCTTGTTGTGCTGAGGATACTTTCCAGAGGATGATGAGTCGGAATTCAGAGGCAAAACTTATGAGGGAGGGATCATTATTTCACTCCACAAAGTGATTTCTGATGACAACAAATGCCACATTTGGCCTGCCTCATATGTCCGGGGGATTATAGAAACACCAACACTTGGGCCTGCCTCATATGCCACATTGTTCCTGTGGACTTCGAGGCTTAACATGAAGGAAATGATGAAGAAGCATAAAAAACCAGCACAGTTATTTGCGTTGGTGAGAGATAAGGGCTCTGGTGTGGTGAAAAGAGAGGGTAAAATCCACTACAATATGGAGCAATTGGATAGGAAAAACCTTCAAGCCAGGATTAGGCAGGCTCTGAGGATCTTGATTGCTGCAGGAGCTGTGGAAGTCGGAACATATAGAAATGATGGGCAGATAGTAAAATGCAATGGGACGACAAACGAAGGTTTGGAGGAATTTTTTGACACAGTGGTGGCTGCTGGAAGGCCGAGCTTCAGGGAGGAAGTGTGGAGCACTTACAGTTCTGCACATCAGATGGGGAGTTGCAGAATGTGTAAGACCCGTGTCCTGGAGGGAACGGTGAACAATCTCACATTCCTGCGAGGGAGGAATAGTCTGGGAAGGGAATGGTGGTGTGCCTTAAAGGTGTAGGCACACACCTATCTAGCACGAGACCTTTTGGGAGCTCAGTGGCTTTGGGTTCGGTTGGAACCCCAAAGTTAAGGGAGTTGAGATTGGTGCAATTTCATGATGGGTGATGTAACGCCCCGGAAATTCGAAAAATGTAATTTTGTAAAATATTGAATAAAATGACGTTTTTACCCCTGAGATTCGTATGGTCAATTTGTTAACTTTTTGATTGGAGGGTCGAACGGACGTTGACCGATGACCGTGACGTAGTTCGGGACGTCACGAGTTCATAGACAGGTGGCACATCCAATTCCGAAGTCCAGCGAAAAACTTATGACGTTCGGAAGTTCAAGGGCATTTCCTTAATTTGGACGATTAGGGGGAAAATGTTGACTTTTTGTTTGACATTTGATTTTCACACGACCCGAAGACCATTAGGTTCGTCTCGAGGCCCCGAGTACAACGACAGGCGGCACGCATGAAACGGATATCAGGTGACCAAGTTACGGGTCACGGAAGATGATGGGCAATTAGGTAATTTGCCAACTGAGGGTATTTTGGTCATTTGCACGGCAGTTACTATTCACCACCGTGAAAACAGAGACTGCACAACCGTGTTGTGAGTGCTCTGATCCTTGTCTTTGTTTAAACCTGTTATGGACTGATCAGTTGTCAGGACCCATCCCAAATATCGCCTCGATACCCGGGACGAACCCTGCTCCCGTCTGACAATCACACTTAAAGTACCAAAATAACCTCAACACCACTATAAGCATAACTATCAAAAAAAGGAGTAAATAAAATACAACTGTAAGTCAGAGCATAGTTCATACAAAATGGGCACAAAATCCTACTAAGCTAGTTTCGCAACGGAAGAACGTCGAAAGCTCTATGCCTCGATTCCTGCCTCAACGTTCACCCCAGCGCTATCACCACGACCTGGAGGGTAAGTTTAAAACCGAAAGGTGTGAGTGGACTAAAAGAAATAAAAGTTCAAAAACAATTAATCATCAAATCAGGGTTAAGAAAATAATAGTAATATTTTCCCCTCCGTTTAAAAAAAAAAAACATGCATGCCTAACGAAGTATCAGAAAACCACGACATAAAACAGTATAATCCATATCATAAAACCAAATATATCAATGCCAATTCCGATCAAACCTGCTGGGTCTATCCGAGTCTTTAAACTCAACCAGGCCTCAAATCTAATCTGAGTCTTTAAACTCCCGAGTCTTTAAACTCAATAGGCCTACGGGGGTAATATCGTAAATATCCGAGTCTTTAAACTCCCGAGTCTTTAAACTCAATCCGGGCCCGTCCCTCGTCAATCAGAATCCGAGTCTTTAAACCCAATATCTAGATCCAGCAAATCCAATCCAAACCAATTTACAATCAATTCTAAATTCATATCCAAACCCGAATCCGAAATCCCCGGTTCGAAGCCCTTCCGGCGTTCAGAACCGTCATTTCGAACCCAAATCCGGAATTCCACAAAATCCAATTTTTAAACCAAAACCGGATTGCCAAAATCATGTCTCAGAATTCATTATAACCATCAGAACACAATTATAATTTGAAATCCCAAAGTATAGCATCAAAATCAGAAATCTAGCTTTTTCTCGAAAAACCTGCAAAAGCCCGAAAATGTCTCGAAAAACGTGCAAGCATAACCATCACATATAATCATCATTAACAAGCATAAAAACATACTTAAAATCATAAAATATAAATAAAAACAGTTAGGCATGCTCGTAAGAAAATAAAGAGTCCACTCACGAATCGGAAATTGTCAATCGCGCTCTGTGCGCTCCTCGACCGTCTCAGGCGTCTCCCGTCCTGTCAATAGGCACCAAATAGGGTCACAAATACATCAAGGAATTATTTGTAATTTAAACTTAGACCCTAAACCGTCCGGATTCCCGAACCATCCCGTAACATCATCCGATTAACCCGAAAATCACACCAATGGATTCCTTAGGACATTTAGAACCAAAACCATGTTGAAAGTTCGGCTGGAATCCTCCCCACGCGCCCCCACGCGCCGTCCAAAGTGGTTGCGCGTGGGCCTCACGCGCCTGCTACAGTGCTTCTTCTTCCTCGAGTCACCCGGTTCAACTGTGTTGAACCGGCGTGACCGGTTCTCCACCGTTCCTCCACCATTTTTCTCCCTTTCAATCCCAATAGCATCGTCCAGTCCCCAGCAATCCTTTCCCCTCCTAACCTTTGAAAATTGAAGCCTAAAACCCCTCGACTTCACCCTCGAAACAGACGGCCCGTGAGCCCTGTTTTGGCCGCCGGCCACCCAAGTCCTCCCCCGTCACGACACCACACTCAGACGACTCCTGGGACCTCCAGGAGTCTCACCCTAACCTCCAAAACCTTCGACTCTAGCCCTAAGTCCACGACTTTTGAACACAATAAAAACGGGAAAATAGGGGATTCGGGGTATACCTTCGATTCTCACTCCGCCGTCTGCACTGCCGCGTGCCACGGTGCTCATTGAGTCCCCTGACGTCGTCTAAGCCTCCTATTTCCTTGGATTAAGCCACCACACGGCACAACCACCTCCACAGTGCCACCGTCTCTCTGTTTTCTCAGAAATCACAGTCTTCCACCGCCGTGTCTCCGTGCACGATTTCCACTCCCCGACTCGATCACCAACCTCCTCTCTTCTTTCTTTCACTCTCACAACTCACCAAATTCTCACACCCTCACAGAATCGATCACTCACTCTCAATCTTCACTCTCTGTTTTCTGTTTCTCACAGCCAAGGTGCACGGGTTTGAATGCGTATAATGTGTGGCCGTGCACACATAGACTCTCCCAGAAGCCTCTAGCTCTCTCCCACGTGTCCACCTCCTCATGGACCAACACAAAATATCCAAGCCCACTCAGCCACTTGGCCTTATCTGATTGGGCTTAAGGGGTAAAAGACCAAATTTCCCCTAGTGTTAAATTGTACCGTTTTACCCTCAAACTTTCCAGACCCGTAACTATTTCGTCCGACGTCCGATGACAGCGTGCTGCCTGTCGTTGTACTCAGGACGTCGAGACCTATCTAACGGTCCTTGGTCTACGTGAAAATCACAAGTCCACTAAAAAGTCAACATTTTCCCTCTAATAGTCAAAATTATGGTAACACCCTCAATCTTCCGAACGTCATAACTTTTTCTCCGATTGTCCAAATCGGACATGCCACCTGCCTACAGACTCGTGACGTCCCTAACTACGTCACAGTCAATGGTCAACATTCATCCAACCAGTAAATCAAAAAGTCAACTTTTGACCCACTATTCATAAGGGCAAAATCGTCCTTTTATACAAATCTTTTACAAAATTACATTTTTACCCTTCCCGAAGGTACGGGTTGTTACATTAGTGGGATTAGTTTATGTGTTTTGAGGTGTTGGAAGCATTCCATCATGGCTGAACAGAGCTTCAGAGCACGGGAGAGTTTAAAATTGGCCATGGGTTCTGTGTGCGGGAAACAATCTCTAGAGCACTTCTGAGTGTCTCCCATGGGTTGCCGTCTGTTTGGATCGATTAGCTGAGTAGTGGAGAGGAGAGGTTTCATTTTTGCATCAGTGTGTGGGCTGAGAGTGAGAGGAACTGACGGGGATGAGAAAAACCAGTTTGGAGGGAAAATTCGAAGGTTGGGTTTTGAGGTGAGTTGAGCTAAACCGTGAGTGGGATTAGCCTTCTGAGACCATTTCAAACACAACTGTGCAAGGAGTGAAGGAGATTGATCACGATTTACTCAGGAACTCAAGTTCCAGTTTCTGGAAAATCACAGTGTTGAGGACGATGACTTCCAGGTGAGTTCTGGTCTAATTGGTTGTGCTATTGTGTTCGTCTAGGTCCCCTTAAGCTCCTGTCTGAGTTAATTTGAAAATGGGGCTAGGTTGGGTGAGTTCCAGACGTCGACCCGTTCGACTGTTCGAGCTTGGGTTGATCGATTTAGGGACAGTCGAGGTTAATCAAGGTCACAGAACTGAAATTGAATGATTATAGAAGAAGTTAGAATAAAAAACGGAAGGAATTGATTGAGAATTGAAGGGTAATCATCCGGGTCGAGTTGCGGGTTGAAGGCCCGTTTAGCAGGCTAGTCGGGTAAGGGAGACGACACTGTAGTTGGGCGCGTGGCCTTCACGCGCAGCCACTTTGGGCTGCGCGTGACGGTGCGTGCGAGGTCATTTCCGATCACGATCAACATGAGATTTAATCCTTTCAGTCTAATTAACATTTTATCTTTAGAGTTCGAGTCGATCGGGAGTCGTTCGGGATAGTTTCGAAGGTTCGGTAGATTTAGTCCTTAAGTTTAATTTCGCGGAAAAATCCGGAAAAATTAGGGAAAATCTTACGAGTTATTCAGGGATTTTTGTAACCCTCCTTGTACGTTTTTACAGGCCCGGACATTTCCGAAGCTACCGAGGAACACCCGGGGCACGATTGACGCATCTGAAAACCGTGAGTGGACTTTTGATTTCTAAACTGTGCATGCATGACTATTTTACTTATTTATCTTGTGTTTTCACATATGATTTTATATTGATAAATATGATATTTCGGTTTTACGTGATTTCACAATTTTCGAGATAATTATCGCATTTCACGCATTTCGAGGTTATGGTTTTTCTCCCATGCATGAATGATGTTTTGATGAAGTATTTGGATATGATTATGCATGTTACGTATTTATGATGTTTTGATTATATTTGTGAAGTGACTTTCGGGAATTGCATGTTTTGGAATTTGCATGTGAATTCGGACATAAGTCCTATTATGACAAGATATGATTTCGGAATGATTTTTGGGAACGGATCATGATGAATCCTGGTTTGTTGAGTTTTATAAATGGTTTTAGGTTTAAAGACCTGGTTGATTGTTGGATCTGGTTTTGGGTTTAAAGACCCGGATAATTGATGACGGGGGCGGGCCCGAAAATTGGGTTTAAAGACCTGGATTGAGTTTAAAGACTCGTGAGTTTAAAGACTCGGTTATTGTGATACCCCCGAGACCTATTGATTATGTTTTGAGTTTAAAGACTCTTTGATATCCCGGGAAGGCCTGATATTGAGTTTAAAGACTCGGATGGATCCAACGGCTTAATTGTGATTATTGATTCAGTTTTTACTTGATTTGTTTAATTGATGTTTCAAAATGATGATTTCTGGATTTTGGTAATCTTATAATATTTTTACATGAGTTATGACAGTTTTCTATAACGTTTTACATGTGTTTCGAAAAAAGGATTTCGAATGTTTGATACGAGGTCTTCGAATATCTGGTTATGCATGCGTGTTATAAAACTGGAGGGCGAACCCCGATTTCATTAAACTGTTTTCTGCAAACTTTTGTTTCGGTCCACTCACTCTTTGTTGTTTTAATTACCCTCCAGGTCGTGGTACATGTTCGGGGGCTAGCGCCGAGGCAGATGCAGAGGCATAAAGTTTTCCGTTGCGGAGTAGTTAGTTCATAGAGTAGGATTGGTTCTTTAACTTGTTTTGTAATATTATGCTCTGTGAAACTATGGACTTGATGTCCAGTCGGTTGTATTTACTTAATCTCCCTGGTCTGACAATGGGTGTGATGTGATGTTATTTGATTTTCCTGTCTTTTGTGTTCGATTGTCAGACGGGAGCAGGATGCTTCCCGATTATCGAGGTGATAATTGGGGTGGATCCTATCAGGTGACCCCCTGGGAAGTTTCACCGTGAGCTCCCGAAAACAAAATCGTGAGGGCAAGGGCTAGGTGGCCCAAAGCGGACAATATCGTGCTAGAGGAGGGTCGGGTCCTGACAGAATGGTATCAGAGCGAGACCCCGACCGGGAAGTGTGCCAGCGAGGACGCTGGGCCCTAAAGGGGGTGGATTGTAAGACCCGTGTCCTGGAGGGAACGGTGAACAATCTCACATTCCTGCGAGGGAGGAATGGTCTGGGAAGGGAATGGTGGTGTGCCTTAAAGGTGTAGGCACACACCTATCTAGCACGAGGCCTTTTGGGAGCTCAGTGGCTTTGGGTTCGGTTGGAACCCCAAAGTTAAGCGAGTTGAGGTTGGTGTAATTTCATGATGGGTGACCCCCTGGGAAATTGTACCGTGAGCTCCCGAAAACAAAACCGTGAGGACAAAGGCAAGGAGACCTAAAGCGGAAAATATCGTGCTAGATGAGTCGGGACCTGACAGAGGAGGGTCGGGTCCTAACAGAATAGGAGCAACGGAAGTGGAAGGAGGAGTTTATGAAAATAGTAGTAGGAGCAATAATCAGAGCCCGAGCCAGAGTAGCACGGTGGAGTCCTCCAGCTGTGAGTTGCCAGTTCTGATGGTTGATTCCTCGCCGTTGGATCTAAATCTCGCTCACGGTGTCACTTCTGTCGGCTACGGCTTGGCACCGATGAGATTCCCATTCCAACACAACTAGGTTCCCAGTGTCGGAGCCGTCATCGGCGTTCCGGCTTCCGCTGCCTCGGTGAAAGGGCTACGACGCTGTAAAGGTCGATATTTGGTCTTGTGGGGTCGTTCTGTTTGTGCTCATGGCTGGGTATTTGCCTTTCCGTTTCCATTGCGTCCCTCTCTTGGATTTGCAGTGGTGGAAAGGGAGTTAGCATAGAGAGAGAGACACACAATAGAGATGGGTTGCCTGGGTCTCCCTCCGGTCTGAGAAGAATGATGAAGAAAATGTTTGTGTATTTGAGAGAGAATGAGAGAGAGGGGGAGATAAAGAGAGAGATAGATGAGAAATTAATATAAAATTTAATAAAAGACATCAAATGTCTAAATTACCCTTAAAAGTTTGTAATATGACTGCCACGTCATCAGTTTTCACGGTGTTAATAACGGAGATGGACGGTTGGTGCAACGGTATTGACGATGTTACTATTTCTGCAGCACATTGAGGCAAATTTCCGTTCCTAGTGCATTTTGAGATTTCGTGGCGTGTTTCTAGTGCACTTAGCGTAATACGCCTATTGGATTTGGATAGAGCACCATACTTAACATTTTGACTAGACAATGTAATTCTAATAGAGGCAAGGCATCATCAACTAGAATTTTTACCAGGTGATGCTGAAACAACATGTCAATTAGCATTTAATTTCAAAATGTAAAAAAATAAATTAATTTCATATATATATAAAAAAATAGACACTAACAATTTTTTTTTTAAAAAAACTAATTTTTGCACTTTAGTTTTTACTTGTAGCGCTCATTTTTTATTTTATTTTTTATCTTTACAAAAAATAGAGTGCAACAAGTAAAATTGGAATACGAAAATTAGTTTCTATTTAAATAAAAATATCACGAACTGATATAATGATCCAATACCACTTAATAATTTTTATATTTTATGGTAATAATCATCTTTATTTTGTTAGAAATAATCTCGTACTCAACTTATATACCGGACAGTTGCAACCTGGGTGTAGGACTTAGGGTGATCCTGGCCCCCTTGTATTTTTCATTTTTATTATTATATATAATATTATACTATATATTAAGTAGAGTAGGTTTAATTTTAAAATAGAATCTAATTATCAATATATTTATAATTTAATATTTTCAAAATATTCATAATCTAGAATGTTAAGATTTGGAATCAGAAGTCTATAAAGCTTATTTTTTATCATGCTCTTAAATGGTTTTTTTGTTGCAATATCTGCTTATAGTTGTGTGTTCAAATTAGACAAATACCATTAATAATTTTGAATTTTTTTTTGCTTATTATTTTTTATTTCTCCATTTTTAAATAATCAACATAGATAATGCACAAACGCTCATTGAAAAATGAAGAATATATGTATGTTCATAATCAAGTACAAACTCATGAATTAAAAATAAGATGAACTAAATTTTAGTTAGGTTAAATTTTTTTACTAAATTTCAATAATATTAAATGATTTTTATTGATTAAAAAATATATATAATGTATGCAAAGAAACAACAAATAATCATGCAAATTAAATACACTAGCACCAAAAATTGCAACAAACTCATTTTTTTACTTGAATAAGACATCATATAATTTTTAAAAATATCACCATCTCTCTTATTTAATTGTAAAATTAAGTAATAAGTGAGCTATATAAACTAACATTATATAAAATTTTATATTGACTCATTAATTTCAAGTGGGCTGGAGCACATCTCCACCCAAGGCAGCAACTTGTGCTTCATAATACTCCCTCACCCATTATCATTACTTATATTTTTTTTTCTTCAGTATTATGATTATCTACATTATAAGGTGTTCCTCTTAAATCAACTTATGTCATAATGGAATTGAAAATTTATTTACTATATTGAATTTAGATTTGTACAAATAATTGCAGGTTTTTTTGAAGTCATTGAATTTTAAAAATTTATTGATTTTTATAAAATTTTACAAAGTTAATAGTGGAATTATATAGAGTTACATAATAGAGTTTTGTAGAGTCATACTGAGTTTTATATAATGTGATTGAATTTTGCGAAAAAAAAAATTAAGTTATATAATTTGATAGGTATTTTTTTAAGAATTATATAATCAACTCACAATTATTTTTACTAAACATTCTCTCACTAAATTAAAATAAAATAATTATATGTATAATAACACATTTTTCTTTTGAGCAGTATATAATATAACAATTACAAAGATAGAAAAACTCTTAAGGACGAATGAGATTGAGAGACTGGAATTTCCAGGAATCATGCATACCTTTGAAATATTTTGTTTCTTTCGAACAATAAATATATTCATGTATTTTATATTATTTAATTACTTATAATTCCTATAGAAAGTAATATATAATAATAAACCTCGTTCAGATACATGAATTTTGTTGAGTTTATTTAAAAATATAAAATTCTCAAATAATATTTTTCAAGCTTTAAATAAAATATATAGAAATTCGAGGCAAGGAGGCCAGAGAGAATTATAAAAATTCTAAAGCATAATTTACACAACTCAACTTTTAATGACTCTATAAATTTCTATAAAGTATGGATTGAGTTGAAGCAGAAATCGAACATGCTCGTAAAATCTTATTGATCCCTGTATACAAAAAATAATATGTAACGACCCGAAAATTCGAAAAAGGAAAATTTGGAAAATTTAGAAGGAAATGACGATTTTGCCCCTGGTTATAAGGGTCGAACATTGACTTTTTGATCGGGACCTAAGTTGTCAAGACCCACCTCGGTTCCACCCCGAAAACCGAGGTAAATCCTGCTCTCGTCTGACACCCCGACACTAAACCGAAATAAACTCACGAAAAACCACCAAAATACACAGTCAGACGCAAGAGAAACTTTAAACATCCCGAAGTCAAGTTTTACAGATCATAGTACCAAATACAAAGGAAAGAAAACCGATAAATAAGATACACGTACAACGGAAAAGTTTAAGCACTCCGGGGTCACTCTCGAAAAATATTCTATGCCTCCGACGCTGCCTCGACGTCAAAATCCTGCGCTAGCTCCACGACCTGGAGGGCAATTTAAAAACAGAAGGTGTGAGTGGACCATAAATAAGAAAAGAATTTCTGAAAACCATTTCATAATAAAACCAGGGTTTTAGCCCTCCGTTTTGAAATCACATGCATAACCCAGTTACTAAAAACAATTATAAATCACGTAAAGATCATCATAAAAACATTTGCAGAATCATTATAAAAACAGTTATAGAACTCATATCATAAGCACCATGAAACTGTATCATAAAACGTAAGTTTCAACCAATCATTATCCGATCAAACCTGCTGTATCTATTCGAGTCTTTAAACTCCCGAGTCTTTAAACTCAATCCAGGCCTCAATAATATCCGAGTCTTTAAACTCCCGAGTCTTTAAACTCAACAGGCCTACAGGGGAAATATCAATATATCCGAGTCTTTAAACTCCCGAGTCTTTAAACTCAATCCGGGTCTTTAAACCCAATCCGGGCCCGTCCCCCGTCAAATCAATATCCGGGTCTTTAAACCCAATAACCAGATCTAGCAAATCCAATCCAAAACCATTGAAAACCATTTCTAAATCCATATCAAACCCGAATTCGAAATCACTGGTCTGATACCCTTCCGGTATCCAAAACCGTCATTCCGAACCCAAATCCGGAATTTCACTTTTCAACTTTAAAACCAAATTCCGTTTCCGAAATCCGATTTCAAAACCGAAAGCCTTGATCATCAAAATCATGTTCCAAAACTCCTTTATAATCATTGACAACCATTTATCATTTGAAATCCCAAATCATAACATCGAAATTAGAAATCCAAACTTCCTCGTAAAACGTGCCAAATACATACTTTCTCAAAAAACGTACAATTATGTAAAACCATCATCACATATTCAACAATCATGAAATCACATGTAAAACCATAAAACAAGTAATTAAAAGCAGTTATGCATGCTCGAGTTTAGAGAAAGGGTCCACTCACAGTACCAAGCCCTCAGTCACGTCCCGAACGTCCCGTACGTTCCTCGGCTTTCTCGGGAAATCCCGATCCTGTCAACAACCACCCAAGAACGTCACTATCACGTCTACGAAGACTCTCCTACTTTTCCCCAAAATCTCCGGGTCCTAAACGTAACTGACAGGACTCATCCCAATCCCCCCGGGATTAACGCGGGATGACCCTGCTCCCGTCTGACACGGAGTGTCAGACAAGGGATACTTCCGACCTTTGCCCTCCCGGGCTATCAGAGTATGCCAGGATCCGGAGGAGGTATGTGATATCTCGATCTCTGCTACAGTCCACACCGTATCCAACCTGAAGGGTATTAAAAACAGAAAGACTGTGAGTAGACAAAAATAAAGAATTTATAAAAACATTTCATCAAAGACCTTTATACCCTCCACTAAAAAGCATGCATGCATAGTAAAACTATTTACTCAAACACGTATGTTTAAACAACCATCATTAGGGTCTCAGTCCCAAATTCCGTAAATACAAGTCATACGGGCTCCTGCCCAAACCATTTATCAACATAAAACACAATTTCCCAAACCAATTGAAATCATGTTTATTATCCATTATATTCATATCCAGAACCTGTCACGGTAAAATAAAGCTACCCGCGTGCTAACCGGGGTCTCAAACCCAAGTCTCTCCAGGGTCCACCCAGGTCAATGTCCGTAGATCAATGACCCTCCCTGGAGGTAACGAACCATGCCCATCCTGAGAGTAAGGAACTCAACTAGGGGGCGACTCCACTCAGTCAGTGCTCCGTGACTACTCCGGGGTCCACCCAGGCCAACGACCCTCCCCGGAGGAGACAATCATATATAAAGGATGGAATATGAAAAACCTTTTGAAATCATTCTTTAAATTTTTCAAGGATTCATGCCCGGCCCCCATAAGCCGTCATGAACCATAAAATCCTTTTCAAGGGTTCATGCCGGTTCGCATAAACCGTCATGAACCATAAAAACCATTTGTAATACATAACTGGGCCCTAGGCCCGAATCCACATAGAAACTAGACCTCAAATCCGAATCGTAAACCAACTGGGCCTCCGGCCCGATTCCGTAAATCAAATGGACCTCAAGTCCGAGAATTACCTTTTCAAATCCAAAATCATTTCATGAAATCATATCCAAAACCACAAGAATGGAAAATCAGTGCAAAACTGAAAAACCTCGATTTACGTGCAAGCACGTAAATCGCCTCGAAATACGTGAAACCATATAATTCACAAGCATCCAAATCAACATCATAAAATCATATTCATAATCCATTTGGAAATCCAAAACCATTTCATTTAGACCAATAAAGACATACAACCCCGTATAGGAACCGTATAGGGCCGAAACCTCGAAATACGTGCCTATACGTAACCACACATCCAAATGCACTCATGGCATCACAAACAAGTATTTAAAACATATAATAAACATTTATACATGCACCAATTTAGAAAACAAGGTCCACTCACAGACCGTCTGAGCTGCCGCCTCGATTTGCGTGCCATAGGCTCTCCCGAGCCGATCACTGTCACCGGGACTCCCAAACCAGTCCAAATTTTAATAGAAGGTTACTAACTACTTAATTAACCTCCTACCAAAGCCCCGTAATTTTCCCGAACTTTTGACTATTTTTAAACCGACCCTAAACATTCTAACACCCCGAAAACTATCGAAACGATGACTGATTGACACGAGACCAGTCCCAAAATCTTCATTACATCGAATAGAAGATTTCCCGTGTTGAACACTTTTCCAAATTATGGCCCACGGGCCCTCACGAGCCCCTAGAAAGTAGAAAATACTGTTCATTGCCATCCTCCTCAGAACCGAACCAGTTACTATTCACAGGCACTGTTCACCTCACGGTTTTCTCGGGTTTTCGGACTGATTCGGGGTCCGTTTGGTCCCATTTTAATCCCTAAATTCCTATTTCTTCATTTCCTATCTAACCCAATCCCTAAAACTAAGAAAAACTACCCGAAACCGAGCTTCCATCCGCCGTCAATGGTGGCCGGATTTTCTCCGGCCGTTCACGGCCATTTCCGGCCATCCCAAGCCCCAAAAATAATCCCATTCTACTCCTAGGGTCCCCAGAAACCTTACCCAATAAACGAAATTGAGTAAAACCCATTAAAACTCAAATTCGAATTTTCAAAGTTTTCTTACCTCAAGGCCGAGCTCCGTCGTCCACTACCGTGAGCCACCACCCTCCCCAGCCGTGGCTCGCCGTCCTTCGTCTCTCATCACCCTCTCACGGTCACACACATGGCATATGGGTTCATGGTGGTATGTGTGGGTTGTGTGTTTTGAAGAAAAAGGAAGAATGAAGAACATAGGGGGGGTGCGGGTTTGATGAAGAAAATAGAAGAAATGAAGGTGATGATATTGATGGCTGATGAGAGAAGTGAGGATTAGATGATTAGATGAGTGGTGAGGATTTGAGAGATTAGAAGGAATAGATGGTTAGGATTTTAAGTTGTTAAAATTAATTATATAATAATAATTATAATGTTATTTAATTAATTAGATCCACAATTTAGGGGATTGTCCAATGGGATGAGTGACACTTGTCACTCATCCATGGGACCCACTAAAAATATCTGCCTAATCAGATTTCGCCAAATCATCCCCGCCTCGAAGTACGTGCATAGTGAAATCGAACTTCCGTGACCTATAACTCTCCCGTTCGAAGTTCGATTTCAGCCTGCCGCTTGTCTATGGATTCGTATCGTCCTTATCTACGTAATAGTCCTCGGCCCTCGGCTATCGGACATCTCGGTCAAAAAGTCAACTATTTTGCCCTTTTAACCAAAATTACCAAAATGCCCCTAAACTTCCCAACGTCATAACTTCTTCTACGAACGTCGGAATTGAACGTGCCACCTGTCTATGAACTCGTGACGTCACGAACTACGTCACGGTCATTGGTCAAAGTCCGTTTGACCGCCCGAATAAAAAGTCAATGTTTTGCCACGACTAGGGGCAAAACGGTCATTTCGCATCGTTCGTCCGATTTCGTCCAACTAATCACGGATTAACCTCAATAATCGTGATTAGTCACTAATCTAATCTAGGAATTCGGGACGGGTCGTTACAACCTTACCTCCTTAATTAATTTCGTCCTCGAAATTCCAACCGACCTAATTCCAACCGTTCTTCCCTCCTTAATTAGTTTCGCTCTCGAAACTCCAACTATCTCGATTCCACAACCACCTCGTGGAAAGTAGAATCAACCTCGAAACATGTGTACACTAGTACACCCAATAGCCAAAACAATACTTGACTGCAATCAGACGTACCACTAACACCCATGTTGTATCGACTATGTTCGACCACGTCGAATGACAGTAGTCATACGTTGCGAATTGACACCACTTGTCAAATCTACCAGTTCGTTGACACGAACAACTCGAAGGTTCCTTTCTCAATCACTAAACTATCCCGACGTCTGCTCCCATAGGGAGTCATCAGACTTCACGAATCGATCCACGCTGACACCTTCGACAAACCCGTCACCACTTGACAGTCGCCAACGAAAGCTAACACTATACACCCTTGTGGTTACACTAACCACCAACTTACTCAACCATGAGTATACACGAACAAAAAATTCACTCGACCTGTGTGTAACTACCCATCAGAAGTACTATGACCCAATGCACAGTATCCAATGTCTAGTTCACGACCTTAACTAATCCGATGGTATCGGAACCAATCCGACTACCAACACGCTCACCAATGTACCACCGGTATAACCTATATACCGTCACCAGGCACCACAAGTCTACCTGGTATTGTACCTCGAACAACGTACAAGGTACGTACATCTACCCATCAACCACACTACAACCACCTAGGTTATAGCCAATCACGTTTCAATCATGGAGTTCCCACTGTCCAATCCAGTACCAGACAGATCAAAACTCCGACCCATTATCAATTTCCAAATCCGAATCTGAATCCGCAATTTCGTAAGAAATCCCGAATCCAAACCCAGAATTCATATCCATAACCATGTCGAATCCGAATATGAAATTGTCATTCCGTAAGCTAGCATTTGGAATAACCATTCCGAACCCAAATCCATAAAAAGAAAATCCACAGTCAAGCTCTAGAATCAAATCCTGAATCGTCACCCAGAATCCGATTCCAAAACCCAAATCCAGAAATCCTCTTTCAAGTTCCAAAATCAAATCCTGAATCGTCATCCAGAAATCTGATTTCAAAACCTGAAATATCGTTCACATCTACCGAGACGTACCAAAACCGAACCTATTGGTTACTCGTTTAAACAATTACCTCGTATCGATCCTTGTCATTCCACCTAGGAAAATCAAAAGATGGTCCAAGGCGATGACATCAAAATCCATCCTACATGAATGCAACCAAACTCGCTGCACTCACCACACCACTACTCTATATCCCACTCAGGGATTTCATCGACAAGTACAAACCCTGATAACTTGTCCAACCAATCACCAACCAGTAGTAACTCGACTCAACCAATGTCGTCTGCCAGGTCGCCCATGACCTTAGTTGCACCAACAGCCCATCACAACTAAGTAGTACGACAACCAATTAAGTCAAACCGATAAGTAAAACCTCGATTGCAAAGTGCAGTCCCAACACAAGATGACATGACTATACCGACTAACGAATCCAAATTCGAATAGTCGTCCAAGTCAAACCACTCGCCAACTCACATCTCTGAACCATACAACCTAAGGCAGGGTTCCACAATCACATCTAGGGTCAATATGAACCCAACTGCAAGCTACCAACTGCAGAAAGCAGTAAATTAAACAACCTGACCGACTCCGCGGTCTTGACATCGTAAAGACGTCAATCCAACTAGGATTCCTCGAATCCGACCGCTAACTGTCGACTGTAGTAAATCCATCTAACTCAACCATATCTGAACATCGGATGGTCATAATTCCCAACCAGTCATCGGAACCGATCCTACGACATCGTGAAGACGATCCCAACTAACCATCTCACGATCAAAATCTATAAGAATACGTTTATCCCTTTGTAGGGTCCCACACTGTCAACCACGACAGAACTATGGCAACCCCGACATCAAGTGTCGAACCAAGACATTCTACGATACAGTCCTACTAAATATTGTACCGGCACCCTAACATCAGGTTGATCACGAACTGTAGCCCATTGAGATATCACATCCTCGACCTGTGTACATACTCCAAGAGCTACACGGTTGCTCGAATAGAGACAACCCCGCTCTAATAAGCATCCTACGAGCAATCCTATGCTCTGATACCACGCTGACAGGACCCATCCCAATCCCCCCGGGATTAACGCGGGATGACCCTGCTCCCGTCTGACACGGAGTGTCAGACAAGGGATACTTCCGACCTTTGCCCTCCCGGGCTATCAGAGTATGCCAGGATCCGGAGGAGGTATGTGATATCTCGATCTCTGCTACAGTCCACACCGTATCCAACCTGAAGGGTATTAAAAACAGAAAGACTGTGAGTGGACAAAAATAAAGAATTTATAAAAACATTTCATCAAAGACCTTTATACCCTCCACTAAAAAGCATGCATGCATAGTAAAACCATTTACCCAAACACGTATGTTTAAACAACCATCATTAGGGTCTCAGTCCCAAATTCCGTAAATACAAGTCATACGGGCTCCTGCCCAAAACCATTTATCAACATAAAACACAATTTCCCAAACCAATTGAAATCATGTTTATTATCCATTATATTCATATCCAGAACCTGTCACGGTAAAATAAAGCTACGCGCGTGCTAACCGGGGTCTCAAACCCAAGTCTCTCCAGGGTCCACCCAGGTCAATGTCCGTAGATCAATGACCCTCCCTGGAGGTAACAAACCATGCCCATCCTGAGAGTAAGGAACCCAACTGGGGGGCGACTCCACTCAGTCAGTGCTCCGTGACTACTCCGGGGTCCACCCAGACCAACGACCCTCCCCGGGGGAGACAATCATATATAAAGGATGGAATATGAAAAACCTTTTGAAATCATTCTTTAAATCTTTCAAGGATTCATGCCCGGCCCCCATAAGCCGTCATGAACCATAAAATCCTTTTCAAGGGTTCATGCCGGTTCGCATAAACCGTCATGACCCGTAAATCCATTTCAAGGGTTCATGCCGGTTCCCATAAACCGTCATGAACCATAAAAACCATTTGTAATACATAACTGGGCCTAGGCCCGAATCCACATAGAAACTGGACCTCAAGTTCGAATCGTAAACCAACTGGGCCTCCGGCCCAATTCCGTAAATCAAATGGACCTCAAGTCCGAGAATTACCTTTTCAAATCCAAAATCATTTCATGAAATCATATCCAAAACCACAAGAATGGAAAATCAGTGTAAAACCGAAAAACCTCGATTTACGTGCAAGCACGTAAATCGCCTCGAAATACGTGAAACCATGTAATTCACAAGCATCCAAATCAACATCATAAAATCATATTCATAATCCATTTGGAAATCCAAAACCATTTCATTTAGACCAATAAAGACATACAGCCCCGTATAGGAACTGTATAGGGCCGAAACCTCGAAATACGTGCCTATACGTAACCACACATCCAAATGCACTCATGGCATCACAAAAAAGTATTTAAAACATATAATAAACATTTATGCATGCACCAATTTAGAAAACAAGGTCCACTCAATGGTGGCCGGATTTTCTCCGGCCGTTCACGGCCATTTCCGGCCATCCCAAGCCCCAAAAATAATCCCATTCTACTCCTAGGGTCCCCAAAAACCTTACCCAATAAACGAAATGGAGTAAAACCCATTAAAACTCAAATTCGAATTTTCAAAGTTTTCTTACCTCACGGCCGAGCTCTGCCGTCCACCACCGTGAGCCACCACCCTCCCCAGCCGTGGCTCGCCGTCCTTCGTCTCTCATCACCCTCTCACGGTCACACACACGGCATATGGGTTCATGGTGGTATGTGTGGGTTGTGTGTTTTGAAGAAAAAGGAAGAATGAAGAACATAGGGGGGTGCGGGTTTGATGAAGAAAATAGAAGAAATGAAGGTGATGATATTGATGGCTGATAAGAGAAGTGAGGATTAGATGATTAGATGAGTGGTGAGGATTAGATGATTAGATGAGTGGTGAGGATTTGAGAAATTAGAAGGAATGGATGGTTAGGATTTTAAGTTGTTAAAATTAATTATATAATAATTATTATAATATTATTTAATTAATTAGATCCACAATTTAGGGGATTGTCCAATACTTGTCACTCATCCATGGGACCCACTAAAAATATCTGCCTAATCAGATTTCGCCAAATCATCCCCGTCTCGAAGTACGTGCATAGTGAAATCGAACTTCCGTGACCTATTACTCTCCCGTTCGAAGTTCGATTTCAGCATGCCGCCTGTCTATGGATTCGTATCGTCCTTATCTACGTAATAGTCCTCGGCCCTCGGCCATCAGACATCCCGGTCAAAAAGTCAACTATTTTGCCCTTTTAACCAAAATTACCAAAATGCCTCTAAACTTCCCAACGTCATAACTCCTTCTACGAACGTCGGAATTGAACGTGTCACCTGTCTATGAACTCGTGACGTCAAGAACTACGTCACGGTCATCGGTCAAAGTCCGTTTGACCGCCCGAATGAAAAGTCAACGTTTTGCCACGACTAGAGGCAAAACGGTCATTTCGCATCGTTCGTCCGATTTCGCCCAACTAATCACGGATTAACCTCACTAATCGTGATTAGTCACTAATCTAATTTAGAAATTCGGGACGGGTCGTTACAGTAACAAACCAGAACCCTAAACCTTCAAACTCGCGGGACTAACCTCAAACGACGTCCGAACAACCCGAAACCAATTCCATTAGACTCGTTACAACTCCTAGACCAAAAACTATGTTGATCGTTTCCCCAAACACCGCCGCACGTGCCGCCCAAAGTGGCTGCGCGTGGGCCTCACGCGCCTGCACACATGGTACTGTTCACCGTCGTCTACCTCGAGTGAACCGGTCTGAACCGGCGTTCCCGGTTCTCCGCCGTCCGTCCACCAATTTGACTCCTCTCTTCACCATCCTCACTGTCTAGTCCTAAACAACCCATTCCCTTTACTCTAACACCTCGACACAGTTCCTAGATCATCTTCCCAAACTCGACACAAAAACCCGAACAACCCCTGTTTCCTATTCCGGCCACCCAAGTCCTCCCCCGTCACAGTGGCTACACTAAACGCTTCCTAGGACCTCCCTGAGTCTCACCTAACTCACCAAAACCGTCGAATCAACCCCAGACTTCACGACTTTTGGTTTGAAACTCGACGGCAAAACAGAGCAAAATCACAGGGAGAAGAAATTACATGTCGTCGACCGCCGCCGTGCTCACCGCCGCACTCCCTGGAGGTCACAGAGTCCTCCCCAGCTTCCTTTCGAGTCTAATTGAACCAACACACGACCACACCACCACTACGATCGCTCACTGCTTCTCTGTTTTTCTCTGTTTTCTGTAACTCACACCTCACACACACCGATTCCCTCACAACTTCTCACTCACCTCCACTCAGCAGCTCTCACTTAAACTCTCACACACTCAAAAAGTCACACAAACACCCCACACCGCCTTCACCTGCTTGAATCCCTCTCAAACTCACTCTGTCTCTGTTTCTCTCAAAGGCACGGTTAACAGCCCCCAATTATTTGGACCCGTGAGAGATCCTAGAAGCCACTGGACCCTTAGCACGTGTCACCATCCCAAAGCCCCTCTCACAAATGTCCCAATCTCAGCTGTCCACCTGTCCCAATTCAATTGCACAATTCCCAATGTGCAAAAGACCACAATGACCTTCTTTTGAACCAAAATTACGATTGTGCCACTACCTTTCTAGACCCGTAACACACACATCCTAACTCCGATGAATACATGTCGCCTGTCATCGAACTCAGGACGACGAGATCTACCTAACGGTCCTAGGTCAACATGTCAAAACCCGATCGTACAAAAAGTCAACTTTTCCCCCTATTTTAGCCAAATTACGGTAATGCCCCCAACCTTCCGAACATCATAACTTCCTCCTCGGATGTCGGAATCGGGCGTACCACCTGTCTATGGCTTCGTGACGTCCCGAACTACGTCACGGTCATCGCTCAAAGTCCATTTGACCGCCCGAACTCAAAGTCAACATTTTGCCCAACCTAGGGGCAAAATCATCATTCTACCCTACCGGACCTATCGTAACTGACTAACCACCAATAAAGCTCACTAATCTCGTCTTAAACACAGTCTTAACCCTAATTCCCGAGACGGGTTGTTACATAAGTTGGATTTTCCGGAAGTACCGTCGGATAGGTCTAGGGACACTGAATCCGTAGACAGGCGGCATGCGTCAATCGGAGTTCAGACGAGAAAGTTATGGGTTTAGAATTTTGAGGGGCATTTTGGTAATTCGTTATGGCAAGGGAAAAATGGTAAATTGCCACATCAAAGTGATTAGGACGGTTAGTGGCTAATTCAGCTCATTGGCTGAGGATTTACTACCTAAGTGACACCTGGCAATTGCTATTTGAGATTAGTGGCATTGTTTGTATGATCAACGACAAAAAAATAACAAAGGAAACCGCCCCCTTTATTTAAATTCCATCAAAATTGATTGATGAAGAGGATAAGTGTGAAACCTGAGACACTGGGATGATTCTACAGTGAGAAACGAGTAAGTTTAGAGCAGAATTAAGGATGATGAACCCCTAAACCCGAGACCCAGAGTAGTGAAATTCAAGATTGATCGATTTTTGAATTGGACTTTACGGACCATGATTTGCTGTAATTGGCTTTGATTTAAGCTTTCTGAGGTTGAGGCGAGTTGAACCCACTCAGAAATGAAGGGAATTGAGAACATTTTGCCGTAGAACCGAAGGGGAGAAGACTTCGGCTTTTCGAATTTGAGTCGAGCACTTGGAGGGATTAAAGGAAGAAATTGAAGTTGGAAACATACTTAGGAGCCTTCTACGAAGCTTTTGACTGAATCAATTTGAAGGAATCGATGGGATTTGAACGGGGCAGATGTTGAACTTTCTACGAGAAAACTCAATTTTTGATCGAAGGGATTGAGGTACTTAATCTTGTAATTTAAATCACGGACCTTTAATTAGAGATTAAACGATAGTGTTAGACGATTCAATTGTAAGAAATGATGCAGAATTGGGCAAGATTGAATCGGGTTACACCGCAGGACCCGTTTACAGGGGAATTGGGTAGAGACGACGATGAACAGTAGCCTGGTTACTGTAGCTGGCGCTTGAGGGCGCGTGAACGGGCTTTTCGAGGTGAGTTCAACACGACTTTTATTCTATGCAATGTAATGAACATTTTAGAGTTGGTTTCGAGTCGATCAGACACCGTTTCGATATTGTTTCGAGGGTCCGAAGGTTTATGTTACGTGTTTAATTAATATTTAATTCCCGGAAAATTATGGGGAATTAGTATGATGTTATTTAGTCATTAGTGACCCTGAATATTGATTTGGACAGGATTCGAGATTCCTGAAAAATGTTAGAAATTACGGAAACGTGTGCAGCTCGGAAAGCGAGCAGTTTGGACAGTGTGTGAGTGGACGTTTTTTATAAACTGATATGCATGCATAGTTAAATGTTTTACATGATTGATTGCATGATTTGAATTACAATGATGTCCTAATTGTAACGACCCGTCCCAAATTCCTAGATTAGATTAGTGACTAATCACGATTAGTGAGGTTAACATGTGATTAGTTGGGTGAAATCGGACGAACGATGCGAAATGACCGTTTTGCCCTTAGGCGTGGGCAAAACGTTGACTTTTCATTCGAGCAGTCAAATGGACTTTGGCCAATGACCGTGGCATAGTTCGTGACGTCACGAGTTCATAGACAGGTGGCACGTTCAATTCCGATGTTCGAGGAGGAAGTTATGACGTTCGGAAGTTTAGGGTCAATTTGGTAATTTTAGTAAAAAGGGGCAAATAGTTGACTTTTGGACTGGGATGTCCAATGGCCGAGGGCCGAGGACTATTACGTAGATCGGGACGATACGAATTCGTAGACAGGCGGCACGTCGAATTTGGGCGTTCGACGTCGAAGTTACGATTCACGGAAGTTCAAGTGCACTATTGCACGAATTACGAAACGAGTTAACTTTTGGACTTTAGTGGGGCCCAGATATTTAGTTCCTGCCCTATGGATGAGTGACAAGTGTCACCCATCCACTGGACATTCCTTCACATACATGCATCGATCATTTCCTTCTTTGTTTTCAAACCAACCCGATCTCACACCATTTCCTCTCCCCTGAGCAACCCAAACCATCATCCCTTCACTTAGCTAACTTGAGGATGAGACCGTGTGAGACTGAGGAATGAGAGGAGGCTGCTGGAAGCCTGAACCGCCGCCCACGGCGGCGAGAGGAGGAGAAACCCGAGAGGGTTCCCGGTAAGGCTCAAACCTCCATTTAAATTCAATATTACATTATGGGTCATTTTGGTTGCTTCCAATGAATTAAATGGGTCATTAGGATTGTGTTAGGATGGTTTTAGGAAGCTAGGTACGGCTGTGAAGCCATGGCTGTATTTTGGAAAACTTGAACCGTTTGGTTCAAAATCAAACCTTAGGTTTTAGACGTTTTCGGTTGCGTTTAAGGATTGAAATGGATAGAAAATATGAAAATATGAAGAAAGGAATCAAAAAGGAAGAACTAGGATGAAAAATGGGGTGTTTAGGGCTGTGAACCGGTCACGCCGGTCCAGTTGGACCTGCCAAACCAGGTGAACCGGTCCAGCACAGTAAAACCGGTTTGATGGAGCTGGAATATGATGAATAGTGTTTTTGAGCTTCTTGGAGCGTGTGAGGGCGCGTGGACCATAATTTGGGAAAGCGTTCAACATATAAAATCTTCTATTCGATGTAACGAAGATTTTGGGACTGGTCTTGCGTCAATCGAACATCGTTTCAATAGGTTTCAGGGTGTCGGAAGGTTTAGGATCGGTTTAAAAATAGCTAAAATTTTGGAAAAATTACGGGGCTTTGATGGGAGGTTAATTAAGTAGTTAGTAACCTTCTATTAAGATTTGGACAGGTTTGGGAGTCCCGGTGATAGCGATCGTCTCGGGAGAGCCTATGGCACCCAAATCGAGGCGGCAGCTCGAACGGTCTGTGAGTAGACCTTGATTTCTAAACTGTGATGCATGCATAAATGTTTTATATGGTTTATGAATATGATTTTATGATGTTGATTTGGATGCTTGTGATTTATATGATTTCACGTTTTACGAGGGGATTTACGTATTTGCACGTAAATCGAGGTTTTCCGGTTTTATACTGATTTTTCGTACTTATGGTTTTGTATATGATTTCATGAAATGGTTTTAGATTTGAAAAGGTAAATTTGGGTACAAGACCCATTTGAATTACGAATTCTCGGACTTAAGGTCCATTTGATTTAACGAGGCATCGGGCCGGGGGCCCAATTGGTTTACGATTCGGACTGGAGGTCCAGTTTGTATGTGGATTAGGGCCTAGGGCCCAGTTATGTGTTATGATGGTGATTTTGGGTCAGGGACCCCAGAAATAGTTTTTATGGGTCATGACAGTTTATGGGAACCGGCATAAACCCTTGAAATGGGTTTTATGGTTCATGACGGTTTATGGGAACAGACATGAACCCATGAAAGGTTTTATGGATCATGGCGGCTTATGGGGGCCGAGCATGGATCCTGGAAAGATTTAAATAATGATTTAAACAAGTTTTTCATATTCCATCCTTTATATATGATTGTCTCCTCCAGAGAGGGTCGTTGGCCTGGGTGGACCCCGGAGTAGTCACGGAGAACTAACTGAGTGGAGTCGCCCCCCAGTTGGGTTCCTTACTCTCAGGATGGGCATGGTTCGTTACCTCCAGGGAGGGTCATTGATCTACGGACATTGACCTGGGTGGACCCTAGAGAGACTTGGGTTTGAGACCCCGGTTAGCACGCGCGTAGCTTTATTTTACTGTGACAGGTTCTTGGATATGAAATATAATGGATAAACATGATTTCAAGTGGATTGGGAAATTGTGTTTTATGATGATAAATGGATTTGGGCTGAGATCCCACATATGTTTATGATGTTATGGTTTTCTGTAAATGGTTTTGGACAGGAGCCCGTATGACTTGTATTTACGGAATTTGGGGCTGAGACCCTAATGATGGTTGTTTAAACATATGTGTTTGGATAAATGGTTTTACTATGCATGCATGCTTTTTAGTGAAGGGTATAAAGGTCTTTTATAAATGTGTTTTACGAAACTTATTCCTTTTTGTCCACTCACAGTCTTTCTGTTTTTAATACCCTTCAGGTTGACATCAGATGTGGACTGTAGCAGAGACCGAGATATCACATGCCTCCTCCAGATCCTGGCGTACTCTGATAGCCCGGGAGGGCAAAGGTCGGAAATATCCCTTGTCTGACACTTCGTGTGAGACGGGAGCAGGGTCATCCCGCGTTAATCCCGGGGGGATTGGGATGGGTCCTGTCACTGATGATGTGGGATGATTATTTGTGATTATATGATTATTTTAATCGGTATTTCAAGCACATTTTACGAGGAATGTACAATTGGAATTTTGGGCTAGGCTAGGAGTCAAAATGGTTTCAAAATGGATATTTTGACTTAATTGATGAGTCAAGGATGATTTCGGGATTATTTTAATGTTTTCAAATGAGATTTACGGAATTGCGTGTAAATGGTATTTTGTTTGAGAATGATTTGATTTGATTTGAAGTCACAAATTTGATTGAAATGTTTTGGGATGTAATCCCGAATGGTTTTCATTGTGATTGTGGATACCAGACGGTCAGAGCTAGGGGATCACCCAGACGACCGGAGTTTGGGGGATATGATGGTATGATTGTGAGTTGTTATGGTAAGCCAACTTCTCGGATGCGACTGAGCCTAGATGTACCATTCAGATGTGTCTGAGCCTGGGGATGTGTTCGCCCAGATGGGACTGAGCCCGAGGGTTGAATCCAGATGTGTCTGATCCCGAGAATGTGGCTGAATATTAGCCTACGCCTAGAGCGGATGTGATTATGTGATTGTTGGCGCACTTGTGAATAGTGTAGATTGATTGATTGATTGTGCACTTGTGGGTAGTGTTGTTTGATGTTGATTGTGATTACGTACTGGTATTGAGTACGGGTTTCTGGTCTGTGTGGCCAGGTGATTATGTTTTCATATATTTGGCTTGAGAGCCGGGATTTGATTTGTTATGTGATTTGGCTAGAAAGCCAGTGATTGTTATACATATGTTTTACCCTATGCATGCATGGTTTGATAAATTGGAGGGTAAATGGATTATTTTGAAATTCGTTTTAAATGATATTATTTTTGTCCACTCACACCTTTGTTTTTTATGACCCTCCACGCCGTGGCACGACGTTCGGGGCTGATCGGGAGGCGGAGGCATGAGCGGAAATCAATGCAGTTATTCCTTGTCTAACAGGTGCTGAAGGGTACTTTCGAGACTTCAGTTGACTTGTCAGACGGGAGCAGGACCAGACATGGTTATCTATGTCCTTCGGGGACGGGTCCTGTCATAATAAGCTATCATTTGTTTCAATTGAAGTCCCGTGAGGTTGTTCAACAAAAAACACTCTGATACTTAGGTTAGTTTTGAGAGAGAAATCATAAGAGTTTTAAAAGTAATAAATCGAATTACCTTGAAAGTAGATTATGACCTCTACGTAGCAGTTTCACAATTTTCTAGTGATTTTAGGTTCCATAAATAAATATCTCAAATTTTTACTAACTCTTTAAAAATCTTAATTGAATACATCTAAACTCTAAAAACATTTAAACTCTATGAAAATCTCAATGAAATACACCCCCTAACTTTACCTATTTAAAATGTCTTTTCTGACTTAAATTTATGGCTAAACTTTTGTGGAGATTGTGGTCCATTATAAATCATTTGTAAATATCTTATTGCCTGTGAAAAAACAAATGCATGTCACACATCATTGTTTTGTTGTCATTGTAAGTTACATCATGTTTTAGCTCTCTTTCATCATTGAACTCAATTGGTGTAAGATCCGTGTCCTAGAGGGAAAGATGAATGATCCCACATTCCTGAGAGGAGAATGATGATGTGCCTTATACTTGCAGACACACACCTATCTAGCACGAGGTCTTTTGAGAGTTCAATGGCTTTGGGTTGGATTGGAACTCCAAAATTAAGCGAGTTGAGACTGGTGCAATTCCATGATGGGTGACCCCCTGAGAAGTTGTACCGTGAGCTCTCGAAAACAAAACCGTGAGGGTGGGGAGATCCAAAGCAGACAATATCGTGCTAGATGGGCCAGGTCGTGGCAGAATGGTATCAGAGCCAGACCCCGACCGGGAAGTGTGTCAGCGAGGACGTTGGGCCCTAAGGGGGGGGGTGGATTGTAAGACCCGTGTCTTGCAGGAAACGGTGAATGAGCTCACATTCCTGCGAGGGGAATGGTGATGTGCCTTGTACGTGTAGGCACACACCTATCTAGCATGAAGCTTTTTGGGAGGTCAGTGACTTTGGGTTTGATTGGAACTCCAAAATTAAGCGAGTTGAGGCTGATGCAATTTTATGATGGGTGACCTCCTGGGAAGTTGCACCGTGAGCTCCCGAAAACAAAACCGTGAGGGCGGAGAGACCCAAAGTGGACAATATCGTGTTAGAGTCGGGTCCTGACAATTGGTATGCAATTATTGCCAATGATCCATTTGGTTTACTATTAGTCAATCTCCATTTGTTAAAAAAAAAGTTCAATTCTATAAACAAAAATTCCTCTCTAGCCTTAATTTATTATATTTGTATTATTAAAATTTATTAATAAAAAAAATTAATGATTTACTCATACGTGTAAACATGAACTAAATAATATAAATGATATACTATATAACTCAATATATATAGGGTATTTAAGAATTTATACTAAAAGAAGAGCCTGGGAGACTAGGAGAATAGATGCCTCAAGCTCAACATTTCGAAAGGGGAGAATTACATGGCAGGAAAGTTTCAAAATGCACCGAACACAACTGATTTCTAATCAAATTAACTATGTTATTGGAAACAACCAAAAAAATTACTCATACCACCAAATATATTCATTCAATGGTAGATCATATATTAGCTATATATAATTGCCACATTGAATTGGATGTTCCCAAACTTGATATACCCTCGGCTCGTCGGGTTTGATCTTTCCAAACGAATCTTTTAATTGTGACTAGATATATGATGAAACACGTGTGTGAATCTTCATAATCTCTATAAAAAATAATTGACGTTAATCGCCATTAATTGATCCCTTATTTTAGGGAAAGGAAAAAACAATCGACCCCTGTACCATCTCAACTAAAAATCTCAACTAAAAATCTAATTGTGTGTGACATGATCACCCTTTTTAATTTGAGTCTTATTGCCTAACTAGGTTTCAAGACAACAATGTAATGGGACCAGATTTGAAGGGCACCAGATAACCATGTTGTGTTAGTAGATAATGAATGCTAATGACTCAAGCCTCGAGGACAATTAACACGACAACAGGCATAATTGCTAGCATTTCCTTTGTTAGTGTAATCAATTAGTTACATCTTCCAAGAAACTTCAAACAAATAGAAAACAACGAATATTAGAAGGTAACGATTTTAATTACGATATTGCTTCTTTTTTTTTAAAAAAAAAATCTAATTAAAATAGTGGCACTTTAATTTTAAACTATTTAGTATCAAGTCTTAAATTACAAACTTAACGATTGTAAAGAGTCACGTTGACTTAATTTATATGTATTTTGGTTTTTTATTTTAATTACAAGTAATGGTCTAACCGTTCAAGAGTTATTTTAGTTTGCTTCCAAATTGGGTTTTTAATCTCCTTAATTGTCTTTTGTGATCATATCTTATGACCATGAGAGGTCGTAAAGAGTGCCAACGACTTGATATGGCGGGTGGTTCAACCAAAAATGGTCTTATTCTCTTTAAATAAAGTCTCAAGATCGAGGTTTGTGAATGAAATAGTCAATATTAGAGAGGACTCCTTCCGTATTGGGGTCCTATACGGCTCGAAAGTTAGTCATCGCCTACGTGTAAGAGATACTTGATTTAAAAAAAAAAACTTTTATTAATATATACAATTAAAAAATAGTAAAAAAAAATATTGGTTTTCTATTTATGCAAGTTTTGTTTGACGAGATCTGATTAAAAAATAAAAAATTTCGTATGACAAGAAAACTGTCGGAAAAGATGAGTGGAAACAATGAGAAAAATCAAGCGACAAAGAATCTCAGCAGAGTTTTGTGGAAAATATTGTTGGTTATACTTGTACGTAAAGAAACTATACACATACGGGGGAAGGTATAATTTATCTTAAATGGTGTGGAAGGTGGGAAAATAGGTTAAGATAGGGTTATGATTCAAATTGTATGTAATTTTTATTTTTTTACTTAAATTGTATATAAAATTGAATGAGATCATTTAGAATTTCTTTTTAACTGTTATTTATAATTTCATTTAACACAATTAAAAATATTGATGTTGTTCTTATTTCTAATTTTATTTTTATAATAAGTATTTATATTGAAGGAGATTTGAAGGTTTTCATTGGTTCTATTATTGTAATATGTGTTGCTTTGTGGGGTCTCAAATGTCATTCTCTTATTAGATCGTTAATCATATTTAGATTTAACACCTTTTTGGAAAATAAATTTATTAATATATGAAATTTCAGGCCAAAATTACATCATAAATGAATTTCAATTTTTTATTAATGCATTACCTAAAGAAGCCTTGCTTGCTTGATAGTTTTTTTTTTTATAGAAAATAAAATAAGCTAATAAAGAAGAGCCTCTAAAGCAACCACAACCAGAAAAATCAAACGTCCACACTATGACTATGTTTGATACGCCGTATAAGGGATTTGATATGATAATATAGTATGAAACCAGTGTTTAGTACCACCCGTATTAATTAATCACCGTATAAGTTAGTACACTTTAGTGCTTTTATACAGTCAAGACACGTTAAAATAATACCCTAAAAATTATTCGTATTAAATAGTCGGATGATTAGTAATTTTGAAACATGTAATAATAATAATAATAGTAATAATAGTAATAATAATAATATTAATATACATAATTAATATCTATGATATAAATGTTTCATCACTTACTATAGTATAATCAGACCAGTATAATATAATAGGTATTTTAATCCGGTAGAGCAGTAAACGTCCGACTAAATAGTCAGTTTATCCGGTAGACAGATTAGTCTATTCGACTAAAATAATAAATACAATACGGTGTACTAAACGTGAACTATAACCACCTCCTTACTGTAGCCTTCATCTAATCAGCTTGCTCCGATAGTTTCTGTGGATACTACTATTATAACTTTCCCTTGTAATTTCTATTTTTAATTATTTAAAAAAAATCTTATTTTATATATTTTTTTTCTCCCGTTTGAGATGCCTTTTAATGAATATAAAAGTTGTGTGGGCCAAAATTGATATAATATGATTGAGGGGGTCAAAAAACAATTTCTCTGTACAAAAATTGTATACATTGCGGCGAAAATTCTTTTTGGTGGGGCCCTGTTCATCCTCCTCTTTTTGTCAGTCCAATCCCGATGTAGGCCTACAGATGGAGTCGTGATCTTCCAATCCCAATTTTCGATTTTGACGTGAATTACAAAAATGCCCTTGAGTGTCTCTACTCAATCCCCGTTGTCACTCTCTCGTGTCTCACATTCATTGGATGATGGATCTGCCATTAAAAGATTACATTAAAGTGGCCCTTTCCAACCCAAAAGCAATTATTATTATTATTATTATTTTCCATCAAGCTCGTCTTCGCTGATAACAATTTTGATATCAATTTATTCATCAATAAACTAATATTTAAAAAATAATTAAGGTGAATTTCAATAATAATAATAAATTATTGACGATCAGCCAATCAGTGATGACTCTTCTTTGTTTTCAAACAATTTGTTATTGAAATAGATTTCGAAAAATAATTAAAAAAATTACGCAACATTAGCATTGACATGTATACCATAAATCTCTATTATTCTAATAGCACGTGGGTAAGCAAGTTTTTTTAAAAAAAATCAAGATTTTTTTTTTTATGTAAATGAAGATTTCATTGAAAAGGGAAGAAAACTTACACTTGATTTGGTGACCTTATGGTGTTTAAGGCCTCATTAAAGCTCTCACTATAAAACACATCTAATCCAGGATAAATTCGGTGAGGGAAAAAAAAGTACCTCCCAAACCAAAACAAATAACGAAAGAAATTATATCTCAATATCATGATCTACCAACCGAAGGAGCCAAGGGGTACATGAGGCACCCAAATGGCCCTTCATTGCGAATGTAGCCCTTCATAAGCAAGTCCATGGACAACACAATTTGCCGTTTTCAGCATGAACACAAAAGCATTGCGAGACATCCGGAGCGAGGATACTAGAGAGTCGATTTCCCGGGCTAAGATTCCTCCACTCTCGTCCTATTGCAACCCTTAAATAGTAGCAATGGCTTCCATGGAGTATATTTCAATCACCACTTGAGAAATCCCGGTGAACTGCAACATTTGGACCCCTGTCCGCAAGGCTTCAAGTTCAGTGGCTAAGATAGAGGCGCCCCATGGGCCCGACCCTGAGAAAGCCGCCAACAGAGTGCTAGAGTCGTCCTTTAAACATCGCCAATACCCTGCAGCCTTCCTTCTCTTTGGGTAGCACCATAATAGTTTAGTTTGAAGCGACTCGGAGCATGTTTCGACCACTGAGCCTGTCTTCTTAAATGTGCCCCTGAAATGCCGATAGATTGCCTTGAGTATTCAGAGTAGGAGGCCAAGGCCCTTTCTGCCAATAAACTAGCCTCCAATCTGCCTAAATTATGCACTATCTGTTTCCTCCCATGCCATATACGCCAAGATAGAAAAACAAAATGCTCCATATCAGAAACAAAGAGTTTAGACAAAACATGCTTAAGGATATCAGTGCAGCGACCAAGGGATGGAACGGCCTCCAGTGTAAGCTGCGAAACTGCCCAGACTTTATGGCTATGTTTGCATCCTTATAAGGCATGGAGTGCATCCTCTTCCTTTTCCCCACAACGATAGCACACCCCATAATTAGCACTCTTCTTTGCACAAATTCACCGTCGTGGGCAGGACCTCCAGACTAGCTCTCTAGCAGAAAAGTTTCAGCTTGTGTGGAACTTTCTGTTTCCACAGGTGCTTCCAAAAGGATTCAAGCCACTTCCTATTTGAACACTCATCCATGTCATTCCGGCCCTCATGCAGCAAGGGTAGAGCAACATGATACCCATATTTCACTCAATACTTACCATTTTTCGTATAGAACTAGAACCTGCCATATACAAACTTACGTAGAGAGGGAAGAACAATAGAGGCAATAATAGAGACATCCTCGGGACAGAACATGTAACAACCCGTCTCGAGTTTACGGGATTAATTAAGGACTAATTAAGGATTATCGAGAATAATCAGAAATTAGTAGTGGATTTGCTGACAGTCAGTGTAAAACGACGATTTTGTCCTTCAGAATGGGCAAAAAGTTGACTTTTGACCCTGGAGGTCAAATGCACAAGAATCAAGGACAGTTACGTAGATCGAGATGTCACAAATCCGTAAACAGACGGCACGTTGAATTTGGACGTTCGACATAGAAGTTACGATTCACGGAAGGAAAATAATACTATTCATGCAAATCGAGAAAATTGGACAAATGACTGTTTTGTATTGGGTTGAAAATCTGGGTGGACCAATCAGTGAGTGCCACCTATCCCTTATCTGATTGGCCCATTACCCCAAATATTTGCGACATTATTTCATCTTCATTTCCTCTTTGTTCTTCCCTAACCCGAAACCCATAACAAACCCACCCCAAACTCAAACCCATCTCCCTTAAAATTTCAACCATTTCTTCTGGAATGTGAAAGAAAGTGAGAGAGTGAGAGGAAGCGAGCACGGTGGTGGCAACGACGTGGACAGTCGTGGACGGTGGCCGGAAAACCTAAGGCGTAACTTTTTAAGGTTCAAATTTCGAATTCAAGTTTAGAGGGTTTGTTGGACTGTTTGTGTCATGACCCAACCCTCCTCGGTCAGGACCCAACTCATCTAGCACGATATTTCCGCTTTAGGCCTCCTTGCCCTTGCCCTCACGGTTTTGTTTTCGGGAGCTCACGGAGCAACTTCCCAGGGGGTTACCCATCATGGAATTGCACCAACCTCAACTCGCTTAACTTTGGAGTTCCAACCGAACCTAAAACCACTGAGCTCCCAAAAGGTCTCGTATAGATCAGAGTTGTGCAACGGCCCACTCTATCTAATACGATATTGTCCCCTCTAGACTCACTGGCCGAACCAGCCCAGCCCGCAGGGTTTTTTTCCCCTAGAGCTCAGGGTGCAACTTCCCAGTGAGTCACACATCATGGGATTGCACCAGCCTCCACTCGCTTAACTTTGGAGTTTCCCCGGAATCCAAAGCTAGTGAACTCCCAAAAGGCCTCGTGCTAGATATGTGTGTGCCTACACCTTTAAGGCACACCACCATTCCCCTCCGAGATCATTCCCCCATCACAGGAATGTGGGATCGTTCACTGTTCCCTCCAGGACACGGGTCTTACAATCCATCCCCCTTAGAGCCCAGCGTCCTCGCTAGCACACTTCCCAGTCGGGGTCTGGCTCTGATACCTTTCTGTCAAGACCCAACCCTCATCGGTTAGGACCCGACTCATCTAGCATGATATTGTTCGCTTTGGGCCTCCTTGCCCTTGCCCTCACGGTTTTGTTTTCGGGAGCTCATGGTGCAACTTCTCAAGGGGTCACCCATCATGGGATTGGACCAACCTCAACTCGCTTAACTTTGGAGTTCCAACTGAACCCAAAGCCACTGAGCTCCCAAAAGGCCTCATTTAGATCAGAGTTGTGAAGCAGCCCACTATATCTAACACGATATTTTCCCTTCTAGACTCACTGGTCGAACCAGCCCAGCCCGTAAGGTTTTGTTCCCGGGAGCTCACGGTGCAACTTCCCTTTGGGTCACCCATCATGGGATTGCACCAGCCTCCACTCGCTTAACTTTGTAGTTCCCCCGGAATCCAAAGCAAGAGGACTCGTGCTAGATAGGTGGGTGCCTATACCTTTAAGGAACACCACCATTCCCCTCCCAAACCATTCTCTCCTCGCAGAAATGTGGGATAGTTCACTGTTCCCTCTAGGACACGGGTCTTATAGTTTGGTTGATTAAAACTTGCTCCTTGGGAGTGACACGACCCACCCCCAATCCCCCGGGATTAAGGGCTAAGTCATGCTCCCGTCTAACTTACGCGTGACACGAAGGCTAAACCGACCTCCAACCTCCATGTAACACGTAAGCCGGACAAGGGATTTCCAAAATGAACCGTCCACAAGTACTGGATTTCCTAGAGCGCGTAGAATCTATTGTGAATCGCGTGTGTGATGTCTCCGTCTCTCTCTACCAACAACCCGTACCGCAACAACCTGAAGGGTATCGAAAACATAAAAGATTGTGAGTGGACAAAAATAAAGGATAAGTTTAGAAAACCATTTACAAGAAAAGACATTTATACCCTCCGTTTAAAAACTAATGCATGCATATAAAACCAGTTCATTTCCGAGATAATCAAAACCATTTATGCAAATCGAAATCATTTCCTTTTCTTGAATCTCAGGCCTCAGCCCAAAACCATCAAAAGCTATCTCATTCGGGTTGTAACCCAAATCATCGGAAAACCATTATTGAAAACCATCATTATTGAAAATCATCATTATTGAAAATCATCATTATTGAAAATCATCAAGTTATCATCAAAAATCCAAAACACATTTCCATCCATCGAACCTGCTGAATACATCCGAGTCTTTAAACTCAATCCAGACCTCAATATAATCCGAGTCTTTAAACTCCCGAGTCTTTAAACTCAATAGGCCTACGGGGGAAATCACAATATCCGAGTCATTAAACTCAATCCGGGTCTTTAAACCCAATCCAGGTCCGCCCCCGTCATATATCATATACTGGTCTTAAAATCCAATAACAAGATCCAGAAAATCCAATCCAAAACCATTTTAAAACCATTTCCAAATCCGTGTTCAAATCCGAATTCGAAATCACCATTTCGAATTCCAAGCCGAATCCGAAATCATCATGCCGAATCCAAATCCAGAATCATATCCATAATCCATTCCCAAATCTGAATTCAAAACCATCATTCCGTAAGCTGGCATTCAGAATAACCATTCCGAACCCAAACCTGGAATTCCACTTTCAAGTTCCAAAACCGAATCCTTTTTCCAAAAATCGATTCCAAAACTCGAAATTACGTTTATCAAAATCCCTTTTCTAAATGGGAATTCAAGCCCGAAATCACTTTCAAAATCCATTTCTAAACCTTTGAAATCAAATCATATTTAAATGCCCAAAATCATAGTATTGAAACCATTATCAAATCACGACATAAAATCATAATCTCGTAAAACGTGCAATTTCGTAAATATCTCGAAATACATGTAAAACCGTAAATCATCAAGATCATATCATAAATCAAAAATAGAAAACATATAAAAACATTTATGCATGCATCATAAGTTAGAAAGCAAATTCCACTCAAAGACTATTACGCCGCTGCCTCGATACGCATGCACTTATGCCGTTCCCGACCAATCCATTATCACCGACTTTCCCAAACCTGTCCAAATCCCATAATAAGGTCACTAACTACTTTATAAAGCTTATACTAAAACCCCGTAATTTTCTCGAATTTTTAACTATTTTTAATCGAGGCCTAAAACTTTCGGGCATCCCGAAACACATCGAGCCGATATCCAATCGACTCGAAACTAGTGCCAAAATGTTTGTTACATCGATTACATCATTTCACATGTTGAACACTTCCCCATCAGAGGCACCATGCGCCCTCACGCGCCGCCCAAAGGGGCTGTGCGTGGGAGCCACACGCCTTACTATTCATCATCTCCTTCCTCTCGCCCACCCGGTTCAGACCGGTTCGAACCAGTTCAGTTCAACTGAACTGACGCAGGCGATTCACGTCCATTTTCCAACGTTTTTCAGTCCAATTTCGATCATTCTTCTCCCACTAGTTTCATCTACTCATTTCCAATCAGACTACAACCTTAAATCATGAAATTAAGGCCTCAATCTTACCTTCCATATGGAGATCACAGGTCCTGTTTTCCTCCCAATCTGTTTTCATGACTCTGACCGCTTCTAGCCGTGGTTTCAGGCTCAAACATTTCCTAAGACCTCTAGGGACCTCATCCAAATATCCATTTCAATCGTCAATGTAACGACCCGTCCCAAATTCTTAGATTATATTAGTGACTAATCACGATTAGTGAGGCTAATCGGTGATTAGTTGAGTGAAATTGGACGAACGATGCGAAATGACCGTTTTGCCCCTAGGTGTGGGTAAAATGTTGACTTTTCATTCGGGTGGTCAAATGGACTTTAACCGATGACCGTGACGTATTTCGTGACGTCACGAGTTCATAGACAGGTGGCACGTTCAATTCCGACGTTCGTGGATGAAGTTATGACGTTCGGAAGTTTAGGGGCATTTTGGTAATTTTGGTTAAAAGGGCTCAAATGTTGACTTTTTGATCGGGATGTCCGATGGCCGAGGGCTGAGGACTGTTACGTAGATCGGGACGATACGAATCCATAGACAGGCGGCACGTCGAATTTGGACGTTCGACAGCGAAGTTACAATTCACGGAAGTTCAAGTGCACTATTGCACGAATTACGAAACGAGTTAACTTTTGGACTTTAGTGGGGCCCATATATTTAATCCCTGCCCTATGGATGAGTGACAAGTGTCACCCATCCACTGGCCACTATCCCACATTCATGCATATCACCCTTGCTTTTTCATTTAGATCAAACCCGAAACCCCCCCTTAACCGTGCAAACCGATTCCCCATCTTCCCCAAACCTCATCATCTGTGGCTGGAGTGTGAAGGGAGATGAGAGAGGGTCGTGAGGTGATGAAGATGTTGGCTGAGAGACGGGCTGGGCCGCCGTGAACGGCCGTGGAGGCTAAGTGGAAACCGAGAGCTCGGTAAGGCCCATTTCTCCCTTTATTTTGATTTTGACTTCATGGACGGTATTGGATGATTAGGATGAGTTTATTGAGGTTTTAGGGAGGTTTTAAGGAGGTCTGGGTGGTGGTTTTGGACTGAGCAACCGTGAGGGTGGCTGGGAAAACATTGAACCGTAAGGTTCAAAATCAAACCTTAGGTTTTAGACGTTTTCGGTTGCGTTTAAGGATTGAAATGGATAGAAAACATGAAAATAGGAAGAAAGGAATCAAAAAGTAAGAAGTAGGATGAAAAATGGGGTGTCTAGGGTCGTGAACTGGTCACGCCGGTTCAATTGGACCTGCCAAACTAGGTGAACCGGTCCAGCACAGTAAAACCGGTCTGCTGGAGCTTGCTGATGATGAACAGTACCCAGGGCCTTATTGGGGCGCGTGGGACATAATTTGGGGAAGTGTTCAACATATGAAATCTTCTATTCGATGTAACGAAGATTTTGGGACTGGTCTTGTGTCAATCGGACATCGTTTCAATAGGTTTCGGGCTGTCCGAAGGTTTAGGGTCGGTTTAAAAAAAGTTAAAAGTTCGGGAAAATTACGGGGCTTTAATGGGAGGTTAATTAAGTAGTTAGTAACCTTGTATTAAAATTTGGACAGGTTTGGGAGTCCCGGTGATAGCGATTGGCTAGGGAGACGATTATGGCACGCTTATCGAGGCGCAGCTTCGGACGGTCTGTGAGTGGACCTTGATTTCTAAACTATGATGCATGCATAAGTGTTTTCTATGGATTATGATTGTGATTTCATGGTGCTGATTTGTATTGTTGTGAATTATATGTTTTCACGCATTTCGAGGCGATTTACGTATTTGCACGTAAATCGAGGTTTTCCGGTTTTACTCTGATTTTCCATTCTTATGGTTTTGGAAATAGTTTAATGAAATGGTTTTGGATTTGAAAAGGGAACTCTCGGACTTGAGGTCCATTTGATTTAACGAGGCATCGGGCCAGAGGCCCAGTTGGTTTACGATTCGGAACGGAGGTCCAGTTTCTATGGGGGATTCGGGCCTAGCGCCCAGCTATGTGTTAAAAATGGTTTTTATGGTTCATGACGGTTTATGGGACCGGCATGAACCCTTGAAATAGTTTTTACGGGTCATGACGTTTTATGGGAACCGGCATGAACCCATGAAAGGATTTTATGGATTATGACGACTTATGGGGGTCGAGCATGAATCCTGGAAAGGTTTAAAGAATGATTTCAAACGGTTTTTCATATTCCATCCTTTATATATGATTGTCTCCTCCGGGGAGGGTCGTTGGCCTGGGTGGACCTCGGAGTAGTCACGGAGAACTGATTGAGTGGAGTCGCCCCCCAGTTGGGTTCCTTACTCTCAAGATGGGCATGGTTCGTTACCTCCAGGGAGGGTCATTGATCTACGGACATTGACCTGGGTGGACCCTAGAGAGACTTGGGTTTGAGACCCCGGTTAGCACGCGCGTAGCTTTATATTTACCGTGACAGGTTCTGGATATGAATATAATGGATAAACATGATTTCAATTGGTTTGGGAAATTATGTTTTATGATGATAAATGGATTTGGGCTGAGATCCCACGTATGTTTACTATACTATGGTTTTCTGTAAATGGTTTTGGGCAGGAGCCCGTGTGACTTGTATTTACGGAACTTGGGGTTGTGACCCTAATTATGGTTGTTTAAACATATGTGTTTGAATAAATGGTTTTACTATGCATGCATGCTTTTTATTGGAGGGTATAAAGGTCTTTGATGAAATGTTTTTATAAACTCTTTATTTTTGTCCACTCACAGTCTTTCTGTTTTTAATACCCTTCAGGTTGGATACGATGCGGACTGTAGCAGAGACCGAGATATCACATACCTCCTCCGCATCCTGGCGTACTCTGATAGCCCGGAAGGGCAAAGGTCGGAAATATCCCTTGTCTGACACTTCGTGTCAGATGGGAGCAGGGTCATCCCGCACTAATCCCGGGGGGATTGGGATGGGTCCTATCAGTCAAACACCAAAACACAAGTTACCAAATTTAATTTGAAACCAGAAAAGGCGCGGTTAATGATCCTACCTTCACTGTCTTCCTCTATCGTGGCCTCTACCACTATTCACTCGACCTCCTAACCCTCTTCCTATCACAAATGACAGATGATGATGCCTGTAGGTGAGTTGAGAGTCACAGCCTCACAATATCCTCTGTTTTCCTCACGATGACCTCTGCTCCAAGGTTCCCGGTTAGCGCCCACGGTAGCAGTCTTAGCAGCACCACCGCAGCCCTCACTTTGCCTTCTTCATTCACCAGTGCTCATCCAGGGTTGATGGGCTCAATAGGATTAGTTAGCATGATCAATCTGTCCCTGTTTTCTGTGTTTTTCCATTCCAAACCCCGTGCACAATTACATAACCCATTTAACAGACTTTGAGGCTGCTGAGGATTGTTCCAAAATCCTCTAGAGAGGGGACAAGTGTCCCACATCCACTGGGCACCCATTCCATGGCAGTCAAGTGTCCACATCCTGCTGGGCACAGATGCCTAGGCAACAAATGACCAAATTGCCCCTACCATCACAAATTACTCTTTTGTCCCTAACATGTTTTGATAAAAAAAATGAGCCATCCGAACTCTGATAACAGCGTGCCGCCTGTCGTTGTATTCAGGAGATCGAGACCTACCTAACGGTCCTCGAATTACGTGAAAATTCCATGTCGTATGAAAAGTCAACAAGTTGCCTTTTTTAACCAAATTACCAAATTACCCTTAAACTTCCAAACATCATAATTTTTTCCTCGAATGTCGGAATCGGAAGTGCCACTTGTCTATGAACTCGTGATGTTTTGAACTACGTCACAGCCATTGGTCAAATTCCATTTGACCGTCTGAAATAAAAGTCAACCGTTCGCCTAATTCCAAGGGCAAACTCGTCATTTCGCACCGTCCGTCCGAGATCAACCAACTAATTATCGATTAACTTCACTAATCCGTCATTAACAAGTAATCTAATCCTGATTTCTAGGACGAGTCGTTACACGGAGTATGTGAGGCTGTAGGGATAAAAACCAAAGATCGAGGGGGCCGAAATCGAAGGGGAATCGGAGTTGCAAATGGTTGTCACTGTTCATCGTTTGGAAGGTATGATTTCGACTCTTTTGGTTAATTCTGGGTTTAGGGATCCATTCTTGAGGCCAAAACGAGTCTAAGGGATAAACAAATGGTGGAAAATGGTGGCTGGTAAGCCTGGTCGAGTCGCGGGTTTGATTGACCCGGTTGTAGAGGTTCGGGTTGACCCGTCGAGAGGTTGAAGAGGATGACGTGGCCATCACCTTTCAGAAGTGTCAGGCCACGTGGCTAATCAAGGGTTGCCACGTGGCAGTTGCCAGAGCACAATTAGCACTAGTGTAACGACCTGGAAATTTGAAAAACGAAAATTTGGAAAAGTTGAAGGAAAGGACGATTTTGCCCCGAGTTCTAAGGGCCGAAAGTTGACTTTTGATCGAGACATTGTTTGGATTTTTCGGAAGTGCCGTTGGATAGGCCTCGGGACGCTGAATCCGTAGGCAGGCGGCATGCATCAATCGGAGTTCGGACGTGAAAGTTACGGGTCTAGAACTATGAGGGGTATTTTGGTAATTATTGGTGCAGGGGTAAAATGGTAATTGTGGGCAGTCAAATTTAATTAAGCGGTGGATTGGCTGATTCAGCCCACTTTAGCCCAGAATGTGACACCTTTCACTTAAATTCAGCTGATTAGTGGCACTATTTGCCGCTAAACATACAGATTAAAACAAAATGTGGACATTTCCTTCTTCACCATGATCGATCCATTCCATCCCAGATATTGAGAGAGACTGAACAGAGAACAAAAGGGAGAAATTGTGTGTGGAAAACTGAGTGAAACTGAGAGGAATACTGACCATATGGAACTAGAACCATATTGAGAAAACCCGAAAAACCACTCAAGAACATTTATGTCGAATTCGATTGTTTAGACGGTTTGGACTGAAATTGACAGGACAATTAGTCTTCTGGGAGCTAAACGAAGCAAAAAAAATCAACTGGGAAAGAAATTACTGAAGAATTGATGAAGAACGGACCCTGCGACATTCGTGAAATTTAGAGATTGAGTTCGAGAAATTGGAGGATTCGAGATTACTGGCAATTGTCGGAAATTACGGAAACGCGTGTAGCTCGGGAAGCGAGCAGTTTGGACGGTGTGTGAGTAGACGCTTGTTTTATAAACCATAATGCACGCATAGTTAAATGGTTTACATGATTAATTGCATGATTTGACTTTCAATGATGTCTTGATGATGTGGCATGATTATGTGTGCTTTAATGATTATTTTAATCGGTCTTTCGGGCACGTTTTTCCGAGAAAATGTGCGAATGATATTTTGGGCTAGGGCCGGAGTCAAACTGATTTCAAAATGGATATTTTGACTTAATTGGTGAGTCAAGGATGATTTCTGGATTATTTTAATATTTTTAAATGTGATTTTACGGATTTACGTATAATTGGCATTTGGGCTTGAGACCCTGTTGGGAATGCCTTTGACTTGGTTTGAAGTCATGGATATGAATGATATGTGTTATGATATGGATTGTGTTTGTGATTGTGGATACTGGATACTAGATCATGTTCTGGATGGTGCGAGTGCAGTTCCTAGACGTGACTCGGATGTTGCGTGAGTGCCGTTCCCGAGTATGTGGTACGTCTAGATGGTGCGTGTGCAGTCCCCAGACATGACTAATATGACTCGGATGGTGCCTGAGTGCAGTTCCCGAGGTTGGCCTACGCGTAGTGCGGATGTGACTGTGTGACCATTAGTATTGATTGTGAACTTGTGCATAGTGTTGTTGAATGTTGATATTACGTACTGGTATTGAGTACGGGTTTTCGGTCTGTGTGGCCAGGTGATTATGTGTTCACATGTTTGGCTTGAGAGCCGAGATTTGATACGTGTTATATTTCATGTGCTTTGGCTAAAACGCCGGTGATTGTAATTCATATGTTTTTTCCCTATGCATGCATGGTTTGATAAACTGGAGGGTAACTGATGTGTTTCAAAATTGTTTTAAATGATATTCTTTTTGTCCACTCACACCTTTTCTGTTTTGCTCCAGGCCGTGGCACGACGTTCGGGGCTGATCGAGAGGCGGAGGCATGAGCGAAAATCAATGCAGTTATCCCTTGTCTGACAAGTGCTGAAGGGTACTTCCGGGACTTCAGTCGACTTGTGAGAGGGAGCAGGACCGGACACGGCTATCAAAGTCCAGTTGGGACGGGTCTTGTCAACTGGCATGTCAGACCATGTGGACCAATCGGGTGGTGCCATGTTGGCAGTCTGTCAGGGGTGTTAAGGGACACGTGGACCAATCAAGTGCTGAGATGTGGCACTGTCAGACCTGTCAGTGTTGACTGTTGGCTGGAGACGTTAGCATTGACTTTTGCTGACTCCAGTGTTGACCATAAAATTTGACTCGCTTGTGGGGGCGCATGTGCATGAATTTAGAGGTAGGATCGATCTTGTTCAAAAGGTTTTGACGATCCTGATCCAATGGCGGTAATTTCTAGTCGATCAAAGATCGTTATATAGGTCAAATTGAGATTTATAGCCTAGGGATGCTTGTCCGGGACACATTGTGACATGACTCATCCCCAATCCCCCTGGATTAAAGGATAAGCCATGCTCCCGTCTAACCCACGTGCGACACGAAGGCTAATCACCAGTTTAACCCCCATGTAATACGCAAGCCAGAAAAGGGATCCTAGGTCAACGGTCCAAACAAAAACCTTCCAGCTTCCCAGAGTGCGCACTAACCATCGTCGATCGCGTGTGATGTCTCAGTCTCACCAACAACAGCCTGCACCGCATCAACCTGAAGGGTATCGAAAAACTAGAAAAAACTGTGAGTGGACAAAAATAAATAAGTTTATAAAATACATTTTAATCAGAAAAGAAATTTATGCCCTCTACGTAGAAACTAATGCATGCATTCAGAAACCATTTCATTTTCAACATAAGAAAACCGTTTATGAAATCCAGAAATAATTTCCTTTTCTCAAATTTCGGGCCTTAGCCCAAAACTATAAATCAAAACCAAAGTACGGGAACTCAGCCCAAAAATCCACAAATCCAAATCATTCGGGCCACATCCCAAAACATCTGAAAACCATTTGGAAACCAGTGTCATATCACATAAATCCAAAAGCATATCAAAACACATTTTATCCAATTGAACCTGCTGGATATCAACAGAGTCTTTAAAATCAATATATATCCGAGTCTTTAAACTCAACAGACATTTTAATAACTGAGTCTTTAAACTCCCGAGTCTTTAAACTCAATAGGCCTCCGGGGTAAATCAATAACCGAGTTTTTAAACTCACCTGGTCTTTAAACCCAAATCACATATCCGGGCCCGCCCCCGTCACAATCAATCACCGGGTCTTTAAACCCAAAACCAGATCCAGCAAATCTAATTCAAAACCATTTCAAATCATTTTATCAAATTCAAACCCATAAATTCCTTTTTCCAAATCCGAATCCGAAATCATCATTTCGAAACCAGAATCCAAATCCAAAAATCCGTTCAAAATCACATTCAACCCGAAATCTAAAATCATATTTTATCGAAATGGGTCTTATGCCCGCATTCCCTTTTCAAATCCAATATCATATCATCAAATCATTATCAAAACACAATACGTATAAACAGTATAAAATCATCATCAAAACATAGTATAAAATCATATTCTCGAAATACATGTAAATACGATAAATCGCATCGAAATACGTGCAATTATGTAAATCATCAACTGTCAGGACCCGTCCCAAATATCACCTCGATACCCGGGATGAACCCTGCTCCCGTCTGACAATCACACTTACAGTACCAAAAATAACCTTAATACAACTATAAGCATAACTATCAGACGAAGGAGTAAATATATACAACAGTAAGTCAGAGCATAGTTCTACAAAATGGGCACCAAAAGTCCTACAAGTCTAAGTCCGCAACGGAAGAACGTCGGAAGCCCTATGCCTCGATCTCTGCCTCAACGTTCACCCCGGCGCTATCACCACGACCTGGAGGGAAAATTAAAACAAAAGGTGTGAGTGGACCAAGAAGAATAAAAGTTTTAAAACCGTTTACCGGCAAATCAACGTAAGGAAAATAAAATCATTTGTTCCCTCCGGTTTAAAACCAGGCATGCCAATGAAGTATTAGAAAATCATAATATGAAAAACATAAGAAACAGAGACACTATAAATACCATAAGAAACAGATACACTATAAAACATCATAAGAAACCAGAGTATAACCCGATCAAACCTGCTGGACCTATCCGAGTCTTTAAACTCAACCAGGCCTCACATATAAATCCGAGTCTTTAAACTCCCGAGTCTTTAAACTCAATAGGCCTATGGGGGTAATATCATAATATCCGAGTCTTTAAACTCCCGAGTCTTTAAACTCAATCCGGGCCCGTCCCCCATCAATATCAATCCGGGTCTTTAAACCCATATCCAGATCCAGCAAATCCAATCCATATCTAGTGTAAAACCAATTCCAAATCCATCACCAAATCCGAATTCGAAATCCCCGGTTTGAAGCCCTTCCGGCGTTCAGAACCGACATTCCGAACCCAAATCCGGAAAAATCCATTTCCATACTAAAAACCATAGGAAATCCCTAACCATGTTTCATAACCCATTTACCATCATCAGAAAACAGTTATAGGGTGAATTTCTCAAATATGGCATCAAAATCTGAAAATCGGCCTTTTCTCGAAAAACGTGTAAAACCCCGAAAATATCTCGAAAAACGTGCAAACATCTCAATCACGAATAACCATCATGTAAAACATAAAAACACACATAGAATCATAAAACAGTAATTAAAACAGTTTGGCATGCTCGGAAATAAGAAAGAGTCCACTCACAGTTTACGACACGTCACTCGCGCTCCGTGCGCTCCTCAACCGTCTCCGGTGTCTCCCGTCCTGTCAATAGATACCAAATAGGGTCACAATAACATTAAGGATACCTTCCCTATTTTCCCCAATTTTTCGGGAATTTAATAATATTTTAATCATAAACCCTAAATCGTACGGATTTCCGAACCATTCCGTAACACCGTCCGATTAACCCGAAAACTATACCATTGGACTCCTTAGGACATTTAGAGTTAAACTCATGTTGGACGCTTAACTGGATTCCTTCCCACGCGCCCCCACGCGCCGCCCAAAGTGGCTGCGCGTGGGCCTCACGCGCCTGCTACAGTCACCTTCAACCTCGAGTCACCCGGTTCAACACAGTTGAACCGGCGTGACCGGTTCTCCGCCGTTCACCCACCATTCTTCTCCATTTCAATCCCACTAGCTTCGTCCAGTTCCCTGCAATCAAACCCAATCCTAAAATCCAGCAATCACGGCCTAGAACCCTTCGTCTTCAACCTCGAAAAACCTTGCCGTGAGCTCTGTTTTCCTTCCCGGCCGTCCACAGCTTCCCCCTTCACGGCGGTGATACCAGCACCACCCTAGGACCTTACTGAGTCCTACCCAACTCACAGAATCCGTCGATTCATCCCCGAAGTCCACGACTTCAAGTTTGAAATCACGGCCAAAACAGAGTATTGGATACTCACCGTCGAACCACCAGCCACCGTGAACCTCCCGTCACGGCAACCACCACAGACGACGCCTAAGACCTCCCTGAACAACACCCTGACTTCCTAATCCCTCGACTCTAAGCCCATCATCACGACTTTGCAATTGAAAAAGCCACGAAAAACAGAGTAAACGGGCTTACCTTTCGATTCCGGCGCCGCTGTGAGAACCGTCAACCACCACCGTGCTCGTGGGACTCCCCTCAACCTCCTGAGTTTCCTACCGCCTCGGTTTGCCTCACCACACGGCACAACAGCCTCCACCGTCCACGATCTCCTCTGTTTTCCTCACACGTTCGCCGCACCACCACCGTGCCGCCGTGCACGATTCCAATCCCAGAACACGATCAGCACCTCACCCACGTCTCTCTGTCACTCTCACCAGTCACTCCTCACTCTCCTTGGCCTCCAGATCGATCACCGCCTCACCCAAACTCCTCTCTGTTTTCTGTGCTTCAAACCCAAACACGGTTTGATTTTTGTACAAGGTGTGGCCGTGCACACTTGAGTTCCTCCTGGAACCATCCAGCCACTCCCACGTGTCCAACATCCATAGGCCAGCCCCAAATATCTGCCACTTGCCCTTATCTGATTGGGCTGAGGAAAAATGACCAAAATGCCCTTCTGCACAAAATTACCATTTTGCCCTCAGACTTTCCAGACCCGTATCTTTTCCGTCCGACGTCCGATGACAGCGTGCCGACTGTCGTTGAACTCAGGACGTCGAGACCTATCCAACGGTCCTCGGTCTACGTGAAAATCACACATCCTCCAAAAAGTCAACATTTTCCCCTTTTAGCTCAAAATTACGGTAACGCCCCCAACCTTCCGTACATCATAACTTTTCCTCCGGTTGTCCGAATCGAACCTGCCACCTGTCTACGGACTCGTGACGTCCTAACCTACGTCACGGTCAAGGGCTAACACTCATCCAATCAATATTACAAAAAGTCAACTTTTCGTTTACTATTCACAGGGGCAAAATCGTCCTTTTTACAAAACTTCACAGAAATTACATTTTTACCCTTCCCATAGGTACGGGTTGTTACAATCTACCCCCCTAAAAAGAATTTCGTCCCCGAAATTCAGTGAAATAAATAAGGGTACTGTTCTCGCATCAAGGCCTCGGGTTCCCAAGTAGCTTCTTCGACCTGATGATTCCTCCACAATACCTTCACTAAGGGAACCGTCTTCCTTCGCAACACTTTATCCTTCCGATCCAAGATTGCAACAGGTTGCTCTTCAAAACTCAAGTCTTCTCTCAGTTCCACTGGTCGTGCTTCCAAAACATGCGAATCATCTCGAATATATTTCCGAAGCATGGAAACATGAAAGACATTATGTACCTTTTCCAAATCTGCTGGTAAGGCCAACCGATAAGCTACAGGACCAATCCGCTCCAAAATCTCATACGGTCCAATGTAACGAGGACTCAACTTCCCTCGTCTGCCAAATCGTACAATTCCTTTCCAAGGAGATAGCTTCAGGAAAACCCAGTCTCCAACAGCAAACTCCAAATCCCTGATCCTACGGTCAGCGTAGCTCTTTTGGCGGTCCTGCGCTGCCTTCAATCGATCCTTAATCAACGCCACTTTTTCCTGAGTAAGCTCCACCAGCTCAGAAGTAGTCAACCTCCTCTCTCCAACCTCAGTCCAACACAATGGAGTCCGACACTGCCGCCCATACAAAGCCTCGTAAGGAGCCATCCCAATGCTCTCCTGAAAACTATTATTGTAGGCGAACTCCATCAAAGGCAGGTGTGACTCCCAAGTACCCTGAAACTGAAGCACACAAGCTCGCATCATATCCTCGAGAATCTGAATAGTCCGCTCAGACTGCCCATCAGTCTGAGGATGAAAAGCAGTACTGAAGTGTAATTTAGTCCCAAAAGCTTCCTGTAAGCTCTGCCAAAATCGAGAAGTGAATCTCGGATCTCTATCAGATACTATCGACTCCGGAGTCCCATGTAATCGAATAATCTCATTAATAAACAACTGTGCAAACTGTTCCAGCCTGAAGTTCTCCCGTACTGGCAAGAAATGAGCAGACTTCGTAAGTCGATCCACAACAACCCATACACCATCGTGTCCCTTCGGTGTTCTCGGAAGCTTAAACACAAAATCCATAGTCAAGTGATCCCATTTCCACTCGGGAATCGGCAAAGGTTGCATCGCTCCATAAGGTCTCTGCCGCTCGGCTTTTACCTGTTGACAAATCAAACATCTACTGACATACTCTGCAATTTCACGTTTCATCCCTGACCACCAGTAATGCTCTCGAAGTGTACGATACATCTTGGTCCCACCAGGATGCATCGCATAAGCTGAACAATGAGCCTCATCCAATATCACCTTCTTCAAGACTTCATCCTCAGGTACACACAACCGTCCATTCTTAACCAAAGCTCCATCCTCACGGATCTCAAAATCCTGTCTTTCTCCAGCCTCGACCTCAATCCGAATGATGCCCAGAATAGGGTCCTCAAACTGAGCATCAATCACCTGATCAATCAAAACGGGTCGCACATGGAAACTCGCTAGGAGTGCTCCCTGATCATCCACAGTCAACTCTACTCCCAACTTACGGAGCTCAACCAACAAAGGTAACCGTACTGTCCTCAAATGCGACAAAGATCCAGCTGACTTCCTGCTCAGAGCATCGGCTACCACATTAGCCTTCCCTGGATGATACTCAATAGTACAGTCGTAGTCCTTAAGTAACTCCAACCAACGGCGCTGTCTGAGGTTCAATTCCTTTTGGGTGAACAAATACTTCAAACTCTTGTGGTCCGTAAAGATCCTGCACTTCTCACCGTACAAGTAATGTCGCCAAATCTTCAATGCATGAACCACCGCAGCCAGTTCCAAGTCATGTGTAGGGTAGTTCACCTCATGGGGTTTCAATTGCCGGGAAGCATAAGCAATCACTTTCCCGTGCTGCATCAAGACACAACCCAAACCTTGTAAAGAAGCGTCACTGTACACCTCGAACTCCCCACTATCATCTGGAAGGGCTAACACAGGAGCAGATGTTAACCGCCTTTTAAGCTCCTGGAAACTCTGTTCACAGTTCTCATCCCACTCAAATCGAACTCCCTTCCGTGTCAACCTCGTCAACGGTGCTGCAAGAATAGAAAAGCCCTCAATAAAACGCCGGTAATACCCTGCCAAACCCAGAAAACTCCGAATTTCCGTCACCGACTTAGGCTGTTCCCAATTGGCTACCGCCTCAACTTTCTGAGGATCCACACGAATACCCTCGACCGAAATCACATGGCCAAGAAATCCAACACTGGTTAACCAGAACTGACACTTACTGAGCTTCGCATACAACTGATGCTCCCTCAACGTTTTAAGCACAATCCTCAGATGTTTCTCATGCGCCTTCGCACTCTTCGAATACACCAAAATATCATCAATGAAAACAATCACAAAACGATCTAAGTAGGGCCGGAACACTCGGTTCATAAGGTCCATAAAAGCTGCTGGGGCATTAGTCAAGCCAAAAGGCATCACCACAAACTCATAGTGACCGTACCTGGTCCGGAAAGCTGTCTTCGGTATATCCTCCTCTTTAACCCTTAACTGGTGATAACCGGAGCGAAGATCAATCTTCGAGAAATACTGTGCTCCCTTGAGCTGGTCAAACAAATCATCAATCCGGGGTAGGGGATACTTATTCCGAATAGTTACCTTATTCAGTTGCCTGTAATCCACACACAACCTCAATCCTCCGTCCTTTTTCTTGACAAACAAAACAGGTGCTCCCCAAGGCGACGTACTCGGTCGAATAAATCCTATATCGACCAACTCTTGCAACTGGGCCTTAAGTTCCCTCAATTCGGCAGGTGCCATACGGTAAGGAGTCTGAGAAATAGGCTGTGTACCTGGTAGAAGCTCAATCGTAAACTCAAGATCTCGGTGTGGGGGTAGTCCTGGCAACTCCTCGGGAAAAACATCGGGAAACTCCCGTACCACTGGTATATCCTCCGCCCTCTCTGGCGTAGCACGCGTATCCACTACATGAGCTAAGTAACCCTGGCACCCCTTCCGTAACAGTTTACTAGCCTCGAGTGCCGAAATAACTCCCGTAGGAAGTGCACGCTGATCCCCCTGAAATGTAGTCTCTGATAATCCGGGACTCCGAAAAGTCACTCTCCTATCGAAACATTCGATAGAAGCATGATGTCTCGTCAACCAGTCCATACCCAAGATCACATCAAAGTCCCGTAAATCTAAGAGTAACAAATCTGCCAGTAACTCCACCTGGCCTACCAGTACCGGACACTCTCTCAAGACCTGAGTCACTACCAACACCTCCCCAGTAGGTGTACTCACTCCTAACGCACAATCCAAAGTAGACACCTCCCTCTCCTTAACCAGACTACAACTCCGAGCTACAAATGAATGGGTAGCCCCGGGATCTATCAAAGTAAAAACAGTGTGACCAAGTATGGTGAGTGTACCTGTCACCACTCCCGGTGCTGACCTAGCCTCCTGCTGAGTCATAGCAAAAACTCGCGCCTGTGGTCCCGATGACCTACCGCGCCCTCTGGAACTGCTCGTGGCACCACCGCCACCCCTAGGGCCTGCCGCCCTTGATATTGATGCAGTACTCCGCCCGGGTTCTGCTGCACCTCTACCTGCTCCACCCTCCGGAGCTAACAATGGGCACTCCCGACGGAAATGTTCTCGCTCCCCACAGTAGAAGCAAGTGTCTCTACCGGGTCCACCGGTATGCCTCCCTGTCGAAGCCACTGAAGTCGCACTCGCCTGAGGAGTCGGCTGTGACCTAGCTCCTCGAAATCCTGAGCCCTGGAAACTGCCTGGTCTACCATACCGGGCTCCACCAGCCGATAGTGATCCACCAAAATTACCCCGTTTCGGGGGCCTCTGACTCGATGCTCCTGGGAATGACTGCTCTCGGCGTCGAACACTGCCCGAATACTGTGGTCGAGCAGGTAAACTGGCCTCCACCCTGACAGCAGCATCAGACAACTCTCGGAAAGTAACAAAAGAGCCGGCTGTCACTATGGCCCTGATCTCTCCCCGGAGACCCAACTCAAACCGGCGGCACTTCTCCGCCTCAGTCGCCACAAATGCCGGAGCAAAACGAGATAGCATCTGGAACCTCTGCTCATACTCAGCCACTGTCAAGTTTCCTTGCTTCAAGTGAAGGAATTCCGCTTCCTTCGCATCCCTGAAAGAACGGGGATAGTACTGATCTAGAAACCTCTCCCGGAACGTCTCCCAGGTCACAGTATGTGCATCCCAGCCGGACAGTTCCAGCGTATACCACCACTCGTAGGCAGCTCCATCCAACAGAAAAGTGGCTAACAATACCCGATCCTCGGGAGGACAGTGCATCACCCCAAAAATACGCTCGAGTCGGGTGATCCATCGGTGAGCTTCCTCGGGATCAGCCCCACCGCTGAACGTAGTAGCCCCAAGCCTCTGGGCTCTCTCGATCGAAGCGCTCTCAGTCCCTCTTGCCGCTTCATCTTCAGGTCGTGGAGGGGGTTCACGTCTCGGAGGCATGATCAATCGTACGCTGAAAGAGGCATAGAGTTAGTATAACAACCTAGACCCAACACAAATTGACACAACCTATGCTCTGATACCAATTGTCAGGACCCGTCCCAAATATCACCTCGATACCCGGGATGAACCCTGCTCCCGTCTGACAATCACACTTACAGTACCAAAAATAACCTTAATACAACTATAAGCATAACTATCAGACGAAGGAGTAAATATATACAACAGTAAGTCAGAGCATAGTTCTACAAAATGGGCACCAAAAGTCCTACAAGTCTAAGTCCGCAACGGAAGAACGTCGGAAGCCCTATGCCTCGATCTCTGCCTCAACGTTCACCCCGGCGCTATCACCACGACCTGGAGGGAAAATTAAAACAAAAGGTGTGAGTGGACCAAGAAGAATAAAAGTTTTAAAACCGTTTACCGGCAAATCAACGTAAGGAAAATAAAATCATTTGTTCCCTCCGGTTTAAAACCAGGCATGCCAATGAAGTATTAGAAAATCATAATATGAAAAACATAAGAAACAGAGACACTATAAATACCATAAGAAACAGATACACTATAAAACATCATAAGAAACCAGAGTATAACCCGATCAAACCTGCTGGACCTATCCGAGTCTTTAAACTCAACCAGGCCTCACATATAAATCCGAGTCTTTAAACTCCCGAGTCTTTAAACTCAATAGGCCTATGGGGGTAATATCATAATATCCGAGTCTTTAAACTCCCGAGTCTTTAAACTCAATCCGGGCCCGTCCCCCATCAATATCAATCCGGGTCTTTAAACCCATATCCAGATCCAGCAAATCCAATCCATATCTAGTGTAAAACCAATTCCAAATCCATCACCAAATCCGAATTCGAAATCCCCGGTTTGAAGCCCTTCCGGCGTTCAGAACCGACATTCCGAACCCAAATCCGGAAAAATCCATTTCCATACTAAAAACCATAGGAAATCCCTAACCATGTTTCATAACCCATTTACCATCATCAGAAAACAGTTATAGGGTGAATTTCTCAAATATGGCATCAAAATCTGAAAATCGGCCTTTTCTCGAAAAACGTGTAAAACCCCGAAAATATCTCGAAAAACGTGCAAACATCTCAATCACGAATAACCATCATGTAAAACATAAAAACACACATAGAATCATAAAACAGTAATTAAAACAGTTTGGCATGCTCGGAAATAAGAAAGAGTCCACTCACAGTTTACGACACGTCACTCGCGCTCCGTGCGCTCCTCAACCGTCTCCGGTGTCTCCCGTCCTGTCAATAGATACCAAATAGGGTCACAATAACATTAAGGATACCTTCCCTATTTTCCCCAATTTTTCGGGAATTTAATAATATTTTAATCATAAACCCTAAATCGTACGGATTTCCGAACCATTCCGTAACACCGTCCGATTAACCCGAAAACTATACCATTGGACTCCTTAGGACATTTAGAGTTAAACTCATGTTGGACGCTTAACTGGATTCCTTCCCACGCGCCCCCACGCGCCGCCCAAAGTGGCTGCGCGTGGGCCTCACGCGCCTGCTACAGTCACCTTCAACCTCGAGTCACCCGGTTCAACACAGTTGAACCGGCGTGACCGGTTCTCCGCCGTTCACCCACCATTCTTCTCCATTTCAATCCCACTAGCTTCGTCCAGTTCCCTGCAATCAAACCCAATCCTAAAATCCAGCAATCACGGCCTAGAACCCTTCGTCTTCAACCTCGAAAAACCTTGCCGTGAGCTCTGTTTTCCTTCCCGGCCGTCCACAGCTTCCCCCTTCACGGCGGTGATACCAGCACCACCCTAGGACCTTACTGAGTCCTACCCAACTCACAGAATCCGTCGATTCATCCCCGAAGTCCACGACTTCAAGTTTGAAATCACGGCCAAAACAGAGTATTGGATACTCACCGTCGAACCACCAGCCACCGTGAACCTCCCGTCACGGCAACCACCACAGACGACGCCTAAGACCTCCCTGAACAACACCCTGACTTCCTAATCCCTCGACTCTAAGCCCATCATCACGACTTTGCAATTGAAAAAGCCACGAAAAACAGAGTAAACGGGCTTACCTTTCGATTCCGGCGCCGCTGTGAGAACCGTCAACCACCACCGTGCTCGTGGGACTCCCCTCAACCTCCTGAGTTTCCTACCGCCTCGGTTTGCCTCACCACACGGCACAACAGCCTCCACCGTCCACGATCTCCTCTGTTTTCCTCACACGTTCGCCGCACCACCACCGTGCCGCCGTGCACGATTCCAATCCCAGAACACGATCAGCACCTCACCCACGTCTCTCTGTCACTCTCACCAGTCACTCCTCACTCTCCTTGGCCTCCAGATCGATCACCGCCTCACCCAAACTCCTCTCTGTTTTCTGTGCTTCAAACCCAAACACGGTTTGATTTTTGTACAAGGTGTGGCCGTGCACACTTGAGTTCCTCCTGGAACCATCCAGCCACTCCCACGTGTCCAACATCCATAGGCCAGCCCCAAATATCTGCCACTTGCCCTTATCTGATTGGGCTGAGGAAAAATGACCAAAATGCCCTTCTGCACAAAATTACCATTTTGCCCTCAGACTTTCCAGACCCGTATCTTTTCCGTCCGACGTCCGATGACAGCGTGCCGACTGTCGTTGAACTCAGGACGTCGAGACCTATCCAACGGTCCTCGGTCTACGTGAAAATCACACATCCTCCAAAAAGTCAACATTTTCCCCTTTTAGCTCAAAATTACGGTAACGCCCCCAACCTTCCGTACATCATAACTTTTCCTCCGGTTGTCCGAATCGAACCTGCCACCTGTCTACGGACTCGTGACGTCCTAACCTACGTCACGGTCAAGGGCTAACACTCATCCAATCAATATTACAAAAAGTCAACTTTTCGTTTACTATTCACAGGGGCAAAATCGTCCTTTTTACAAAACTTCACAGAAATTACATTTTTACCCTTCCCATAGGTACGGGTTGTTACATCAACACCATAATAATAAGAAAGAAATCATATATAGAAAACATATAAAATAGTTATGTATGCATTATAATTTAGAAAGCAAAGTCCATTCACATACCATCTGCGATACTGCCTCGATACGCGTGAAACAAGCTTTTCCCGGCTAATCCAACGTCACTGGAACTCTCGGACCTGTCCAAATCATATTCTAAGGTCACTAACACTTTCAATAAACTTCCATACATCCCCGTAATTTTCTTTATTTTTTAAATATTTTTAGACTCGATCCTAAACCTTCGGACATCCCGAATCATATCAAAATGATATCCGATCGACTCGAAACCAGTCCCAAAATGTTCGTTACATCGAAACAATAAAATCACATATTGAAAACATCAGCCAGATATGTCCCACGCGCCACCCAAAGACGCTGCACGTGGGCTTCACGCGCTGGCTATAGGTCATCTTCTTCCTCGCATGAACCGGATTTGGTTCGGTCCAACTGTTCAGCCGGTCCAACTGGACCAGTGTGACCGGTTCAACGCCCTATCTCCCTCATTTCGACTCCATTTTTAACCCTTCCAAGTTCTATAGTTTCGTCCTAACCTTTATGATCGATCTATCGAGTTAAAACTGACAAGACCCATCCCGATTATCCCTCGATAATCGTGAAAGATCCTGCTCCCATCTGACAATAACTCGAAAGTACCAAAAGTAGTTTTAAATATATACATATAGAACATACAAACGATAAACATTGTCAGACAAGGGATAGTTCAGTATTCCGAGACCGTTGACCTAATCAACAGGTTTACAGAGCATAGGAAATATTTACAAGTAGGGATCAAAATCCTACGCTGCAAAGTGTCTGAGTACACAACGGTCTGTTTATTCCTCTGCCTCGATATTAGCCTCAGTACCTGTGCACTGGACTGGAGGGCAGATAAAACATCAAAGGTGTGAGTGGACAAAATCAAGTTTAGAAATACATTTATCAAAATATAGTCTTACCCTCCAGTTTTCACAAACATGCATGCATATCATAACTCATAAATCAAATAATTAAGATATGAATATAAATCTCAAACATCAATGAAAACATAGGATCCAGGTCCAATATAGAGTCACGTTATCCCTGCAACACGTGCAAATCAATAGGCTCAAGGACCGCTCCAATCCCGAGCATCCGCCGCTGTGAACACATCACCAGCCGGCAATCCAGGTCGTCATGAACATATCACTGACTGACCTCCATATAATCCAGCACATCTAGTCTGAGTCGAGCCTCCATTGGCTGCACGACAATAGAACGTGCTACGTGACCTCTCCGGGGTAAACACTTCCATCCCGGAGGTGAGCGTTATCTCCAGGGTTCATTTCGGGGGAAACATATTCCACCCCGAAAGCCCTCACATATCATCATCATGAAAATCAGTGAAAACAATTACATTTAATATCAACATCATTTATCAACATCCGTAAACCAGTTCCACGCAAATCTGTGCAATCAAAAAAATCTAAGGCCAGACTCATAATCCGAGTCAAAATCAAGCTTAAATCCTGGGCCTTCGCCCAAAATATCAGTTTTATAGTTTTCTCGAAAATCGTGCCCAAAAGCATATAAAATAATATAATATTCCAAAATCCGAAAATCATCATATCGAAACATTAATCATATCAAATCATTTCAACTCATATTATAAGGTATTTAAAACATATATGCATGCATTCAGGGTAGAAAACAAAAGTCCACTCACACACCGTCCAGATTGTTCAGTTTCAAGCTGTTTGTGCTCTTCCGACGTCCTGGAAGTATTCGGTCATGTCAAACAAGTAATATAATATTCTTATCACATAATCCCCTGTACAAATTTCCTAATCGTCGGAATAAAATAATATTATTTTAAACGTAACCTATACGCTTCGGGTATGCAAAACTACTCTAAGTTCATATCCGATTGACCCGAAACCAACGCTAATAGGTCCGTATCATCGAGAGTATCAAAAGTGTTGTTGGACCCAAGGTGAGATTCCCGGCCATGCGCCCTCAAGCGCCGTGAACAGTGCACTGCTACAGTGCTTCTCCCTCACCCGTTTTTCTGATAAACGGGTCTGCAACCCGCGATCAGACCCGGTGCAATCTCCTACGATTCAACCTCAATTTCGTCCATTCTTTCACTCATTAACATCAATTCAATCCAAATTACAGTTCTATAAGTTCAATTTAATCACACAATGATAGGACCGCCCCCAAAAGGGACATTGTTAACCGTGCCCGATCCTGCTCCCGTCTGGCAAGACGACTGAAATCCCCAAGTTACCCTCAGTATGTGCCAGACCAGGGATCACTACATGTCAGGACCCACCCCGGTTTCACCCCGAAACCCTAGGTAAATCCTGTTCCCGTCTGACACCCCGACACAAAAACAGTCAGACGCAGGAGAAACTATACAAAATATCCCGAAGTCAACAGTTTACAGAGCATAGTACAAAATGCACGGAAAAGAAAAAACGACAACCTAAATGCACGCACGTGGAAAATTTTGAAACACTCTGGGATCCCTCTCGTGACTTCTATGCCTCAGACGCTGCCTCGACGTCAAGACCCCACGCTAGCTCCACAACCTGGAGGGCAGTAAAAATAGAAGGTGTGAGTGGACCATAAATAAAAGAAAAGTTTCCAAAACCATTTATAAGAAAACCGGGTTTAGCCCTCCGTTTTGAAACCACATGCATAACCCAGTTCATAAAACAGTTATAACCCAAATCACCATAAACCACATCATAAGAAACAGAAACACTATAAAACGGGTATAAAAGTCATATCATGAGCATCATAAAACCATAGCGTAAAACATCATTTTCCGATCAAACCTGCTGGACCTATCCGAGTCTTTAAACTCCCCAGTCTTTAAACTCAATCCAGGCCTCAATAATATCCGAGTCTTTAAACTCCCGAGTCTTTAAACTCAACAGGCCTACGAGGGAAATATCAATATATCCGAGTCTTTAAACTCTCGAGTCTTTAAACTCAATCCGGGTCTTTAAACCCAATCCGGGCCCGTCCCCCGTCAATCAATATCCGGGTCTTTAAACCCAATATCCAGATCCAGGAAATTCAATCAAAACCATTTGAAAACCATTTCCGAATTCACATCCAAATCCGAATCCGAAATCACCGGTCTGCTGCCCTTCGGCAGCCCGAACCATCATTCTGAATCCAAATCCGGAAATCCACTTCCCAATCTTAAAACCAAAGTCCAATTGTCGAAGTCCGATTTCAAAACCGAAACCTTGATCCTCAAAACCATATTCCAAAATCCACTTATAATCATTAGAAATCATTTAAAGTTTGAAACCCCCAAAACCATAACTTTATATTCAAAATCACCATTTTCTCGTAAAACGTGCAAAATACGTTATTTCCCGAAAACCGTGCAATTATATAAAATCACATCATAAATCCAACAAGCATGAAATCACAGATATAAAACAATTATAGAAAACAGTTATGCATGTTCGAGTTTAAGGAAAGGGTCCACTCATAGTACCGCGCCCTCAATCGCGTCCTAAACGTCCAGCACGTTCCTCGGCTTCCTCGGGAAATCCCGATCCTGTCAACAACCGCCAAAGTACGTTACTAACGCATCCACGAGGATCCACCCTAATTCCCTTAAAAATCCCCGGGTCCTAAACGTAACGAATAAGAACCCTAAACCTTCACCCTCGCAAACCTACTTCGATTCGACGTCCGATTAACCCGAAACCACTTCCATTAGACTCGTTATAACACTTAGACCAAAAACCATGTTGACCATTTTCCCCAGAACCGCCGCACGCGCCCCCACGCGCCGCCTAAAGTGGCTGCGCGTGGGCCTCACGCGCCAGCTACAGTACCACCGTCAACCTCACGTCGACCCGGTTCGCACCAGTGGCCTGCAACCTGAACCGGCGAGAGCGGTTCACCGCCGTGCCTGCACCAAAACACCTCCTTTCTTCACCAACAGCTTCGTCTAGTCCTAGGCTACTCATCCCCCTCACTCTAGCACCTCGACTCACCCTCAAACCAATCGACTCAAGCTCGAACAGAAACCCGTACTTCCCCCTGTTCTCCTTCCCGGCCACCCAGGTCTTCCCCCTTCACGGTGTCGACCCTAAACTCTTCCTAAGACCTCACTGAGTCACACCCAACTCACAGAAACCCTCGACTCACTCCCTAAGTCCACGACTTCCCGTCTGAAACTCACGGCAAAAACAGAGCACACAGAGTCCCCTCCGTCGTGACAACCGCCACCGTGCACCTCCCGTCACGGCAGCACAACCAGTAACCTCCTAGGACTCAATTGAACTCCCTAGACCTCTCTAACCTCTTCGATTCAACTCCTCAACTCACGACTTTCGATTTGAAACTCAACGGGAAAACAGGGCAAGTTTATAGGGATGAGGGATTACCTGCAACCGTCCACCACCGTGCTCGCGGCCGTGTTCCCTGAAGTCCACAAAGCCGCCTCAGCCTCCTCTCGAGGTCAATTGCACTTACACACGGCCACAGCACCACCAGCTCCCTCAGTTCTTCTTTGTTTTTCTGGTTTTTCCCCGTGGCTCTCAACGCATTCCCACCACGATTCCTCACCTCCCAACAAGCTCACTAGCTCCCTCTCACTCTCCGATCACCCTTACACACTCACAACTCATCAGCACACACACGAGCACCCTTCAATTTTCCTCACCGCCTCACTCTGTTTCCGTTCTTCTCTGCGAACAACACACACACAGCACGGTTGCACCCAAATTATTGGACCGTGCACACACTGGAACCCCCCCAGAATCCACTACACACTTGCCACATGTCACCATCCACTCCATTCTCTCACACATGGCCCAATCCCAGCCGTCCATCTGCCCTTCTCTCTGCACAATTCCCAGAGCACAAAGACCAAAATACCCCTCCTTTTAACTCAAAGTTACAATTATGCCACTAACTTCCTTGACCCGTAACTCGTACATCGTAAGTCCGATGAATACGTGCCGCCTGTCATCAAACTCAGGACAACGAGATCTACGTAACCATCCTCGGTCAACGTACCAAAACCCGATCGTCCAAAAAGTCAACTTTTCCCCTTATTTTACCAACTTCCGAACATCACAACTTCCTTCTCGGATGTCGGAATCGGGCGTGCCACCTGCCTATGGATTAGTGACGTCCTAAACTATGTCCTGGTCACCGGTAAAAGTCCATCAAACCACCCGACCTAAAAGTCAACTTTTTGCCCGAGCCAGGGGCAAAATCGTCATTCTGCCCTAACGACCCCAACGAGACCAACTAACCACCGATTCAGCTCACTAATCCCATCTTAATCACTATCTAAACTTTACTTTCTGGGACGGGTCGTTACACCACACGTGCTCTCACGCCTCTGCCTCACAATCAGCCTCGATCAACGCGCCATAACTTGGAGGGTCAATAAAAACCAAAAGGTGTGAGTGGACAAAAATAAATCAGTTTAGCAAAACAGTTACAAAAGACGTTTTTACCCTCCGCGTAAAAACCAATACATGCATACAAAAATCATTTCACAATCGGTTAACATTTTCAACATAAGAAAAACCCGTATGAACTCAAAAATCATTTTTCCCTTCTCAACCATCGGGTCTTAGCCCGCAATCATAAACACCGGGCCTCAGCCCAAATGCACAACATGTTCCAAAACCATCAACCACATACCGGGCCACTGTCCAACTCAACCGAAACATCAGAATTAACAATAAATCACACGTAAAACACTTTGCTAGATATCAAGTGCGCCCGAGTCTTTAAACTCAAAATCATGCGCATAATCAGGCCTTCCCGGGATATCAACGAGTCTTTAAACTCAAAACATAATCAATAGGCCTCGGGGGTATCACAATAACCGAGTCCTTAAACTCACGAGTCTTTAAACTCATTAAGGGCCCTCCTCCGTCATCAACTAACCGAGTCTTTAAACTCAAAACGTGCTCCAGCAATAACACCGTGTCTTTAAACCCAAAACAGTTTTCAGCGGGTCTTTAAACCCCAAAACATTTATCAATCACGACAACGTGGGATCAATCCCAAAATCACATTTTTCACAACAGGACCCATGGTCCGAATTTCCACATTCAATTCCCCAAATCATACTTCACAAACATAATCAAATTATCATTAAACACGGGGCATGCAAAATCAGACCAAATTACTTTATTAAATCCTTTTTCATTCCCAAATTCGAATTCGCAATAATGATTCCGTAAGCCGGCATCCGGAAGCATCATCCCGAACCCAAACCAAGAATCCATTTTCAAACTTCCGAAAACTCGTTCATCAAAATTACTTTTATGCCCCGAGCATCAAGCCCGAATTCATCTCTTACAAAATCCATTCTAAATCCTTGAAAACACCTCATATTCCAAATCTCAAGGTCAAGACATCAAACCACAATTAAATCACCAAAATCACGATCAAATCACAACATACTCGAAATCTCGTAAAACGTGCAAAATCGTGACATTCTCGAAATACGTGTCAACATCGTAAGCCATACTCACGATCGAAATCCAACATCTTAAAAACATAATATGCACAAAGCATGTGAAATCATTCGTTAAATCATCATCCAAAACACACGGGAACCCATATCTCGAAATACGTGCAATTTCGTGTGCACATAAAAAATACGTATATATACGGAAATCGAAATCAATCACCATTCATAATCATAATCATGGAAATCATAGAAATATTTATGCATGCATTAAATTTTGAAAGCAACGTCCACTCACACATCGTTCTTAAAGGTCAGTTTCGCGTCGTACGCATTCCCGTAATTTCTGGCATTTTTCAGAAAACTTGAATCCTGTCCGAAAACACATTCTAGGGTCATTACAATCTCAAATAACAACATACCAATTTCCCATAATTTTCCGGGGATTATTCGTTAATTAAAAACGTAACCTAAACCTTCGGACCCTCGGAATAACATCGAAACGGTGTCCGATTAATTCGAAACCAACGTTAAAATGTTCGTTACAATGTGTAGGACAAAAGTCATGTTGGACTTACCTCGAAAATCGGACCCACACGCCCTCACGCGCCGCCGTGAGTGGCTGCGCGTGAGTCCACGCGCCTGCTACAGTACTAGCTACAGTCATCGTCCCAACCCGACTAGCCTCCAACCGGGTTGTTCGACCCGCGACATGACCCGCTAAATTTCCTTTAATTCTAGCTTGATTTTTGTAATTCAACCGTCTATTAGTCTCGCTATGGATCTAATTAAGGTTCTGTGGAATCAATTACCTCAAAACTTACCTCAAACCGGTCGACTCAATTCGACTATTCGAAGAACACCAACTAATGATCAACACTTGATTTTGTCGATTCCCAGTGTTTCCTTTAAATTGGCTCACTCAGAAGTTTTTCAGGATCACCAGAAACCGTTCTTCAATCTCAATTGCAAGCTCCAATCCCTCAACCCCCACTGACTCAACTGGGATTTTCAGCACAGAACCTCGAAGTTGCCTGGGCTCCTCTCTGCACCATTCTCATCACTTCCAATCCCGTTCGACTCGTTTGGATGTCTGGAAGCTCAACCTCACCCCTGATTCCATCAATTGGCCGCCCCTTTTCAAAGTTTGATTTCAAGTTGAAAATGCGGTCTTCGGTCGGGTTCAGTGTTCCTGGGTTTCCCTTCCCCGATTCTTTCTTTTCTCTCACTCCAATTCCTCCATAAAATCCCTTTCAGTTCACATTGTCTCTCAATTTCATATGGGGAAGATCGATCACGCTCACTGTGGTCTGGTCTCTGTTTTTCTTTTTCAAAACACCCCCCAGTATTCAATTCCAGCACTCTGTCCGTGCACCAGTTCCAAGCACGCCGCCTCACACCGTGCACTACCACTTCCCACTCTGTTCTCTCACTCAGCTAAATAAATCGATTCAAGCCACATGGTGCTCTGTCCTCCAGACAACACCCACACTGTCTCTACCACCAGCACAGTAATGTGCGCCTGCGTTCTGCCCAAAACCCCCAATTTGCATAAACAACTCTTAACACTTAGCCCAAGTGAGTGATTCCTAAACACCCGTGCTCAGTTCCTTTGCATCAACCCATGCCACCATGCTCCCCACGCCTCAAAATCCATAAAAAATTCCCTTACTCTGCTCAAAGACCATCCATTCACGGCTCAAACAGGTCCCACAGTAACAATTACCATTTTGCCCTCACTTGGCAAATTACCAAAATGCCCCTCACCAACCGTGACCCGTAACTTGGTCAATTGAACTCCGATCGACGCGTGTCGCCTGTCTACGTACTCAGGGCATCGAGACCTACCTAACGGTCCTTAGCCCTCGGCCATCGGGCCTCCCGATCAAAAAGTCAACATTTTCCCTTATTTCGTCCAAATTACGGAAATGCCCTTGGTCTTCCGAACGTCATAACTTTCACCATGAACGTCGGAGTCGAACGTGCCACCTGTCTATGAACTCGTGACGTCCCAAACTACGTCACGGTCATCGGTTAAAGTCCATTTGACCGTCCGAATTAAAAGTCAACGTTTTACCCACGACTAGGGGCAAAACGATCATTTTGCATCGTTCGTCCGATTCCACCCAACTAATCACCGATTAACCCCCATTAATCATGATTAGTTGCTAATATAATCCCGAATTCCGGGATGGGTCGTTACACACAAGCCCTCACAATCCTCGACTCAAGATGAACACCCGTCGAATCCTAATTCGGGTTCTACCCAAAACCAACCTGTTTCCTTCAATTGATCATACCAGAAGCATCCTAAGTCCATAATAAACACAATTATGAAGTCAATTTTACAATTCCTTACCTTCAAGTAATCGAACTCAAGCTCAAAGTTTCAAAGAAGTCGCAAGGTCTATTCGTCCCAATTTCTCCACCAATTTCCTTCCCAATCGATTTGGTTTGATGCGTTTAGCTCCCAGAAAGCTTAATATCACCTCAATTTCACACGAAACCGTCTTAGAAATCAAAATCGAGAATCAAGGTTTTGGGTGGTTTTTCGGGTTTGCTTAGTATGGTGTTCCTTGGGTTTTGTTCTGTTTCCTTTCGGTTTTTCACTCCACAATTACGTTAATTGATCACTCAATTTCACTTGGTTCCATTGGTTTGCTGATAATCGATCAAATGAAAGGAGGATGTGTTCTTGTATTCTCTGTGTTCTTTCTCAGTCGAGTGTGGTGCTAATTATCTACAGTACAGATTAATTAATTTGATTAATTTGCCACCAAGCACCCAAATGCCACTAAGTGGATGCTTAGGCTAACAGATGTCACTAATTGAATTCAAATGAATGAATCAGCATGTGAAATCATATGATAATAATCCTCTTCACCGTCTAATCAAAATCTATATAAAATTACCATTTTACCCTTGAGGTCACAAATGACCATTTTGCCCCTGAACTTTCCAGACCTATAACTTTTTCATCCGAACTCCGTTTTCGACGTGCCACCTGTCTACGGATTGAGCGTCTCGGGACCTACACAACGGTTCTCGAAAAATGTACAAAAAGTATTCCAAACAAAAAGTCAACTTTTAGCCATATTCCTCCAAGGGTAAAAACGTCATTTTCACATTATTTTAATATTTTACATTTTGTGGATTTTCGGGGCGTTACAAAAACTGTGAAACCAAGTCCGCTTTCTCGCGACTCTAGCCACCTCAAGCCTTGGTTCCAAGCCCAATAGCCTCCTTGAAACCTCAGAAACATCATCCAAGCATTAGAATCAATTAACAATCACTAGATCACAAGTTACCATTTTTGAATCTAAAGCTTACCATTCACGAGTTCCATGCCCACCGTCCACGATGATCCACCACAATAGCACCACCGTGCTCGTCTCAACCTCCCCTTCCATTCTCATTCACACACCACAGGAAAAGGAGGACGTTTTGAAGGTGTTTGGATTGATTGTTTCTCACGGGTTCACGGGTCCTCTGTTTTCCTTTCCTCTCGGCCAACTTCCACCGACACACACTTTGCACGATTTTATTTGTTTTTAAAACAATTGAGAGGCAGTGAAGGACACATCCACATCCTTCTAGATAAGGGACAAGTGTTCCACTTTCATTGGGCACACTTCCCAAGGCAACAAAATGACTAAATTATCCTTTGTGTCAAATTACCAAAATGCCCTTATACTGCCGAAGCTCATAACTTCTTCCTCGAATGTCGGAATCGGATGTGCTGCTTGTCTACGGACTCGTGACGTCCCGAACTATATCACGGTTATCGATCAAAGTCCATTTGACCTCCTAAGTCAAAAGTCAACTCTAAATCTCACGACTAATCACCGATTAATCCCACTAATCATTTATTAATCACTAATCTAATCTTGGAAGTCGGGACTGGTCGTTACACGTTAACTTTTTCGGGAATTTTATGAGTGTTTACCTATAACTTCTCTCGGTTAGTGGTGACCTTAAAATATGTTTTGGACAGGTCTGAACGATCTAGAGAGTTCAGTATAGCCCCGAGTGGCTTACGGCACAACATGCAGGCACGCAGCGAGGATGGTCTCTGAGTGGACATTTGTTTTCTAAACCCGATGCATGCATAACTGTTTTATATGTTTTATATCTATGGTTGAGATGCCTTGAGTGCATATGATTGTGGTATTTGATATTTACGTATAAATGTGTTATTACACATATTTCGAGGTTTACGATTTTATGTTGTGGTTTTATACGTGTTATTGGTTTCAAATGATTTGAACAACGAAATGATCTCGAATTTGGAAGCATTATTCCGAGTTTGAGGCCTAGTTGATTTTACGGTATCGGGCTTGAAGCCTAGTTAGTTATTATATTGGGCACGAGTCCCATTTGTGGTTTATTCAATGTGATTTCGGGTTTGGAGACCTTAATGGAATTTGGTTTTGAATTTGGATTTAGGTTGAGACCCTGTTGAAATGGTTTTGACTATGGTTTTAAATATACCATCCTTAAAGAGTGGATTGTCTCCTCCAGATGACAGAGACACTGGAGTAGTCACGACGCATTGCCTGAGAGAGGCCGCCCTACAGAGAGACTGTAAAGAGGTTCACGTAGAGAAGCTCAAGATCAGGATTGCTATTGATTAGACATATGAGATGTCATACCCAGGGCAGTGATCCAGGTATTACTTAGACACTGGTGGACCAAGGGGATTACTCGGACTTGAGACCCCCGAGCAGCACGCGTAGCCTTAGTCCGTGTCAATATTAATTAGGCATCTGGGATGCCGAGGATTGGTTAACTACATTTTATTGAACTGGTTATTTTGTGGTTTCTGGTTTTGGGTTGAGTTCCCACACGGTATTGAAATGATTTTGGGCTAAGACCGTATTGATTGGAATGAAGAAATGGCTTTGATTGAGAAACATTTTTCATTGAGTTTTTATTTGGAAAAACTGATAATTTGATTTAAGGAAATTTGTTGTAATAACTGGTTTTCTGATGCATGTATGCTTTTTAATGAGGGGTATAAATGTCTTTTCGTGAAGTGTGTTTTATAAATTATTTATTTTCGTCCACTCACAACTTTTCCTATTTTTAATACCCCTCAGGTTGATCTCTGATACGGACGGTAGCAGAGACAGAGAAATCACATGCTGCCACCGATCATGACACACTTTGGATGCCCTGAGAGGGTTTAAGTGTATCCCTAGTCTGGCATAGGGTGTCAGACGGGAACATGACACATCTCGCATTAATCCAGAGAAGATTGGGATAGGTCGTGTCAGAACACTTGATCAAGAAGTTCCAAATTCCATTAGCCATTCGTGTTTATAGAATCTGAGACTAAAGCATCAATTAGTAGTGCTTTTATGAAAAAAAAAATAGTTAATATTGGTATTGTACACATAAAAATACTTTTATTTCAAAAAAAGAAGAAGCTGCCATACAATTTTAAAGTGTTTTAGTAAGTGAAACTAAAAAATGCTTTTATAAATATAAAATAATTATTTCATTTTATCGATTTTTTTTTATTGGGGGGCAGGACATGAAATTTCTTTTAGGCGATGGTTTTACTTAATTCTGGAATTGCAGTTGTGGACCTCTTTTGGAGAAGGCCCAAGACTTTACCAACATGTTGCTGATTGCTCACCGAGTCCTTATCATATTGGGCTCTTTATGAGTAAATTTTTCATTTTCGTTACTAAGTGTAAGTTTCCTTAGGGCTTATAGGGTTTATTGTTTTTCTTTTTTAGCGCGTGGTGAAATTTCGAATTTAATTTTCGTAAATAATAAGATTAATATATATATATAAGCCCTAGGGTTTATTTTTTTTTTTAGCGCGTGGTGAAATTTTGAATTTAATTTTCGTAAATAATAAGATTAATATATATATATATATAATCTCTATTTTCTCTTTATTTTCGTATGTATAGTTGTGCATTATCGTTGATGGACAAAAATGTATTTTGTAATAATTATGAAGTTAATGCAAAACAAAATAAGTTAAGGTTGCTCGACAAAATTGGAAACTATTGCCCTTTGAAGAGGCACTAATCATTAAATGGAATCAAATTTACGGATGATAATATTAAAAACTAATGTGATATTCAATAGGCACTAATCATGAAATGGAATCAAATCTATGGATGATAATATTAAAAACTAGTGTGATATCGTAGTTGCAAGATTCATTTATTCTCAATGTGCTTGAGCCTTGAGTAGACCATGCTTGATGAAGCCTTTCTTTTTATTTTTGTCTCTCAAGTGCTCCAATCAATTATAGTTTATAACCCCACCATGCAACTCAGTTTCTGGATAAGATCTTCATAATCCTTCTGTGGATTTTCAATGATCAAAACATTGGTGCTATGTGGTTACAAATGCTTCGTTTCGTGAGTGAAATTAGATAATTTATCGATTCAATGTATTTGGAATGTAAAGATGGACGAGTTTTCATGCTATTACATATATAGAAAAAAAAATTATTCAATTCAATCCACTTAAAATATTAGAATTAAAAATTTATGGTAAATTCTATATTTATTTATTTTTAGGAGAAATACGATAATTTGATAACTAATAGGAGAATCATATAAGAGATAGATGGTGCCTACGGTGTGGCCTCAGCCTCACTTTACTCGGCATTTCAACTCGGTCTAAGGAAAAGAATGTCCGGCACCTACATACTACAAAACATTAGAATTTGTAAACAAAATAACAAAGAATATATCCGGAGGTTCCTCAAATTCTAAGACTTAAGTTGTCGCAAGTAATCCAACCTTTGCAAGCCGGTTAGCAACCAAGTTGGCTTCATGCCTAACGCACTGGAATTGAACTTGGCCCACCTCTCGGGTAAAAGAGTGGGCGTCAATTAAAATAGGGCCAACAGCAGCAGATGAGTTCTGCATCCATTTTGACATTCTAAATCAATTAAATTTGAGAACAATTTGGAAGCCATTGCCAATGTGCTATGGCTAGCCATAAAGTATGTAATTGTGTTCCACTACTTTGGCCGGTTGGCATATGAGTAATGTACTCTAAGAACAATTTGGCAAGTTCCACTCACATCCCATCTAGCTAAAGAAGAAATGAGAAGTTAAAATTTGTGATAGTTCGATACTTAACTAATTGTGGTTAATTAGTAATCCAACTGATTGGATTACTTGGCCTTGCTAGCGAGCGCAAGGAGCACGAAAATCTCGAGATCTAAGTGGCGTTTAAGAAATCAACCATAATTAGCATAAGGAATAGCGAAATTCTGGAATTAAGTAGAATATGTTTAAGAAAAAATATAATTAACTTGCGAACATCGAAATTCTAGAATTAAGTGGAATATTTTTAAGAAACTAGCCTAATTAACTCGAAGAACATCGAAATTTAGGAAAACGGCATAATTAACTTGAGAACATCGAAATTCTGAAGTTAAGTAGAACATGTATAAGCATAATTAACTCGAAAACATCGAAATTCCGGAATCAAGTAGGGTTTAAGAACCTAACATAATTAGTACAAAGTGCACCAAAGTCCGGAATTAAGTAGGGTTGAAAAAAACAGCATAATTAGCTATAAAAGCATTGAAAATCCCGAAATCAAAGCATAATGCATCATAGTCCACCTTAGAAATTATTAAAAAGCACAAGAAAATAGCAAGATTCCTCTCTAAACAAAACTTCTCTCATAGTTGACATGATCAAACATAAGCATAAAGTAGGACTAATCCACCTAAGGGTTTGTTGGCTAGCCAAAGTTGAATTGGACTGAAAAATCCATAAAATTCAACCTATTTCAGAAGTCGAAGTGAACGCTTTTCATCTTCGGGATTTGAGGGGATTAGACATGAAGAAAAACTTTTTGAATCCAATCCTGCCATGTATGATCGATATATCCCCTCAAATCCCGAAAATTGAAAACCATTCTCTTCAAATACCTTCAAAACAGCTTGAATTTTATGAGTTTTTGCACCACGAGAGCTACTTGGTGGAAGCTTGTGTTTGATTGGCAACACTAACAACAGGGTATTTCCTTGCATTCTTGACAATCTTAGAGAGTGCTGCTTGTCCAAGATCAAGTCCACAAACATCAGCAAGACGAATCAGATAGAGCAAGACATCGGAGAGCTCCTCCTCCAAATGTTCTTTGTCATCACAGCTCCAATTAGGAAGCCCTCTTGCAACTTCACCCTTCCACTGGAAAATTTCAGACAACTCTCCCACTTCTCCCACCTGCACAAACAAATAGTTAACTTCCATCACAAGTAATTAGATCATCGAATCGAGCTTTGACAAATGCTTAACTTAATTAATAATTAATTACCAGTGCTAGAAGGAGATTCCTGGGGCTGTGATACTGCTCCCATCCTCTCACTTCAGCAAACTCAGCAAGCCTATCTCTGAGTTCTTGAAGAGACACATCTTTCGCATTTTTCGCAATCTCGTTACAACTCCCCATGACCTAAAATCCCAGCTCTAGCTCTCTTCTGCAACTTTGGCTCATGCAGCACCAAATTTAAAGAAAATGCAGACAAGTGAGGGAGAGATTTGATTGCTTGTTTTTTTTTCTTTCCTTTTTTTTTTCATTTTCATTTTTTTAAAATTTTGTAAAATTAATTAAAATGCAGCATTAGGTATAGTGGAGAGGCACTTGAGTGTCCCTCTCTCAGAACTATAATGATTTCAGGTATGGCAAAAGTGAATGAATGTCCCAATCTTTATCTCTTCCCATGACATGAAATCACCCACAAGCACAAGTCACACCCCACATGCAATAAATTTTTTACCAGAAACATCTAATAACCCTATTAGCTAGCTGCTGGTGTGTACTGAGATTTCAAAAATCTTGTATGGAATCGACAAAACAAAAACATCATTGGTTTTACACGTCGGGAAACTGCGATTGGAGCGTGGACACTATTTACGACATCTTCAGAATGTACTGGCCAGAAATTGAGCACATATATTGAATTTCATGGGACAATTTATGGTTATTGTCAATTGTGTCATGTTACACTAGCATTGTCGTTTATAAATTGAGTCTTGAGTTGAAAACATCTAGTTAGCTACCTACCAAGCTATGTTTGCCCTATATATTCTCCAGAATAAAAACATGGAAAAGTAAAAAAAGAAAAAAGAAAAAGCTTTTTGATTGCATGTGCTTTAAGGTATGCTGGTGGCAGTCACCTAGCTGACAAGGGGGCTTCTCTGCTCAGGCACGCAGAATCTCAACCATTGGTGAAAATTTACTTGTGGCGCTGCTGCTGAATGCCTGAATCTACTTTTACCATTTGTGTGAATTTTAAAAGGGGTGCAAAATTAGAATAAAGGCTAGATAATTTGAACCGTCTTTGAATTTCACTATAATTTTATAATGTTTTTAGGTTTTAATTTTAGTATTATTTTTGTCTTTGAACTTTACCAAATTATTTATGTTAGTTCATCAATCTATTTCCTAAACATTTTCGGTTAAAGGCAAATTATAAGGGTAAATATGTCAATTCATATTTTGGAACAAGAAAATTTTATCTTCTCTAAAGGCAAAATGGTTGCGACCTCCCTTAATTTTACCCAAATTTTATCAACCGTCCTTAATTTTCAATATTAAAATATGTCATCCCTGAATTTGGTCCTTCCACGTTCCACTATCATATGACACTCACATAGGCACATGGGCTAACTTTTAAGGGCAAAAGAGGCAATTTTCCTTGAGTCTTCTTTTTTCTTTGCTGCCCTTCCTCACAAACAAATGGAAATCCAAGGAAATTAGCGAGTATTTTCTCTATGGATTTTCGTCATCGTGTGGAGGGGGACCGGGAGATAAGGATATTAGAGAGAAAACGAAGTCAGCTTCACAATGAAAGTTTAAAAGCCGTTTATGTATTTGGATGGTTCCCTTTCTTTGTTATGAAAAAAATAAAAATAAAGAAGAACATTTAAAAGGAAAGTTCTTCTTCCTCTGATTTTCTTGTTCTTGTTTTCGTAAAAAAGATAGAAAATTTAGTGGGCAACGATATTTTCTTCTACTATGAGTCTATGAGACTTGCAATCCCGGCCAATATCGGGCCTTTAAAGAAATGGTTAGTTTATTACATCATTTCCTCTTTAATCTTACTAATTAATTAATTTTATAAAGATTTTAAGTTAAATTGTCAAATTTATCCTTGATTTTAATAGAAAATTGGATGGAGTTAGTACAAAAAGGAGCATTAATATAAATATAACAAGACCATATCAATTAATTTTGAAGTGCAAAGATGAATGATAAATTATGATATATTTAGGGACCATAATGCTATTTATTGTGCGAGTTTGACCTATTTATCTTTATTTTTAAGGGAAATTATTTGAAAAATAGATAAGGAGCTAACTGAAACATTTGAGTAAAATTCAGGAACCACAACCACTAATATTAAAGTATAATGACTAATGTAATTATTTGAAAAATAAATAAGGAGCTAGCTGAAATATTTGAGTAAAATTCAAGAACCACAACCACTAATATTAAAGTATAATGACTAATGTAATTATTTGAAAAATAGATAAGGAGCTAGCTGAAACATTTGAGTAAAATTCAGGAACCACAACCACTAATATTAAAGTATAAGGACTAATGTTAAAATTATGATAACGTTCAGGGACAATTTAAAACATAAAAGAAATATCGACAACTCAAGACTTACAACAATATTCTAAAGACAACAAATATTAACTAGCCAATAGTCGACTAGATAGAGATGTTGATACTTTTTGCCAACTATGTGTGCTTCCAAGTAATGTTGCGGGCCAGTTTCCCCATTCTTGTCCAAGAACAAATTGATCTAAGTTCTTATTGTAAAAGGATGATTCTTCCATCAGTGCAAACAAATTGATGCTGTTGTATATAATGGGGTCTGATTTTACTGTCACAAAAAATAATATGTGGCACTGCATCATCTCCGTACCCTTTTGGCCCTCGTAATCAAATCTAACACCTTAAAAACATCATCACCATTCCATGGAAGGTTGAATGATGTCCTTAAAAACTCAGATATAACGTCAACTTTAGATCAACGCCTTGTATCAAATATCGGTCAGGGTTTCCCACAAGATCATTGTATAGGTAATCACCTTTCCTTTCCATGGTTCTTCATCGCACACTCGAGAGATGCTGAAAATCCCCAAAACTTGTGTGTTCTCCATGCAGGTTTCAACAAAGACGAGTAGGTATAAAAAACTGCCAAACATTTTTTGAATTGACCCTCCTGCTTTAGGTGCTTTACTAATTTGTTCCATTGAAGCTCAGCCCGCCTCTCCTAGATCCCCATCTCCATCAATGTATCTAATGATCTCATCTGGCTGCAAAGCATCCCATGCCAGCTTGGTTCCTTGTGTTGCTGCTTTGACATCCTCCAAATAGTTCTTAACCTGACAACATCTCCGTGTCCCAGTTCTGCCCTGCTTTGATTTTAAATGCGGGAAAAGCCTGGCGGCAATGCTTTCACGCAGCAGAATAGCACGGAAGGCGTGGTCCTCGTTGGAGTAGAGATCACCATCACCATCTAGGGTAATTCAATACTGTGCAGCCTCAAGATCATCAAAAGCATCAGCATCAAGTGTGCCTATTATTTTGTATTGCGTCTTCCGTTTCATATTGTTGATGCAAGAAATGGATCAACCTACTCCTGCCTCGCTGAGCTTCCTTCGCGATCCCCCTCGAAATATTGTGGCCTGCACAGGAAGAGGGTAAATGCAAAGGGACACCGGTATGATGCCGGCCGAACAGTCTCCGATGCCTAAGTCAGTTAGGTAGAAGGGTACTGTTGTAATTTAGACAGTATGAGGGCAAGATTGTCATTACCTTTTGGAGGGGGATGCCCTTGTATTTATAGTAGCATTGAATGTGTTTGTTGGTGTTTGTCAATGTGGGATAAATGTTGCTGCCTCTAGGAGTTTGACAGGTGTCCTGTGGTGGTCCCGGATAGCATTTATGACTTGTCAGTAAGCCTTGCCGACCAGGTTCGGTCTTCCTATGTCGTTCTTGGCTTTGTTAGCGTAATCTGAGACTTGCCTGGGACTGGTGGAGCAGGAGCAGGTCAGATTGGTTCGGGATTTTGACCAGGCCGACCAGTTTAGGTACGAACAGAAGTCCCCCAAGCCGTTGACTGAGGTGGATTGCCTCGGTTGAGGGCTTGTATTATGCTTGTCGGCCTGTTCTGGTGCGTAGTATGCTAGTCCCCAGTCCCCCAAGCCCTTGACAGAGGAGAAAAACCGAAGGATGGGAGTTTAAAACTGGCGTTGGACGGGTGTAAGTGGGTGGCCGATCGGCCTAGGGGTGCCCTGCAGGCCGACCACCTTGATCGACCAGCCTGCGCAGGACCTTACACGATGAGGTGACCGATCGGTCTAGGGGGTACCCTGAAGGCCGATCACATGTCACTTGGTGCCAAGGTGAAGGATGTCACCTTGGTCGGTCAGCTTGCGCAGGACCTTGCACGATGAGGTGACTGATCGGCCTAGGGGGTACCCGGAAGGTCGATCACATGTCACTTGGTGCCAAGGTGAAGGATGTCACCTTGGTCGGTCAGCTTGCGCAGGACCTTGCACGATGAGGTGACCGATCGGCCTAGTGGGTACTGTGAAGGCCGATCACATGTCACTTGGTGCCAAGGTGAAGGATGTCACCTTGGTCGGTCAGCTGGCACAGGACCTTGCACGATGAGGTGACCGATCGGCCTAGTGGGTACTGTGAAGGCCGATCACATGTCACTTGGTGCCAAGGTGAAGGATGTCACCTTGGTCGGTCAGCTTGCGCAGGACCTTGCACGATGAGGTGACCGATCGGCCTAGGGGGTACCCTGAAGGCCGATCACATGTCACTTGGTGCCAAGGTGAAGGATGTCACCTTGGTCGGTCAGTTTGCGCAGGACCTTGCACGATGAGGTGACCGATCGGCCTAGGGGGTACCCTGAAGGCCGATCACATGTCACTTGGTGCCAAGGTGAAGGATGTCACCTTGGTCGGTCAGCTGGCGCAGGACCTTGCACGATGAGGTGACCGATCGGCCTAGTGGGTACTGTGAAGGCCGATCACATGTCACTTGGTGCCATGGTGAAGGATGTCACCTTGGTCGGTCAGCTTGCGCAGGACCTTACATCACCTTGTAGTGCAGTTTAAATGCGCGTGCAAATCGAGGTGACCCTTCCGCTTATCGAGGTCGAGGTGACGGTTGGGCTGGCCGACCATGGTAATAACGGCTAGTTTTTTAACCATGGTTAGAATTGGCTAGTATAAAAGGAGTGGAGCCAAGTTCACTTTTTACTTTGTGCGTCCAAGTGAATTTGAGTGTTCGTTAGAGAAGTACAAAGGCGATTTCCGGCGAGTGTTGATACCATATCGACCGACCACCCTAGCACAGGTCCCACCAGGACAGGAAGGCCGCCGACCGATCGCCTGATCGGCACCCTCACGGCCCACGGCCCGCCGACCGGCACCGCACTGCAGACCCGCCATTCGGCACCTGACAGTGAACAGACGACAGCTGGCTGCGACAGTCACCTAACCAACTCTGTCACACCAACTCCCTGACGGAGGCAGGTTGGGACTCCAGCTGGCGCCTCCTCCGGATATCCAGGGCTTGTCAGGCGGCTCCCAGCCATCAAGCACCACCTGCTCCCGTAACAGTAGCCCACCTACCGCAGTTATGGCTACTATAAATACCCCGAAACCCTTCACAAAGGTAAGACACTAAGAACCGATCCAGAGCACTGTATTTATTTGCCTCTCGGCACTCAGATACTAACTTAGGCATCGGAGCCCCTTCGGCCGGCACCACACCGGTGTCTAGTCCTTGCAGGATACTCGCCGAACGGCCACGCCCCAGCGGACCCGAAACACCACGCGGCTGGTCCCAGAACCCCCAGCGGGTCTCATCGTGTTGGTCATTTCAGGATCAAACATTGGCGCCGTCTGTGGGAAAGAATTGTAAACACCCACTCACTCACATACCGTTGCTCAACCTGCTGCCGACGAACAATGTCTGCCGAACGGGATGACGGTGAGCTCAACAACACACCCCAGGGAGATCGCAACCGAACCCGAGCCGGCCTACCTTCCGATGACATGCTCGAGATGCTGAGAACCCTCCGGTCGGAGGTTGCCGAACTCAGGAAGAGCAATGCTGCCATCGAGAGCAGGAACCACGTGTGGGGGGAGCAGCACGGAAGCACCCTGGCCATCCTGCAATCTACACGCGAGGAATTGGAGGAACAGCGGGAGGCAACCAAACGGGCCTTGGCCGCTGCGTCGCGTCGGCGGGGTTTCGACGCCTGCCGGGTCGAGATCAGTGACACCTGCCGGCCAGAGGCCTCCGGGCGCTTGCTCTTCCACCAGACCGACCTACCTGGCCCCTCGGGAACGCAGATCTACCGTGACGCTCGCGAACTGCTCGACAAGAGACAGACACAGGCCCCGGCTAATCGCCTGACTTACCCGACTCACGACCCCCGCATCCAGGCGCAACCGCCCCTTCCCGTGCTATCCCAGGGTGCCCGGTCGCGATCTGGATCGGCACGCCGACCCACACAGCCCCCGCCGCTCTCCCCTCAGCCCCAGGGTGATCCCTCCTCGCCGATCGGCAGGCACCAGCCGGAGGACAACGCCAGCTCAACCACGGCCTCGTCCGGGCGGCGACCGGTACAACCCGAGAAGCCCAGAGGCGGCAGCGCAAATCATCCAATTGGCGACCACCCGATTGGGGCAGATCGACCCGACCAATCAAACGAGGTGATTCGGGAACTCCTCCAGCGCGTGCGGGAATTGGAGGCCGCCAGACCCAAGGTTGGGACACTGCCCAGACCCCGGCCCAACATTGGTCCCTTCACGGACCGCATCATGCGGTACCGCCATGAGACGGAGGTCAAGCCCCTGAAAATTGCTCCATATAATGGACAAGGCGACCCAGACACCCATATCAACAATTACAACTCAGCGCTCGCCTTCAGGAATCTCTCTGACGAGGCGCAGTGCTTGATTTTTAGCTCTACCCTCACTGGGGCCGCACTCAATTGGTTCTATCGCCTGGAACCACAGTCTATCGACTCGTTCGACCGCCTACACACGGTATTCCTGAACCAGTTCATGATCCAGACGGATCGACTGCTCACAACCGAAGACTTGGGAACCCTCCGGCAGGGAGATAGCGAGCCCCTGCGCCAATACGCCGCACGTTTCAGCCTGGAATACTCCAAATGCCACGAGACGGACGACAAGGCCGCCTACCGCGCTTTCCGCAACGGGCTGCGGGAGTCCACCTTCAAGTACCATGCCTTCACCCAGGGCTGGGACGATTACAACGAACTCATGCGACAGGCAGCAATACACGCCAAAGCGGAGCACTTCAACTCTCCCCAGGTCGCATCCCGGCCTGACGTAAATGGCTCGCGCCCTCCACCTCCCAGTAACCGGCAGGCACGGTCGCCTCCGCCGACCAATAACGCACATACAGATCACCGATCTGACTCACACTCCGTTAAGCGGAAAGGGACGTACAACAATGACCATCGTGGGAGGGACAAGTACCACAACAAGGGGCAGGGATCAGGCCACCACCAAGCAGGCAAACCCTACACGGGGCCAGCCTCAAAGTACGAAACCTATTCAATCCTGAACACCTCCCTCGAGAACGTCTTGATGAGCATCGAGGACACCATCCCCAAGCCACGGGCACGACCACCCGGCCCCCGCCCGGGCGTCCAATCCAACTTGTACTGCCAGTACCACAAGTTCAATGGCCATACCATCGACGAGTGCGTGGCTTTCCGCGACATTGTGGAAGCACTCGTAAGGGAGGGGAAGATCAACCAGTTCCTCCAACACGCACGCCCCGGACAGGGACTGCCACAGATCAACACGATCAGCGGGGGCCCTACCATCTCTTCCTCCTGCACCTCCAATCGGGCTAAGAAGAACTTCTTGCGCGCCACGACATCCAACCACCAAATATTCAACATCACGGATGGACGCGCGGCCAAGATCGCCCGGGCAGGATGGACGCCCATCGCTTTCTCCGAGGAAGAAGAGCGGGGAGTTATCTTTCCCCACGATGACCCATTGATCATCCGCGCTCAGATCGCCAATTTCGATGTTGGGCGGATCCTGGTGGACACGGGTAGCTCTGTGAACGTCCTCTTCATGGACACTTTCAACCAGTTGGGCATAAACTCCACGGACCTCACCCATGCTGGTTCCCCGCTACTCGGCTTCTCGGGCGATTCTGTCATGCCCCTTGGCACCATCTCCCTGCCTATCTCCCTGGGGAGCGCGCCCAAGATCGCAACCGCCATCACCACCTTCCTGGTAGTCGACTGCCCCACTGCTTATAATGTCATTTTGGGAAGGGGACTCCTCAACCAGCTCAGTGCCGTCATCTCCACCCGGGCCCTTCTCATGAAGTTTCCAACTGTCATGGGCACTGGCCAAGTCCGCGGTAACCAACAATCCGCCCGCTCCTGCTATCAGACCGCCCTGACAAAGCTCAACCCATACAACAAGCGGGAGACCATGACCGTCGCCGAGGCTGCTTACGAGGCCGACCCTGTCGACTCCGAGCTCCTTGAACAAATGCGGGCAGGTCCCCCCGAGGACCCGCGCGACCTCTCCACTGTCTCGCAGCCGCACCCCGTGGAGGATACGGAGCTGGTCACCCTTTGCCCGCATAACCCCGAGCGGCAAGTGAAGATTGGAAGCACCCTCGCTCCCGAAATCAGGTCACAACTCACCCAATTCCTCCGGGACAACAGCGAGGTCTTTGCTTGGTCCTACGCCGACATGCCTGGCATCTCCACGGACGTCATCTGCCACAGGCTTAACATCAGCCCCTCCTTCAAACCAGTCACCCAGAAGCAGCGGACTTATGACGCAGAACGACAGCTGGCCATGCAAGAAGAAATCGTTCGGCTCAGCACCATTCACTTCGTGCGCAAGGCCATTTACGCCACGTGGGTCGCAAACGTCGTACTCGTCAAGAAACCCTCCGGAGCCTGGCGGATGTGCATCGACTTCACGGATCTCAACAAAGCCTGCCCGAAGGATAGCTTCCCGCTTCCTAAGATCGATCTTTTGGTCGACGCCACAGCTGGCCATGAACTTCTCAGCTTCATGGACGCGTACTCTGGCTACAACCAAATCCGGATGCACCCCGACGACCAGATCCACACCAGTTTCCGCACCAATCTAGGAGTCTACTGCTACAATGTTATGCCCTTCGGGCTCAAGAACGCCGGCGCCACCTACCAACGGTTTGTCAACTTCATGTTCGCGGATCAGATTGGCAAAACCATGGAGGTGTACGTAGACGATATGCTCGTCAAGAGCCGGACAGCCGACCAGCACGTACCTAACCTCCACAGGATGTTCCAGGTCCTGAAGCAATACAAGATGCGGCTCAACCCCGCCAAGTGCGTCTTCGGTGTCCGCTCTGGCAAATTCCTCGGCTACATGATCAGCCAGCGGGGAATCGAGGCTAACCCCGAAAAAATCAAGGCCATCCTGGACATGAAGCCCCCGCGCACACTCAAGGAAGTCCAAACCCTTACCGGCCGGATCGCCGCTCTCACCCGGTTCATCTCTCGTGCGACAGACAAGTGTCTACCATTCTTCAAGGTCATGAAGACCCAGGGCCGGCACATCAACTGGGACGCGACGTGCGACGCTGCCTTCGAGGCTCTCAAAACTTACATGAGCACCGCGCCCCTACTTACCCGACCTACCACCGGGGAACGGCTCACCGTCTATCTTTCTGTCTCCACATCCGCTGTCAGCTCCGTCCTCGTCACCAGTCGGGACGGCGCGGAGTTCCCAGTGTACTATGTCAGCAAGGCGTTCCAGGACGCAGAAACCCGGTACAACGACCTGGAGAAGTTGGCCTTTGCCCTCATTGTGACGGCCCGGCGCCTCCGCCCATACTTTCAAGCACATCCCATGTTAGTCCTCACCAACAAACCCCTTCGCCAGGTGCTCCAAAAGCCAGACACTTCGGGGCGGCTCATCAGGTGGGCGGTAGAGCTTAGTGAGTTTGATATCACTTTCGCCCCGCGACCGGCTGTCAAAGGACAGGTCATCGCCGACTTCCTTTCCGAGTTCACTTACAACACAACGCAGCACATGCCTGACACTTCGGACCCCAACATCGCGGCACCCGCCGCTCCTATCCGCAAGTCGTCAACCCCGTCCACTTTGGACCCCGCCAAACCGATATGGACTCTCTACGTGGACGGGTCCTCCTGCCATACCGGCTCCGGCGCCGGCCTCGTCCTCAGCACGCCTACCCACGGACGGCTGGAGTACGCGTTGCGTTTTGGGTTCCAGGCCTCCAACAACGAAGCTGAGTACGAAGCCCTCCTTGCTGGCCTCCGTTTGGCCACCGACCTCCAAGCACAACAGCTGCAGATTTACAGCGACTCCCAGCTCGTTGTCCGACAGATCAACAGCCTCTATGATGCCAAAGACGCCTCTATGACCCGATACTTGGCAAAAGTGCGGTCCCTACTCCGCCACTTCCGCGGCTACGAGATCATCCAGGTACCGCGGTCGGAAAACAGCCACGCCGATGCCCTGGCCCGCCTGGCCTCCTCCATCGACGACAAGATAGGTCGCCGTGTTCCCGTCGAATTTTTGGCATCCCCAAGCACAAACGAGCAACCAGTCCTAGCCGCAACACAGGAAGCCTCTTGGATGGACCCCATTGTCCGGTACCTCACCATGGCCGAACTCCCGCCCAACCGCAACGAGGCCCGACGCATCCAACGCCAGTCCGCACGATACACCATGGCGCATGGCCACCTATACCGACGGGGATTCGACACCCCCCTCCTCAAGTGCCTCCTTACGGACCAGGGCATTGCGGTGCTCCGAGAAATTCACCAGGGAATCTGCGGTAACCACTCCGGACCCAGGTCCCTCGCACATAAAGCCTTCCGGCAGGGATACTATTGGCCCACAATGCGCGCCGACTCTATAAGATGACGGTACCCCCGCGCACTCTTGTGCAGGCACTCCATCTGGTACCACCCCGACCCGTAGGTCTGCCGCTTGAAGCGGTACAGGGCGCACAGTTGCCCCCAGGTCGGCTCCGGCAGTCCCGCCAATCGGAATGCCGTGTACAGGCTGATCAGGATGATCCAGCCGTTGGCGTTCAGCTGCCCCAAGGCCAGGTTTGCCCTCGCCATCATGTCCTGAAGCCACGGGTGCAGAGGCAGCCTCACGCCGTGTTCAAAGCAATCGACGTAAAATAATGTCGACCCTTCCGGCGGACTGCTCGGCTTCTTGCTGTGCGGGGGTACCGTCATCTTAATCTCCGCCGGCACGTTGTACAGCTCCCGGAACCGGTCCAGGTCGGACTGCCGAATGGTGTTCATCTCGTAGTCCACGGCATACTCCACCTTCACCACGCCATCGACATCTAGTTCCATCGGCGAGCTCGTCTCCGTACCGCTCCCTTCCGCCTCGGAATCGACGGTGGCGACGGGGGGCGTACGGGGAGACGTCCTCCTCTCACTTTGCCGATCGGCACCCGACGTGCTGCACCCGCCCTGCTGCCTCACCTCCTTCCGCGGTAACCTGAGAGCCTCATCCAGGCTGTCACCACTGCTGGACGACGACGTGCCGCTAGTGGACCCACTAGTGGACGTTGACCCACTGCGCCCGCTCGGCCCGTCGGTTGCCGAACTGGACGGTGTTTCCCCGCCAAAAGCTTGAGGGGACCTAACCCCAGATCCACTGTTTGACTCTGACTCTGACATCTACAATTACCAAAAGAAAAGAAGCTACAACTAAGCACCTACGCTACGGAACACATGCTGAGCATAGATGCCGAACGGCAGGAAGTATACCTTTCAACGTTTTGCTCGGTCGAATTGATTCCACGTGCGTCCTCTTCTTGATCGGCAGTCTCCAATTCAGTCGGCACTCGCAATTATTCTACTGATGCTCTGAGTCAAAAAGTGAAAAAGACAAAAAGCTTTCGCCCCTTTTATAGGCCCCTGACCCGCCTCGAGATGCGCGCTTCCGATCTGACGGTCACCAGGCCGATACGGCCACCTTTCGGCTACGAATACCTTGTACTATATACCCATCGGTATCGTACATTTTCAACTACATACGTACATACGTACGTCGCTCACCGGTATGCATTCATACCGCCTGCCGACCGGAGCCTCTCGGCCTCTTTCCCGACGGCACGCCTCCCCTCCTCGTCGGCAAGCACACTGCTACCGACGTCTCCCCGCCATTCCCCACGGCCGCCTCTCCACGATCTTTCGGTCTTTATGGTGGGCCGCTTCCGGAACTCGGCAACGGGGCTCCTTTGCTAATCGGACATACGGTGCACTTCCTCGCTCCATGACTTGGGGGGCTACTAGGGATACAGGGTGCACCGCCCAGGTCGGTCGACAGATACCGGCCGTCATATCAAGTCCTCGACCGAGGAACCCCACCTCAGTCAAAGACTTAGGGGACTTATGTTGATACCATATCGACCGACCACCCTAGCACAGGTCCCACCAGGACAGGAAGGCCGCCGACCGATCGCCTGATCGGCACCCTCACGGCCCACGGCCCGCCGACCGGCACCGCACTGCAGACCCGCCATTCGGCACCTGACAGTGAACAGACGACAGCTGGCTGCGACAGTCACCTAACCAACTCTGTCACACCAACTCCCTGACGGAGGCAGGTTGGGACTCCAGCTGGCGCCTCCTCCGGATATCCAGGGCTTGTCAGGCGGCTCCCAGCCATCAAGCACCACCTGCTCCCGTAACAGTAGCCCACCTACCGCAGTTATGGCTACTATAAATACCCTGAAACCCTTCACAAAGGTAAGACACTAAGAACCGATCCAGAGCACTGTATTTATTTGCCTCTCGGCACTCAGATACTAACTTAGGCATCGGAGCCCCTTCGGCCGGCACCACACCGGTGTCTAGTCCTTGCAGGATACTCGCCGAACGGCCACGCCCCAGCGGACCCGAAACACCACGCGGCTGGTCCCAGAACCCCCAGCGGGTCTCATCGTGTTGGTCATTTCAGGATCAAACAGCGAGGCAAGGCGATTTCCGAACAAGCTTCACGGCGGTGCTCACGACGACTTCCAAGCAAAACACGGTACGTAAACCTTTGACCTTGTGATTTGGATTCAAAGTTTGTCTTTTGCAAGAACATGGGATGAACACATATGCATGTTTGTCCCGTGGTTTCTAGATCTGATAGGTCGGCCAGTAAGGAGAGTCGCGTTGTTTCCCATTCTTAGGAAGGTTTTTTTATATATATTTGTAGATGGTGTCTGAAGATTCTCAAGGCACGGACGCCCGGTCTGGAAATGCCTTCGAGGATGATTCAACGGCTTCGGCCGCTTCTGACACACGGTTAACTTCAGGGACATCTCGGCCAGAGGTGAATCTGAGGTCGCAGGCCGAGGAAGATAAGGATCTGGAGGAGGAGCTTGAAAAAGCTTTTGCCCAGATTCCAGACGAGGCTGTTTCGGCCATTGGTGAGGCCGAACGGTTGATCGTTGATGTAGATTCGGTGGGGCAGACCGATGTTTTTGAAGGCATTCCCCTTGTATCAGGCCGGTCGAGAGAAAAAGAAGCTGTGGGGACAAGCGATCAAGATGCGACATCCAGGCCGATGTTGATTGAGATTGATGTGGATAATGCAATGAAGCAGGTGACCGTTGCGACATCCGTCTATCACATTGATCGTCAGCTGAGTACGATCAAATGGGATGAAATTCAGGCATACCGAGAGGCGTTTCACGTGCCCGATTCAGTTGTGATGCGGCTGATTGGGGATAGCGACATGCCGAGTGATCCTCCGGAGCCGTGGACGACCTTCCATCCGGACGTCTTTACGCATGGTGTCATCCTGCCCCTCCATCCTTGGGTGCAAAGGATGGTTGCCCAGGTTGGGGTGGCCATCGGTCAAATTAACCCCAACACCTGGATTGCCCTGACAGGTGTGTACACGGCCTTCAAGCAGGCCGGGAAAGGAGAGCCGTCCTGGGGGCACATAAATTACCTCTACCAGTTTAGAAGGGATAAAACGGGGTGGATTTATGTGGAGGCTCGAGATAGGAAAACCCGGGGGCCGTTCATATGGGACATGCCCACATCGCAAAAGGCATGGAAACATCGTTTTGTGTTGGTTTGTGGAGACTGGGAGGGGTCCTACCTAACCGACCAAGATAGGAGAATTCTGAGGAATTATCAGTCAAAAGGTGTGACTAGTGTTAGGTTTGGAGGTCGGCTAGGGATTGTTGTTTGTCTTTTTTTTGTAGGTCGTGGCTAATGTGTCTTTGTTTTTGTAGAGGTGTTCAAGTGTCCTAGCGTGACCGACCAGGAAAAAGCTGACTGTGTGGAACTGTTCGAGAGGCTTGACCGAACAGAAAGGAGTAGGGATTTCTTGCGACTTCGTAAGTGTCGACTCACCATGCCGTGTGAAAGTGTTGGCTGGCCTGGATAAGTGACCGATTTTTGTTCTTATTTTTTTTTTTTGTGCAGCTCCTCCGGACTAAGTGCTTGCTGCAGCCACCCAGTGCTCGAATCGAATGGCTAAGATTCAAGAGATAATGAAGCAGGCCGAGGATGCGAAGGCCGAAGCTCAGAAAGCTGGGGCGTCATCCAGAGTGGACTTCAGGCAGCCACTGAAGACGAAGTCTACGGCCCGAGTGAAACCGAGGCTGCGGATAGCCGGGGGGTCCAGTCAAGCCGGGGAACAGCCGGCAACGGATGTGGATGAAGCGACGCTGGAGCCCCTTGAGCCCTTGTTCTCAAGTCCCCCTGCGTCGGCCGGTGAGAAGAGGAAGGCGACGCTCGCCAGTTCTCCGGTCGTCATCGAAATTGATGATGCGGCCGAGCAGAGGAGAAAGTTCGTGGCCGAGGCTCGACTTAAGAAGAAAAAGAAACTGGCCGAGAGGAAGGAAAACAAGGATGACGAGGAGCCGGTCGAGAAAAAGCGGCAGAAGAGGCAGGCCGAGGTGGAGACCCTGGAACAGGTGAGGAACATGGTCGTGCCGTCGCAGACCTCCCTGTTGGCTGGCCGACAGGTGCCGAAGAAGCTGAAAAGGCCGACGCTGGACTCGTCGATCAAGTCATACTTCGTCAATGCGGAAGGGGAGCCGGACTTGATCAGGACGACTGAGGTGGATGACAGCTGGCGGCACCTGAGCACGGCCTTCCATCCCTCGCAGCTGGACTTTATGAACACGGTGGTCCGGGGGTCCCAATATGAGTTGGGTGAAATAGCCGAAGTGCAGCCGAGGGACTTTGCCGACCGTTGTGACAAGACCATGCGGCTTGGCTCTCATGTAAGTTTCTATTTCGTGGTGCCCACTTTTTTGTTGTTATTATTTTTGTTTTTGGGACTAATGCGGCCTGTGATTTGTGCAGTTTCTTGGAGAAGTGTTCTCGACCTTCTGCCATGCCAGCAACCTCAGGCAGCAAGCCTTGGATATGAAACGAGAAGTGGAAGGGAGGGAGCACGCCTTGGCCGGCAATCAAAGACTGTTCAACCAGGTTCTCGAGGCCAAGGCGGAGCTTGAGCTGAAGGTAAAGGCCCTGGAGGTGGAAGCAGCTGCGAGGGCCGAAGAGGCTAGGCGGGTCCAAGCCGAGTTGGAAGAATCCAGGGCATGGTTGGCTGAGCAGGAGTCGGCCAATGCGAGACTAGCCGAGCAGTTGATCTCGGCCAAAAAGGTGGGGATAGAGGAATATAAGGCTTCTCAGGAATGTGAGAAGACCTTCATGAAGTTCGGGGCTGCCTTGGAGGATGGCTTCTACAAGAAGTGGTTGCTGTCTAACCCGGGGGTCTTCATTGCCTTCCCTTGGCTCAAGTCCCCGCCGAGGGTTGAGAATTACCTGGATGATGACGGGAATCCTCTGCCCGATGAAGAGGAGGATCTGGAGTCCGATGAGGCCGACCAAGCTGAGGCCGAGAAGATAGGCAGTCCGCATGCCGAAGATGAAGAAACGACCGAGCTGGGTGGCGACGGCCAGTAGTATAGGGCGCATTCTAAATCTCATTGTAATTTGGCTTAGGCTTGTGTAATGTGACCTTAGTTTTAATAAACAGATATTTTGGCAACTGATGTGTTTGGATTTTGAAATAAGCACCAAGTGTGTCAGACTAAGACCATAATTGGGGACTGTAGGCTTGGTAAGTCGGCCACTAATGGCCGATGGTACCCGTCAGTTTTAGAACATAGACCGGGAAAGTACACCTTGGGAAGGTTTGTAACAAAACCTGAATCGATCACTTGATGAAAGTTATTCATAGATCAGTCTGGGTATGCCAGAACATGTTTACAAAAAATGGCCGTGGGCCGTTCGCCTTGCGGCGTTTTACAACAACCTATCTGTAGTAATACTTGAGATGGTCCACGTTCCAGGGATGTGGAAGTGTCTTCCCTTCGGAATTTTGCAGCTCGTAAGTCCCCTCTCGGCAGACTCTTGCCACGGTGTATGGTCCTTCCCAGTTTGGGGCAAAGGTGCCGGCTGCCTTGTCCCTGGTGCCATTGTTAACTTTGCGGAGGACCAAGTCCCCTACCCTGAAACTTCTGTGTCGGACCCTCGAGTCGAAGTATCTAGCAACACGCCGCTTGTAGGCCATGTTCTTCAGGTTAGCTTGGTCTCGCCTTTCCTCAACTAGACCGAGGTTGAGGGCAATCTGCTGATCGTTGGTGTCCGGATCGTACGAGATGACACGGTATGATGTTTCTCCGATCTCCACGGGGATCACGGCCTCTGACCCAAAAGCTAGGGCAAAGGGCGTTTCGTTTGTGGCCGTTTTGTATGAAGTACGGTGCGATCAAAGGACGTCGTTGATTATGTCTGCCCATTTGCCCTTGTCTTCGTCCAGGCGCTTTTTCAGGTTGTACTTGATATTTTTATTGACGGCCTCCACTTGGCCGTTGGACTGGGGGTGTGCAGGGGATGCGAAGAGAAGCTGTATACCGTATGTTTGGCAGAATTCCTTGAAGCGATTGCAGTCGAACTGTTTCCCGTTATCGGTCACGATGGTGTGTGGGATCCCGAAGCGGCAAATGATGTTCTGATATATGAATGATTCGATCTGCGCTGCTGTGATGGACGCGAGGGGCTTCGCCTCCGCCCATTTGGTAAAATAGTCTACTGCCACCACAGCGAAGTTTACCCTGCCTTTGCCCGTAGGCATTGGCCCGATGAGGTCGAGTCCCCACTGCGAGAATGGCCATGGGCTCATCATGGAAGTGAGGGGTTCGGCTGGCAAGTGAGGGATCTGGGCGTGTCGCTGACACCTGTCGCATTGCTGTGTGAGGGCAGTGGCATCTGCGAGCATTGTTGGCCAGAAGTATCCCTGGCGGAATGCCTTGTGTGCCAAAGTGCGTGCGCCCGAATGGTCTCCGCATATGCCTTCGTGTATTTCTCGGAGAACGTAGTCTCCTTGTTCCGGCGTGAGGCACTTTAGCAGCGGGGTGGTGAATCCTCGCTTATACAGATGATCGTGCTGAATGGTGTAGCGAGTGGCCTGCCGCCTGATTTTCTTGGCCTCCAGCCTGTCTTCTGGGAGAGAGCCATCATGTAGGTAGGCCTTGATGGGGTCCATCCATGTCGGGCTGGTGTTTATGGTGTATACAGGGTTCGGTCTGGTGCTAGGCATGTGTTGGACTTCGACTAAAACTTGTCTCCCTTCTTTGTCATCAAGTGAGGATGCCAGTCGAGCCAGGGCATCGGCATGGCCGTTTTCCGATCGTGGGATCTTTGCAACCTCAAAGTTCGTGAACGACCCAAGTAGTTGCCTGGCGAGGGCCAAGTAGAGTGTGATGGATGCGTCCTTGGCCTCGAAATTGTCGTTGATCTGGCTGACGACTAGTTGGGAGTCGCTGAAAATGCGTAGTTGCTGGGCCTCCATGTCTCTGGCGAGACGTAGGCCAGCCAGTAGAGCCTCGTATTTTGCCTCGTTTTTGGATGCTCGGAAGCTGAACCTTATAGCGTACTCTAGCTTGACTTGGTCGGGGGAGGTGAGTACTAAGCCGGCCCCCGACCCGTTGTGGCAGGCTGAACCGTCGACGAACAGCGTCCAACAGGGCCGTGTGGGGTCGATGCCAGAAGTAGATGGTCCTTTTCCTTCCCTGGCGGGAAGATTCTGCCTGCTGGTATCCTCGGGCGGCATGCACTGGGTGGGTTGGTAAGAGTAATCGGCGACGAAGTCAGCCACTGCTTGTCCCTTTTCGGCAGTCTTTGCCACATAGTTAATGTCGAACTCGCTGAGCTCAATTGCCCACTTAATCAGTCTGCCCGAGACGTCGGGTTTCTGGAGGACCTGCCGGAGAGGTTTATTAGTGACGACCTTGATTTCGTGTGCCTGAAAGTATGGGCGCAGTCGCCGTGCCGTTACTACCAGTGTAAGTGCCAGCTTCTCCAAGTCGGGGTATCTTGTTTCTGCATCTTGCAGAGCCTTGCTGACGTAGTAGACCGGGTTCTCGGCACCTGCCCTCCGGGTGACGAGGACTGAGCTCACTGCGGAGGCGGATACTGATAGGTAAAGGAAAAGGTGTTCCCCCATCTCTGGTCGGGTTAAGAGCGGTGCGCTGCTCATGTACCGCTTGAGCTCCACGAATGCCTTGCTGCACTCGTCCGTCCAGTTGATCCTTTTTCCCTTGCTTTTCAATGCCTTAAAGAAGGGAGTGCACTTATCCGTCGCCTTGGATATGAATCTTGTGAGGGCCGCTACTCGCCCCGTGAGGCTCTGGATGTCCTTGTGTGTCTGAGGGGGTTGCATGTCCATGATAGCCTTGATTTTTTCAGGGTTGGCCTCGATTCCTCTCTGACTGATCATGTACCCTAGAAACTTGCCCGAACCCACGCCGAAAACGCACTTGGCGGGGTTGAGACGCATCTTGTAGTGTTTGAGGACCTTGAACATTCTGGCCAGGTTAGGAACGTGTTCGCATGCTGTCCTGCTTTTTACAAGCATGTCATCCACGTATACCTCCATAGTTTTGCCAATCTGGTCGGCAAACATGAAGTTAACAAGGCGTTGATAAGTTGCCCCCGCATTCTTCAGGCCAAAAGGCATGACATTATAACAATACACTCCCAAGTTGGTCCGGAAGCTTGTGTGGATTTGGTCGTCCGGATTCATTAGTATCTGATTGTAGCCCGAATAGGCATCCATGAAACTGAGCAACTCGTGTCCCGCCGTAGCGTCCACCCGCATGTCGATTTTGGGAAGTGGGAAGTTGTCCTTCGGACATGCCTTGTTTAAGTCCGTGAAATCGATACACATCCGCCAGAGTCCCGTAGGTTTCTTGATTAGGACCACGTTGGCGACCCATGCAGCGTATATGGCCTTTCGGACGAAGTGGATCGTGCTGAGCTTCGTGATTTCGGCCTGCATGGCCATTTGCCTTTCCGCATCATAGCTTCGTTGCTTCTGGGCGACTGGCCTGAAGGTGGGATCGATGGTGAGCCGGTGGCAGATCACCTCGGCGGAAATGCCGGGCATGTCCGCATAGGACCATGCAAACACTTCAGCGTTGTCCTGGAGGAACTGGATGAGTTCGGAGCGGATGTCGGGCCTAAGTTTCGAGCCGATTCGAACCTGGCGGTCCCCGTGTTCACTGGAAAGAGGGATTGTCTCTGTTTCTTCCACCGGCTCCGCATGGGGCGAGTGAGCCAAGTCGCGGGGGTCTTCCGGGGGGCTGCCCCTGAGCTTTTCTACGTATCCTGCCTCCACAGGGTCATCACCGAGTGCCGATTCAGTGACCGTGAGCGTCTCTGTGGTCTCGGTCGGCCTCTGGTTGGTTTTAGTGAGAGAGGTGGCATAACACGTCCGGGCTGAGAGCTGGTCTCCTTGTACCTGGCCCGGTCCCAAAGGTGTTGGGAATTTCATAAGCAGGAGGTGAGTGGATACGATGGCTCGTATCTGGTTGAGCAGGCCCCGACCGAGGATCGCGTTGTAAGCTGTTGGACAATCGACCACAAGGAAAGTAGTCAGTGTGGTGGTGGTGAGGGGCTCGGAGCCCATGGTGATTGGTAAAGTGATAATCCCCCGGGGGAGGACTAAATCTCCTGAAAAACCAAGAAGAGCCGTGACCTTGCGGTCTAACTCTTTCTCGTTCAAACCCATTCTCTGAAAAGCATCCCAAAAAAGTACATTGACCGAACTGCCGGTGTCGACGAGAATGCGACCTACGTCGCAGTTTGATATTAGCGCCCGGACGATCAGGGGATCGTCATGGGGAAAAACGATGTCCCGCTCCTCCTCCTCCGAGAAGCTGATAGGTTTCCATCCGGTCTTTGTGATCTTGCCGGGTCGGCTGGCGCCGATGCTGAGTACCTGGCTGGATTGCGAAGCCCTGTTGAAACTCTTCCTGGCCCGGTTTGAGGTGATGGGGGAAGATAAGGTCGGGCCTCCACTGATGGTGTTGATCTGAAGGCGCGCCGGGGCGGCTTGTGCTCGGGTCACGAATTGATCGAGTCTGCCATCGCGGACTAGCTGTTCGACTATGTCCTTGAAGGCGATGCATTCCTCAATGGTGTGCCCATTGTACTTGTGGTACTGGCAAAATGCCTCCTTGTTGGTGACGGGTCGGTAGTTTGGGTTTCTTGGTTTGGGCTTCGGGATCATCTCTTCCACACTCAATAGGACATTGTCGAGCGTCGTGTTTAGGATCGTGTATGTTTCGAACCGGCGTCTGGGGCCTGCGCCCTCTGCTACCAATCCTCTGCCTTCCTGGGGGTTTCCGCGGTGAAAGTCGCGGTCGTTGCGACCTGAACGTCCCCGCTTCTCCTGATTGCGAGAATCAAAGTGAAGCTTCCTCTTCCCGGTCTCGGAGCGACTGTCGTCGTGACCACGGGAGTTTTGTTGAGCCCTTCCCGAGCTTGTGGTTGGGGGGTTGGGCTGAGTGACTCTGCTCTCCTTCGGAGGAGTGTGGAAGAACTCGGCCTTCGCATGGATGCTGGCCCTTCTCATAAGTTCGGCATAGCTTCCCCACTCTTCCGTATGGGCCGCGTATTTGAAAGGAGACTCTTTGAGACCGCTCCGAAAGGCATTGAATGCGGCCTTGTCGTCTGTATCCTGGCAGCGGGAGTACTCTAAGCTAAACCTTGCGGCATATTTTTGGAGGGTCTCGTCCTCCCTCTGTCTGATGGAGAACAGATCGTCCGTGGACACGAGCCTGACTGTTTGGATCATGAACTGACTTAAGAACGTAGAGTGTAGATCCTCAAGGGAATCGATTGTGCCTGGCGGCAGACGGTAGAACCAGTTCAGGGCCACGTCGGTGAGGGTGGAGCTGAAAATGAGGCACTGTTCGTCTTCCGAGGCATCACGGTATGCCAAGGCAGAAGTGTAGTTGTTCCAGTGGGTGTTGGGGTCCCCTTTCCCGTTGTATAGGGCAATCTTGAGGGGCTTGACCCCAGTTCTGTGACGGGAGCGGAGGAGTCTTTCCGAGAAAGGACCGGGGTTGGCCTTCTTCAAGGCTGGCGCCTTGCTCCTATCTTCCTTTGCTTCCAAGGCACGTACTCTTTTCAGGAAGGCCTCAATCTCTGCGCTCTGACCGCTGGGCAGTTGGGTAGGAGTCTCATTCGGCCGTCGGCCCTTGTCCTGGCGGACCCTCGCTTCTCTACCCTGGGAGTAACTACCGGCCGTTGAGTCGGTCTCGTCCGGACGCTCCCGTGAGTGGGTTTCGCTCTTCTTGGTTGTCTGGCAACCTCTGTCCCTCGGCCCGTGGTCCGGGTGTTCCGTGGCGACTTGGCGGTCGGTTGAGCCGTGATGCCGTACTGACGAGGTTCGTTCATCCGACGTTTCGTAGGAGAGCCTAGCTGGCACGACTTGGCGTTCTTCCAGCAGCTGTCGGGCATCGCGGTAGATCTTGGTTCCTGAAGGTCCTGCCCCTGTTGGTTGGATGAGGAGGCGACCAGATGAAGCAGGGTTCAGCCTTTGCTGTCTCCGCGGCTGATCCGATGACCTCTCAACTACAGTGTGCGCAGCATGTGGCCTGTCTGCCTGTCTCTCCTCGACCCGTAAGCGGTCGGCCAGTTCCCCTCCCGGTTGCCCCTCGCGCTGGGACATCCTCACGAGGGCAACTGGGACATCCTCACGAGGGCAACCGTGTTTGCGTACTGCTCCGTTAGGAGTTGGTTCTTCGCGTCGATTTTGGCATTGTGTGCCTTCAGCGCGGCCACCTCGCGCATTAAGTCGTCCAGAGTCTGCCGGTAGGCATCTGGGACGCTCCCGGTTGTGTTTCCCCTAGTGAAGGGGGTGTGATTGAGCTCTCCTTCGTCTCGTTCGTCCGACATGACCCTTGGTACGATTCAGGACGGCTGATCTGGTGAGAGAGCGTGGGCTGTTGTTTCAGATTCCCACAGACGGCGCCAATCTGTTGATGCAAGAAATGGATCAACCTACTCCTGCCTCGCTGAGCTTCCTTCGCGATCCCCCTCGAAATATTGTGGCCTGCACAGGAAGAGGGTAAATGCAAAGGGACACCGGTATGATGCCGGCCGAACAGTCTCCGATGCCTAAGTCAGTTAGGTAGAAGGGTACTGTTGTAATTTAGACAGCATGAGGGCAAGATTGTCATTACCTTTTGGAGGGGGATGCCCTTGTATTTATAGTAGCATTGAATGTGTTTGTTGGTGTTTGTCAATGTGGGATAAATGTTGCTGCCTCTAGGAGTTTGACAGGTGTCCTGTGGTGGTCCCGGATAGCATTTATGACTTGTCAGTAAGCCTTGTCGACCAGGTTCGGTCTTCCTATGTTGTTCTTGGCTTTGTTAGCGTAATCTGAGACTTGCCTGGGACTGGTGGAGCAGGAGCAGGTCAGATTGGTTCGGAATTTTGACCAGGCCGACCAGTTTAGGTACGAACACATATTAACATCAGGAATATCAAGACCGGTAAAATAATCAAAGGGTTTGAGCTCCAGCTTGTTGTGCTTCATTTTGTGAATATTAGGCTTCAACATCTCTGCCAAAACATCGATAACCTGGTCTTGTAACAACCTGTATCCTTATCCTTGGGATTGCTCTTGCGCTTGCTCTTGAAGTAGAATTAGGTTATACAGAAAAAGGAGAAGCCTATACAAACCCTGACGATGTCACAACCTTGCAATGGAGTTGATGTTGCATGCCAGTGTGTTGGCGTGGTTCTGGTGGAGCCAAACCGCGGCTGTTTTGAAAGTTTCATAATCAAGATTATTTTCAAAATCAAGATGATGGTCCCATAGCGCATGAATGGGTACGTATTGAGAGACACGAGGTTAGCTTGAGGGTTGTTAGGTGGTTTTGGAACCAAGCCAAGGGAAGCAGTTGCTCCAGATATGTAACCTTGGCCTCTACCTCTGCCTCGGTAAGCCTATGTATCGTGATGCCACCCTCCTTCCTTGCCTGTATGATCGATGTTCAAGAACAGATCAAGGCAGGGATCACATGCATTGGTTTTGAGGATCATCATCATCTCCTTCTCCTAGTTTTGTTTCTCCATAGCTGAAGCCGAACTAAAAGCATAAGCATCCATAGCTGAAGCCTAAATAGAAGCACAAGCACCCATGATTTGATCTTCAGAAAGCTTATAGGGTGAACTGCATAATTATATAATGAAGCTAATAAAACAAATATATAATGATGATTCCACATCAATGTTTCTTATTTAATTAATAATGATGAGAGTCTCCCTGCAAACTCAATTATTATCAGATCATCAATCCAAACATATATAATTTTTCAATGGATTGATCTTGATCATCAGTTGAGTGAGCCTGATCGAGTTAGCTAGTCAGTCGACTACATAGAGATTTTGATACTCTTTATCACCAATGGCTGCTTCCATGAGATGGTGCTGCTCAATTTCCTCACCATTGTCCAAGCACAAGCACCCATCAATTCATCCGAGAATTGTCTGCTCTCCTCTGTGTGTTTCTACTTAATTAATGGAGGACTTGTCCAGTTTGTTGTAGGAGAGCGAAAATAATGAAGGCGTAGAATGATTAGAAGAGGAGTTGTATAGAATTGAGAAGTAATTAAGGGTAGACACTAGAGTTACATTGGAAAAATAATTACACAGCTTCATCTATAGACAGAGTCCTAGAAGGGAGACTCCTAGGCTAATGCTATAATTGGCCACCAAGCCAACTTGTTCCTGAATTAATGGATTGATCTTACCTCAACAATATCATCAGAAGAATAATAAAACATTTAAAAAATTATAAATATATTAATGGAATGTTCTTGATATACGAGTTAAGCGAGTGAGTCAGTCAACTAAACAGAGATTGAATAAAGAAAAGAAGAGAAAAGCAATAACAGCACTACACAGTGAACACCGAAACAACAGACAATTACGATGAAAGAAAACAGCTACCAATTAAATAATGGATTGATCTCACTTCAACAACAATATCATGATCAGATCGAAGAACAAAACAAATACATAAATCCATAAATAATCGATTGATCTTGACCTATATATGTTGAGCGAGTGATCGGGCCAGTCGACTACACAGAGATGTTGATACTCTTTGTATGCGATGGTTGCTTCCATGCGATGTTGCCGTCCAATTTCTCCACCCTTGTCCAAAAACAACTTGACCAATTTAACATAGTAAGCGAGGCACGTCAAAGCCATGAAACCTCGATATTGTTGTATAAAAGTGCTCGAACGCCATGTCCTCCTGAAGTTAGGATCAAGATTCCAAAATAGAATGTGTGACACTGCATCATCCCCATACGCTTCCTCCTTAAACTTGTTCCGAATTGCCTCATAATAAAGCTCATAATTATCACTATCCCATTCAATATTGCATTTCGCCCTAATTATTTCATCGTGGCGGAAGCGTGGAAACCCAGGAATACAAACACCTTCTTGATCATCTGCTCAGGCTTCAATTTCTCATTCACAGACATCTCCAGAATCAAATCAAACACCTTCCAGTATTCATTAGCTAACGACCCCATCTTGGTTGCCCTCATAACTGACACTTACACTTTAGATCATCACCTTATTGGAATCAAGCCTAGCCGCGGGAGCAGGTTGCAGAGCAGCCATGAAGAACTCAAGTACCAATCTCAACTAAGAACTCCTACCTGAACTTGTTTGTAAATCGGGATTAGTCCGTGACTAATTGATTCTCTCCCTCTCTTGTTTACAGTCGTTTTACACTTAATTAGAATGAAGATCAATGATCAAACTTAGGCAAATTCACAGAAATGAACATACTAACTGTTTGATAAAATGCCAAAAACTCTTTCTAGACCTATTCTGCGCTATTACTCATAATTCTTCATTAGATTAGAGAATGAATGCAAATTAGATCATATACACACTCACTCTCAATCCTCAAGGTGAAGCTATGACTTCATCCTATCCTATCCCTAGCTGCCACATAATTTGACAGTTTTAGGGAATTTCTTGGGTGCTAAGCAACATCTCACACACGCTCTTCACACTTATCTCTTTAGATTGTAACCACCTCCAGCTCACCTTGAGCTCATGTGCCACCTCACTATCCTGGTAGCCATTAGGATTCAAACTTGTTGGTTGCTTAATTAGCAACACTCCCTCTTAAACTAGCAGCAGGTTTGACACCAAATACATCCCTAAGATAATTCAGTCTTTCCATAGAAAGGGCCTTAGTGAACATATTAGCAATCTGGTCTTCTAATCCGCAGAAAATCAGGCTGATTTGATTGTCCTGCAAAGCATCATGGATGAAATGGAGCTTCCTATTTATATGCTTGGTTTTCTGGTGGAAAACAGGATTTTTAGCCATTTCTATGGCTGACATGTTGTCACAGAACAGTGGAGTAGGCTCTCCTTGTTCTTCCTCAAAATCCTTAAGCACAAACCTTAGCCAAATGGCTTGTGTTGTAGCCTCTGCTGCACTCACATACTCAGCCTCCGTAGTGGACAAAGCCACTGTGTTTGCTTCACTGATGCCCAAAAATATACCCCACTCCCTAGTGTAAATACATAACCTGAAGTACTCTTCATAACATCCTTAGGTTCTCCCCATTCACTGTCACAAAATCCAAGGTAGAAGCTTTCCCCTTCACATACTCAATCACATACGACAGAGTTCCTTGAATGTATCTCAAGACTCTCCTGATAGTTCCAAGATGTTTGCTTGTAGGTCCATGCATAAACCTAGGTAGAAGACTTGCAGCATACATAATGTCTGGCCTTGTTGTTGTCAAGTAGAGTAGGCTGCCAACTATTTTCCTGTAGAGCTGCTCATCTGCAGCTTCACTTCCATCCACCTTTCTAAGCTTATTTGCTAAAACCAGTGGAGCGCTCACTGGTTTACAATCCTTGAGGCCAAACTTCTCAACATACGGTCACTTCATAAGAGAAGCCATTCAAATTGGGGAGGTTGATCTAATTTATTGCAAGTTAGAAGAGCAACTCACAGATGTATTTACTAAAGTTTTACCTAAAGATAGGTTCAATTACCTAAGGGGTATGCTACGCGTAAAACCAGCTAACATCTTATGAAGGAATGTTAATTAGTGCTTAAGCCATTAACTTGTTATCCAAGACACACGCTGACTAAGCAGCCGAGCTAATGAAGGCACACCTAAACTTCTAGGCAACAATGTGTGTGTGTGTGTGTGTGTGTGTGAGTTGTAAGATTCTGTCATAACAGAATCAGTGAGATTGAGTGGAAGATGCCACAACATCTTCTCACAATGTGCACTACGTGAGAGTGAGTTGTAAAACAATGCGAGTGTATGTGTATGTTGTAATGTGTGTGTGTGTGTGTTGTATAGTGATTAGTGAGTAAGTGTGTGTTGTAAACACACACAATCAGATTGACCAATCTCAGTCATGTCTGAGAAAACAATCAAGCAGAAAACACAGAAGCAATTTCACAAGCACTTGGTGTGCACTTTGCATCATGATGCATAACACACGCAGCCATCATTCAAATTCATCCTAATTCAATCCTAATCTAATCAATATAATCCAATCAAATCCATACTCGACAGACTACAACGTCGTCACGAAAACATCCATGCACAGGTCATGTAACAACCTATAATCCGAGTCATTCTCATACATCTCAAAATGCCGGCATGCTGCCACGTGGCCGCCGTGATAAACTTTAAGAAGGTTGAGGAGAATACGAATTATTGATAATTAATTTTGAAAATGAAATATATATTTTTTAGATTAAACTCTGAATTAATTCTTGTTAAATTTATACTATTCTTCTGCTTAAATAACCAACAGTGGTATCAGAGCGTCTTCAAATGGTCACCAACTCACCGAAGACAATTACAACAATTGGAGCATAAAGATGAAGGCACGGCTCGGCTCGCAAGATGCTTGGGAGATAGTACAAAAAGGACATGCGGAACATGAAGATGAAGCAACCTTATCAACATGCCAAATAAATTCTTTAAGAGACTCAAGACAAAGAGACAACAAAGCTCTGCACCCTCATCTGCAAGCAATGGATGAAAGCACATTTGAAAAAATTTCAAGTGCAGAAACTTCAAAGTGTTGTAAATTGTATTAAGTGATATGTCTATTTATGTAAATGGGTACAAGGGGTAGATAGATAATTGTACTTATATTAACCATAACCATATATAAGTGGGTTAATTAGTCTTGTATAGGATACTCTCATTATTCAAGAAGAACATTTTCTTCCTCTACCTCCTCTAATTCACTCCCTCCTAAATTCTTCACAACACATTATCAGCACGATCGTCTCCAAATCGGTGATTGCTCAAGAGAATGATAAATCCAATCAACACGATAGTCTCCAAATTGGTGATTGCTCAAGAGAAGGATAAATCCAATCAAGTAGGTTTTCTAAATCCAAATTTGATTGGAATCAATAATTATCATGTTTGTAATCACATGAATTAATGATCATTGATATGTTCAATTGAATTATTTGACACAATCTTCATGATTTTCGTTCCATGTTTGTAATCACATGAATTAATGATCATTGATATGTTCAATTGAATTATTTGACATAATCTTCATGATTTTTCGTTTCATGTTTGTAATCACGTGAATTAATGATCATTAATAAGTTCGATTGAATTATTTGACATAACCTTCATGATTTTTCGTTCCATGTTTGTAATCACATGAATTAATGATCATTGATATGTTCAATTGAATTATTTGACATAATCTTCATGATTTTCGTTCCATGTTTGTAATCACATGAATTAATGATCATTGAAATGTTCAATTGAATTATTTGACATAATCTTCATGATTTTTCGTTTCATGTTTGTAATCACATGAATTAATGATCATTGATAAGCTCAATTGAATTATTTGACATAACCTTCATGATTTTTCGTTCCATGTTTGTAATCACATGAATTAATGATCATTGATATGTTCAATTGAATTATTTGACATAATCTTCATGATTTTTCGTTTCATGTTTGTAATCACATGAATTAATGATCATTGATAAGTTCAATTGAATTATTTGACATAATCTTCATGATTTTTCCGTTCCATATTTGTTGAATTGATGGTTCATCATGAGGTTGCAAACACCATGATTTTTTGTTGAGTTGATGGTTCATCATGATGGTTCATCATGAGGTTGCAAACACCACAATTAGTGAAAAATATAAAAGAAGCTTTGATGGAGCCACAATTAGTGGAAAATATAAAAGAAGCTATGATGATCTATCCTTCCTCATTTTGTGCCACAATTAGTGGAAAATATAAAAGAAGTTATGATGGTCTATCCTTCCTCATTTTGTGCCACAATTAGTGAAAAATATAAAAGAAGCTTTGATAGTCCATCCTTCCTCATTTTTTGCCACAATTAGTGGAAAATATAAAAGAAACCTTTGATGGTCCATCCTTCCTCATTTTGTGCCACAATTAGTGAAAAATATAAAAGAAGTTATGATGGTCCATCCTTCCTTATTTTTGTGCCACAATTAGGGGAAAATATAAAAGAAGCTTTGATGGTCCATCCTTCCTCATTTTGTGCCACAATTAGTGAAAAATATAAAAGAAACCTTTGATAGTCCATCCTTCCTCATTTTGTGCCACAATTAGTGGAAAATATTAAAGAAGCTATGATGGTCCATCCTTCCTCATTTTGTGCCACAATTAGTGGAAAATATTCCTTATTTTGTGCCACAATTAGTGGAAAAAATATAAAAAAAAAGCTTTGATGGTCCATCATTCCTCATTTTGTGTCACAATTAGTGGAAAATATAAAAGAAGCCTTGAAGGTCCATCACTCCTCATTTTGTGCCACAATTAGTGGAAAATATAAAAAAAGCTTTGATGGTCTATTCTTCCTCATTTTGTGCCACAATTAGTGGAAAATATAAAAGAAGCTTTGATGGTCCATCCTTTCTCATTATATACATTATCATATGGCATGATAATTATGTTTATGATATGATGATATACATATGATGATATACATGTGATGTATCTATAATGATGATATACATGATGCATATGACGATATATGATATATATGAATATATGTATAATGCAATGACAATGATGTGAATAATATGATGATGATAAGCTATGATGATAATGGATGATGTATTGGGCAATTGATTACTGTGGTAATGGATGATGATAACGACGGTAATTACCAACGAAATAATAGTTTAAACGACTGCAATGCAAGCCCGGAAGGCTACACAACTTAATTATCACTATTGACATAAATTAATTGCCATTAAGTTGAGTTCATGCCCATAACCCTGAAGGCTATACAGTCCAAGCCCAGAAGGATACCAATTTAATTCAAGCACAGAAGGTTGGACCAGGCCCAGAAGGCCTACAAACACCAAAGGCCCATGACTTAGATTTGCCCGACCCAGTCGGCTCCGATCAAATCGGTCCAATCATATCAAATCGATCTAACTGTATCGAATCGGTCTAATCAAACAGAACTAGTCTATTTGAACCAAATTTGTAACGACCTGAACCGGGTTTATGAATATTTTAATGTAAAATGACTATTTTGCCTCTGAGGGGGAAAAATTTGACTTTTGACCCGGGAAATAATTTGGACTTTGACCCTTGACTATGACGTAGATCGGGACGTCACGAATCCGTAGACAGGCGGCACGCCGAAATCGGAGTTCGTATGAAAGAGTTATGATCACGGAAGCGTATTAGCGGAACTTACGAATCGATAACAAACGAATTAAAATATTAATTAATTATGGGAATCCGTGCAAACCCTAGATTTAAATCAAGCCAACGGATGAGTGACAAGTGTCACTCATCCAAGGGTACACTATTCCAATAAAGCAACCCTATTAGCCTATTGGTCCATTAGATAATAATTAATTTTCCATCATTGAATGCCATCCATTGGATTTCTGATCAAACCCATCCCAGCCCTTCATCCTATCTATTTTTCCTTCTCATGCACGATCATCTCTCTTTCTCTCACACAAACACTCTCACATTTTCCTTAACCGTGCAAACACTTCCCTCCCATTTTCTCTCAACCCAATCGATCGAACCAGCAATCCTCACACCACCAGACGAACACCCTCAGCACCACCATCATCCCCAGAACCCCACCGTGCACCACCAGCACCCACAACCCATTCCCCCGGCCTGAACAGACCCGAACAGCCCCCAGACCCGAAACATAGAGGAATCGGATCCAGGAAGCAAAACCCCACCTCCTCACCATCTCGACTTGAACGGAGCTCCAGTTGACACCTTGAGGACCCCAGGAACACGACTGAATGGACGACGAAGGCCACGACGGCGACACGGCGGAGGTAACGCCCAAAACCCGAGAGACCCGTTTGTTGTCCCTGTTTCGAACCAACCCATTTTAACGTTTAGGGTTCGATTCTTTGGTTAAGGACATGTTCTAGGGTCAGAGACAAACTCATAAGGATCGATTTGGACGGCTGAGAAGGAGTGGATAGCCGGAGAAGATGACCAGACTTTGGCCGTGAACTTCATCGAAGCCCAGGTAAGTTTCTACCGGTTTTCTTCTAGTTTTAAGGTTATAGAACCATAGAACAGACCTAGACGACTCTATAGGATTGAACCCCGTAAAAAATGGTGGCCGAAAACGGACTGTGGAAACGGGTCAAGTGTAACAACCCGTACCTTCGGGAAGGGTAACAATTGTAATTTTGTAAATATTTGTATGAAAGGACGATTTTGCCCTTGTGAATAGTGCGTTAAAAGTTGACTTTTTGAATTACCAGTTGGATGAGTGTTGACCCTTGACCGTGACGTAGTTTAGGACGTCACGAGTCCGTAGACAGGTGGCAGGTTCGATTCGGACAATCGGAGGAAAAGTTATGACGTTCGGAAGGTTGAGGGCGTTACCGTAAATTTGACTAAATGAGGAAAATGTTGACTTTTTGGAGGACTTGTGATTTTCACGTAGATCGAGGACCGTTAGATAGGTCTCGATGTCCTGAGTACAACGACAGGCGGCATGCTGTCATCGGACGTCGGACGGAATAGTTACGGGTCTAAGAAATGTGAGGGCAAAATGGTAATTTGTACACTAGGGGTATTTTAGTCTTTTCCCTCAGCCCAATCAGATCAGGACAAGTGGCAGAAGTGGGCTGGGATATTTTGTGCTGAGCCATTGGATGTTGGACACGTGTGGGTGGCTGGATGGTTCTAGGAAGATCGAGTGTGTGCACGGCCACACTTTGCACGATTTCAAACCGTGCACTCGTTGGAAACACAGAGAAACATAGGGGAAGAAATCGTGGGTGTTCGATCGATTCAGTGCAAAGGTGAGGGAGTTGATGACTAGTGAGAGTGACAGAGAGATGAGGGTGACCTACTGATCGTGTTTGGAGCTGCAACCGTGCACGGAGGCTAGACGGTGGACGGCTGGATTTTGGGGAAACCAGAGAGAGACGGTGGACTGTGACGGTGGTTGTGCCGTGTGGTGGATCGATTCAAGCCAATAGGAGGCTCAGGTGTGCAGGGAACCCAACGAACACCGTGGTACGCGACGGTGCACACGGCGGAGACGGAATCGAAGGGTAAGTTTCTTTCCTCTGTTTTTCCCGTGAGTTTCAATTCGAAAGTCGTGGAGTTAGGCTTAGAGTCGAGAGATTTGGTGGTCATGGTGGGACTCCTGGAGGTCCCAGGCATCGTTTGGTTGTGGTGTCGTGCCGGGGGAAGACCTGGGCGGCCGGCGGCCAAAATAAGGGCCACGGGCCGTCTGTTTCGAGGCCGTGTGACAGGACCCATCCCAATCCCCCCGGAATTAGTGCGGGATGACCCTGCTCCCGTCTGACACGAAGTGTCAGACAAGGGATATTTTCGTCCTTTGCCCTCCCGGGCTATCAGAGTACGCCAGGATCCGGAGGAGGCATGTGATATCTCGATCTCTGCTACAGTCCACATCCGATGTCAACCTGAAGGGCAGTCAAAACATTAAAAACTGTGAGTGGACAAAACAAGAGTTTATAAAAACATTTTAACGAGAAGACATTTGTACCCTCCACTAAAAAGCATGCATGCATTCGAAAACCATTTATCCAAAACAAACCATATGTGGGACTAAGCCCAAAGCAGATATAAACCAAGGTCGAAAGGACCACAATGAAAACGACCATACGGGCCACTGCCCAAATCCTGTGCACACCTGTACACACCACATATCATATATCATATATCCATCACATACATATATATAAGTCACACAACCAATCCTGTCACGGTATCCAAAGCTACGCGCGCGCTACCCGGGTCTCAATCCGAGTCATCTCAAAGTCAAGATCAATGTCCGCAGACCACTGACCCTACCCGAGGTAATGGTAATCATAGCCTTCCTGAGAGTAAGGAACCCAACTGGGGGGTGACTCCACTCAGTCGGTGCTCCGTGACTACTCCGGGGTCCACCCAGGCCAACGACCCTCCCCGGAGGAGATAGTAGAACATGTAAAGGAAGGTAGACGAACATATATATACATAACATAAACATTCATGACCGGTTCCCCTGAACCGTCATGATCCATAATATCCGTAATCAGGTAACATGCCGGTTCCCATAAACCGTCATGTACCGTAATAATATAACCAGGTAACATGCCGGTTCCCATAAACCGTCATGTACCGTAATAACCAACAAGGGTTCATGCCGGTTCCCATAAACCGTCATGAACCATGATACCATAACAAGGGTTCATGCCGGTTCCCATAAACCGTCATGAACCTGGGAATCCATTTAAGGTTCCCTGACCTGAAATCAAAACCGTAAAGTGACTGGGTCTCGTACCCGAACATAGGACACCAACTGGGCACCGTGCCCGGAATCTGAGGTCATATGCCCGAGACAAAACCAAATGGGTCTCATACCCGAGTTTATCGCTTTGAAATCCAAATTCAGTTCATTTAAATCAATAAAGAAATACAGACCCGTATAAGCACCGTATAAGGCCGAAACCTCGAAATACGTGCTTATACGTAACCACATACAAATGCACCCATGGCATCATCAAACAAGTAATAAACATATAATAAACATTTATGCATGCACCAATTTAGAAAACAAGGTCCACTCACAGACCGTCCGAGCTGCCGCCTCGATTTGCGTGCCATACGGCTCCCCGAGCCGATCACCGTCACCGGGACTCCCAAACCTGTCCAAATTAATTTAGAGGGTTACTAACTACTTATATAGCCCCTCACTAAAGCCCCGTAATTTTCCTGAACTTTTAACTATTTTTAATCCCGAACCTAAACCTTCGGATGCCCCGAAACATATCGAGACGGTGTCCGATCGACACGAAACCAGTCCCAAAATGTTCGTTACATCGAATAGATGATTTCGTATGTTGAACACATCCCCAGAAACCCTAGCACGCACCCACACACGCCACTGGAAGTTGCCTGCGCGTGGGCCTCACGCGCCGCTACAGTGCCGTCGTCCTCCTTCGATCGAACCGGTCCGAACCGACCGGTCCGGTCCGTCCCCTGCAACTGGACCGGCGTAACCGGTCCAGGCCTCCTTCTCCCTCATTTTCGGTCCGATTTCCTCCATTCCAATTCCTAAATTCCTATTTCTTCATTTCCAATCTAGCCTAATCAAGAAACCTAGGAAAAACTACCCGAAACCCCTTGGTTCGAAATGGACCTCACGGTCCCTGTTTTTCCGATCATCCCACACGGCTGCTCAGCCATCCCTAACCACCAAAACCTCACTAATCACCCCCTAGCAACTCAATGGACTCATTAAAATCATTAGAAATGAATCATAACATCAAAAATGTAAAAACGGATCAAAAGGGCCTCACCGTGAACCTCACGGGTTCTTGTCCCTCTCGCCGCCGTGGATGGCGGTTCCGGCCGCCCAGCCACCTCCTCAGTCCCCTCTTCCATCCCTGGTTGCTTGAATGAAGAATGGATGGGTTTTGGGTTGCACAGATGGAAGGAATGGGATCGGGAAAATAGTTGGAGGAAAATGGAAAACTGGATGCACGGTTGAGTGTTTTGGTGCATGAGTGGGTGAGGTTGGCCAGTGGATGGGTGACAAGTGTCACTCATCCATTGGTTGCTGAAAAGTAACTGGACTCACTAAAGACAAACTGCACTTTTTGTCTCGTAAAACGTGCTGTCGTGAATAGTAACCGGGAACTTCCGTGAACCGTAACTTCGCCGTCGAACTTCCGAATTCGACGTGCCGCCTGTCTACGGATTCGTATCGTCCTTATCTACGTAACGGTCTTCGGCCCTTGGCCATCGGACCTCCCGATCAAAAAGTCAACTTTTGACCTCCTATTCACCCAAATTACCAAAATGCCCCTAAACTTCCGAACGTCATAACTTCCTCCTCGAACGTCGGAATTGAACGTGCCACCTGTCTATGAACTCGTGACGTCACGAACTACGTCACGGTCATCGGTCAAAGTCCATTTGACCGCCCGATTGAAAAGTCAACGTTTTGCCACCATCAGGGGCAAAACGGTCATTTCGCATCGTTCGTCCGATTTCGCTCTACTAATCACAGATTAGCCGCACTAATCGTGATTAGTCACTAATCTAATCATGAAATTCGGGACGGGTCGTTACAACCTTCCCTCCTTAATTAATTTCGTCCTCGAAATTCCAACCGATCTAATCCAACCGTTCTTCCCTCCTTAATTAGTTTCGCTCTCGAAACTCCAATTATCCTGATTCCATATCCAGCTCGTGGAAAGTAGAATCAACCTCGCAACACGTGTTCACTCGTACACCAACTAACCAGAGTACTACGTACTCGCCTGCAACTAGACATACCACTAACGCTCACGTTGTATCGACTACACTCGACCACGTCGAATGACAGTAGCCATATGCTCTGAATTGACACTACCTGTCAAATCTACCAAGTCACTGACACAAACACTCGAAGGTCCTTCCTCAATCACCCAACAATCCTGACGTCTACTCCCACCGGAAGTCATCAGACCTCACTGATCGACCCACGCTGACACCTTCGACAAACTGTCACCACTTGACAGTCGTCAGTCGCAAACTGATATGACACACACTCGTGGGTACACTAACCACAAGCATTTCACTCGACCTGTGTGTAACTAGACCCATCAGAAATACCATGACCCAATGCACGGTATCCAATGTCCAGTTCACGACCCCGACTAATCCAATGGTATCGGAACTAAGCCGACTACCAATACGCTCACCAATATGCCTCGGGTATAACCTATAGACCATCACCATACACCACAAGTCTGCCCGGTATCGTACCTCGAACAATGTACAAGGTACGTACATCTACCCATCAATTAGCTTACAACCACCTAGGTCATAGCCAATCACGTTTCAATTATGGAATTCATTTGTCCAATTCAGCATTAGACAAATCAAAACTCCAACTCATCATCTATTCCCAAATCCGAATCCGAATCCGCAATTTCATAAGAAATCCCGAATCCAAACCCAGAAATCATATCCATAATCATGTCCAAATTCGAATCTGAAATCATCATTCCGTAAACCGGCATTTGGAATAACCATTTCGAACCCAAATCCGTAAAAAGAAAATCTACAGTCAAGCTCTAGAATCAAATCCTGAATCGTCACCCAGAATCCGATTCCAAAACCCAAATACAGAAATCCTCTTTCAAGTTCCAAAATCAAATCCTGAATCGTCATCCAGAAATCTGATTCCAAAACTCGAAACATCGTTCACGTCTACCGAGACGTATCAAAACCGAACCTATCGGTTACCTGTTCGACCGATTACCACAACATAATCGATTGACTTCATAGGGAAGCCAATCACAACATCACACACAACACCAAGTCTGACAAAACCCGACTTCGTCAGACACCTACTCCTCGGACAACTACTCAGGCGAGTAATAAGCCATATGGGATTTACCTCGAAAAGAAATTCAGTCCCATCATGCTTCACTCAACATCCAAGTAAGAGTAATAAACTCTCCACCTATCTGGATCATCCAAATCACGATCCAGATCCAACACTACGTCAACTGACCATAGACGTCACGATCCCCGATCGTCACGACGTCCAAAGTCCTCAACCATTTCCCACATCTAAATAGATTAGTCAACGACAAGACACGCCGAGACCGTGGGTTCTCACTGATTTTCTCGTATCGATCCTTGTCATTCCACCGAGGAAAATCAAAGATGATACAAGACTATGACATCAAAATTCATCCTATGTGAATACAACCAAACTCGCTGCATTCACCACGTCACATAAACCAACCTCGTCTGCCACCAAGCAGGAAATGAGGAATCTCAGTCACCTAACTTCGATATACTCATCTCCTCCTGATGGTCCAGAACAAATCCCGGGTCCACCAACCAATACACAAATCAGTGTACTAGTGGCAACCAACAACATCTATATCATCAACGTCATCTACCATCATCAATCATGGTAGAATTCGAAAAGTCACCCAAACGACTTCGACATACCCAATACCAATGCGGAAAACCCGCATTCCTCTCGTCACCTCAATCGCAACCTCTCGCGATTTCGAAGTTCCAACCAGATTGGAAACAACATACCCGGACATCAACCACGTGTACCCTAACTATCCGTGATCCACTCCCGAACCACAGATACCAAACATATGCCCATCTCGACGGAGTCACATTCTGACTCGTAACTCACCGTCATCACAATCACCGGCACCAGCACCAGCACTAGTACCAGTACACCACCTGTCAGCATCAGCACAAAGTGTGCCGATCAGACAACTCTGGATCTCCGATCATACCGAACGATGATCCCGTACCTTTACTCGAATAGGAGAAACTCTGCCTCCTTCGTACCCAACACCTCTGGGTATAGTTACCCTGACAACTCATACGAGAAGAGGAAACGTCCCCCGTACGTCCCCGTCTCATTCTGCGATCGTACTCAACCGTAACCAAGTCGAATCCAGAATCACTACCCACACATATGCGTTATTCACGCACCTCGTACCATCGTCATGACTGACAATCCCATCGTCACAATCGTCACGACAACCTGAGTCTACTCAACCGTCTATCGATAGTAGCGTCTGCCACAACCTCGTGCAGACCTAACGACTAGACATCCAGACTCCGCATCCAACGGAATCAACTGCCTGTACCAACTACTCTGTATCCCCGCTCCGGGATTCCATCGACAAGTACCAACCCTGGTAACCTGCCCAACCAAACTCTAACCAGTCGCAACTCGACTATCCCAATGTCGTCTACCAGGTCACCCGCGACCTTAGTTGCACCAACCCACAACTGAAGTAGCACGACAACCAACTCGGTCTAACCGATACGTACAACCCTGACTGCGAAGTGCAGTCCCAACACAAGCTGACATGATTAGACCGACTAACGAACCCCAAATCCGAATAGTCGTCCCAGTCATACCACTCGTCAACTCGCCTTCCCGAACCATACCCACCAAGGTAGGGTTCCACAATCACACCTAGAGTTCCCCTGAACCCACCTGCGAAAAGCAGTAAAATCAACAATCTGACCGACCCTGCGGTCCGACATCGTAAAGACGTCAATCCAATCCTACCAACAATCCAACTCGGATTCCTCGAATCCGGTTGCTAACTGCCAACTGCAGTAAATCCATTTAACTCAACATAATCTGACCATCTAATGGTCACAACTCCTAACCAGTCGTCGGAATCGATCCTACGACATCGTGAAGACGATCCCAATTAACCGTCTCACGATCCAAAACTCTAACGTAATCCTTCGTTAAGCCTTCCGTAGGGTTCCACACTGCCAACCCTGACAGAACCATGGCAACCCCGGCATCAAGTGCCGAACCAAGGCTTGCCAATCCTACTAACTATCGTACCGACACCCCAACATCAGGTTGACCACGAACTGTAGCCCATTGAGATATCACATCCTCGACCAGCGTACATGCTCCAAGAGCTACACGGTTGCTCGAATAGAGACAACCCCGCTCTGATACCACGTTGACAGGACCCATCCCAATCCCCCCGGAATTAGTGCGGGATGACCCTGCTCCCGTCTGACACGAAGTGTCAGACAAGGGATATTTTCGTCCTTTGCCCTCCCGGGCTATCAGAGTACGCCAGGATCCGGAGGAGGCATGTGATATCTCGATCTCTGCTACAGTCCACATCCGATGTCAACCTGAAGGGCAGTCAAAACATTAAAAACTGTGAGTGGACAAAACAAGAGTTTATAAAAACATTTTAACGAGAAGACATTTGTACCCTCCACTAAAAAGCATGCATGCATTCGAAAACCATTTATCCAAAACAAACCATATGTGGGACTAAGCCCAAAGCAGATATAAACCAAGGTCGAAAGGACCACAATGAAAACGACCATACGGGCCACTGCCCAAATCCTGTGCACACCTGTACACACCACATATCATATATCATATATCCATCACATACATATATATAAGTCACACAACCAATCCTGTCACGGTATCCAAAGCTACGCGCGCGCTACCCGGGTCTCAATCCGAGTCATCTCAAAGTCAAGATCAATGTCCGCAGACCACTGACCCTACCCGAGGTAATGGTAATCATAGCCTTCCTGAGAGTAAGGAACCCAACTGGGGGGTGACTCCACTCAGTCGGTGCTCCGTGACTACTCCGGGGTCCACCCAGGCCAACGACCCTCCCCGGAGGAGATAGTAGAACATGTAAAGGAAGGTAGACGAACATATATATACATAACATAAACATTCATGACCGGTTCCCCTGAACCGTCATGATCCATAATATCCGTAATCAGGTAACATGCCGGTTCCCATAAACCGTCATGTACCGTAATAATATAACCAGGTAACATGCCGGTTCCCATAAACCGTCATGTACCGTAATAACCAACAAGGGTTCATGCCGGTTCCCATAAACCGTCATGAACCATGATACCATAACAAGGGTTCATGCCGGTTCCCATAAACCGTCATGAACCTGGGAATCCATTTAAGGTTCCCTGACCTGAAATCAAAACCGTAAAGTGACTGGGTCTCGTACCCGAACATAGGACACCAACTGGGCACCGTGCCCGGAATCTGAGGTCATATGCCCGAGACAAAACCAAATGGGTCTCATACCCGAGTTTATCGCTTTGAAATCCAAATTCAGTTCATTTAAATCAATAAAGAAATACAGACCCGTATAAGCACCGTATAAGGCCGAAACCTCGAAATACGTGCTTATACGTAACCACATACAAATGCACCCATGGCATCATCAAACAAGTAATAAACATATAATAAACATTTATGCATGCACCAATTTAGAAAACAAGGTCCACTCACAGACCGTCCGAGCTGCCGCCTCGATTTGCGTGCCATACGGCTCCCCGAGCCGATCACCGTCACCGGGACTCCCAAACCTGTCCAAATTAATTTAGAGGGTTACTAACTACTTATATAGCCCCTCACTAAAGCCCCGTAATTTTCCCGAACTTTTAACTGATTTTAATCCCGAACCTAAACCTTCGGATGCCCCGAAACATATCGAGACGGTGTCCGATCGACACGAAACCAGTCCCAAAATGTTCGTTACATCGAATAGATGATTTCGTATGTTGAACACATCCCCAGAAACCCTAGCACGCGCCCACACGCGCCACTGGAAGTTGCCTGCGCGTGGGCCTCACGCGCCGCTACAGTGCCGTCGTCCTCCTTCGATCGAACCGGTCCGAACCGACCGGTCCGGTCCGTCCCCTGCAACTGGACCGGCGTAACCGGTCCAGGCCTCCTTCTCCCTCATTTTCGGTCCGATTTCCTCCATTCCAATTCCTAAATTCCTATTTCTTCATTTCCAATCTAGCCTAATCAAGAAACCTAGGAAAAACTACCCGAAACCCCTTGGTTCGAAATGGACCTCACGGTCCCTGTTTTTCCGATCATCCCACACGGCTGCTCAGCCGTCCCTAACCACCAAAACCTCACTAATCACCCCCTAGCAACTCAATGGACTCATTAAAATCATTAGAAATGAATCATAACATCAAAAATGTAAAAACGGATCAAAAGGGCCTCACCGTGAACCTCACGGGTTCTTGTCCCTCTCGCCGCCGTGGATGGCGGTTCCGGCCGCCCAGCCACCTCCTCAGTCCCCTCTTCCATCCCTGGTTGCTTGAATGAAGAATGGATGGGTTTTGGGTTGCACAGATGGAAGGAATGGGATCGGGAAAATAGTTGGAGGAAAATGGAAAACTGGATGCACGGTTGAGTGTTTTGGTGCATGAGTGGGTGAGGTTGGCCAATGGATGGGTGACAAGTGTCACTCATCCATTGGTTGCTGAAAAGTAACTGGACTCACTAAAGACAAACTGCACTTTTTGTCTCGTAAAACGTGCTATCGTGAATAGTAACCGGGAACTTCCGTGAACCGTAACTTCGCCGTCGAACGTCCGAATTCGACGTGCCGCCTGTCTACGGATTCGTATCGTCCTTATCTACGTAACGGTCTTCGGCCCTTGGCCATCGGACCTCCCGATCAAAAAGTCAACTTTTGACCTCCTATTCACCCAAATTACCAAAATGCCCCTAAACTTCCGAACGTCATAACTTCCTCCTCGAACGTCGGAATTGAACGTGCCACCTGTCTATGAACTCGTGACGTCACGAACTACGTCACGGTCATCGGTCAAAGTCCATTTGACCGCCCGATTGAAAAGTCAACGTTTTGCCACCATTAGGGGCAAAACGGTCATTTCGCATCGTTCGTCCGATTTCGCTCTACTAATCACAGATTAGCCGCACTAATCGTGATTAGTCACTAATCTAATCATGAAATTCGGGACGGGTCGTTACACCGTGAACGATGGGTTTTGGGCCGTGATTCTTCGATCTTAGGACAGGGTTAGCTTGCTTAGGATGGGACGAAGCTTCTGGGATTGGTTTGGACTGAAACGGTGGAGGAACGGAGGAGAACCGGTCACGCCGGTTCAACTGTGTTGAACCGGGTGGCTTGAGAAAGAAGGAGCACTGTAGCAGGCGCGTGAGGCCCACGCGCAGCCACTTTAGGCGGCGCGTGGAGGCGCGTGGGGAGGATTCCGGCCAAGCTTCCAACATGGTTTTGGTTCTAAATGTTCTAAGGAATCCAATGGTGTGATTTTCGGGTGAATCGGACGACGTTAGGAGATTATTCGGGAATCCGGACGGTTTAGGGTTTAAGATTAAAATATTAATAAATTCCCAAAAAAATTGGGCAAATTAGGGTTAGTATCCTTGATGTGTTTGTGACCCTATTTGGTGCGTATTGACAGGACGGGAGGCACCCGAGACGGTCGAGAAGCGCACGGAGCGCGATTGACTCGTTCTGATTTGTGAGTGGACTCCTTCTTTTCTTTCGAGCATGCCTAACTGTTTTTAATAATGCTTTATGATATTAACTGTGTTTTATGCTTCTTGTTGATAATTACATGTGGTTGATATGTTGCACGTTTTTCGAGACATTTTCGGGATTTTACACGTTTTTCGAGAAAATCTGGTTTTCGGATTCTGATGCCATATTTGAGGATTTCAACCTATAAATGTTTTCTGATGATGATAAATGGGTTATGAAATATGATTTGTGATTACATGTGGTTTTTGGTATAATAATGGATTTCCGGATTTGGGTTCGGAATGTCGGTTCTAAACGCCGGAAGGGCTTCGGACCGGGGATTTCGAATTCGAGTTTGGCGATGGATTTTGAATTGGGTTTTACTTTGAATTTGGATTGGATTTGCTGGATCTGGATATGGGTTTAAAGACCCGGATATTGATTGACGGGGGACGGGCCCGGATTGAGTTTAAAGACTCGGGAGTTTAAAGACTCGGATATTTACGATATTACCCCCATAGGCCTATTGAGTTTAAAGACTCGGAATTATATTTGAGGTCTGGTTGAGTTTAAAGACTCGGATAGGTCCAGCAGGTTTGATCGGAAAATGATGGTTTGACGTGCATAGTTATGATATGGTTTTATGATGCACATACTATGATTTCTATATCCGTTTATAGTGTTTCTGTTTCTTATGATGTTTCATGATATGATTTCTAATACTTAGTTGGGCATGCCTATTTTTAAAACAGAGGGAACAATTATTATTATTTTTCCTTTACTTTGATTTGGTGATAAACTGATTTTAAAACTTTTATTTATTCTAGTCCACTCACACTTTTGGTTTAAATTTTCCCTCCAGGTCGTGGTGATAGCGCTGGGGTGAACGTTGAGGCAGATATCGAGGCATAGAGCTTACGACGTTCTTCCGTTGCGAGACTAGCATTGTAGGATTTTTGTGCCCATTTTGTAGAACTATGCTCTGACTGACAGTTGTATATATTTACTCCTTCGTCTGATAGTTATGCTTATTGTGGTGTTAGGGTTATTTGGTACTTTAAGTGTGATTGTCAGACAGGAGCAGGGTTCGTCCCGGGTATCGAGGCGATAATTGGGACGGGTCCTGAAAATTGGTATCAGAGCATAGGTTTGTCGGTATGAGGTCGTATCTAGGTTGTTTTACTAACTCTATGCCTCTTTCAGCGTACGTTTGACCATGCCTCCGAGACGTGAACCCCCTCCACGACCTGAAGATGAAGCGGCAAGAGGGACTGAGAGCGCTTCGATTGAGAGAGCCCAGCGGCTTGGGGCTACTACGTTTAGCGGTGGGGCCGATCCAGAGGAAGCTCACCGATGGATCACCCGGCTTGAGCGTATTTTCGGGGTGATGCATTGTCCTCCAGAGGACCGGGTTTTGTTGGCTACGTTTCTGCTGGATGGAGCAGCGTATGAGTGGTGGTATACGCTGGAGTTGTCCGGCTGGGATGCACATACGGTGACGTGGGAGACTTTCCGGGAGCGGTTTCTAGACCAGTATTATCCCCGCTCTTTTCGGGATGCTAAAGAGGCAGAATTTCTTCAGTTGAAGCAAGGAAACATGACAGTCGCCGAGTATGAGCAGAGATTCCAGATGCTATCCCGCTTCGTTCCTGCATTTGTGGCAACCGAGGCTGAGAAGTGTCGTCGGTTTGAGTTGGGTCTTCGAGGAGAGATTAGAGCCATTGTGACAGCCGGCTCTTTTGCTACATTCAGGGAGTTGTCTGATGTTGCTATCAGGGTGGAGGCTAGTTTGCCTACTAGGCCACAGTACTCGGGCAGTGTACGGCGCCGAGAGCATTCATTTCCTGGAGCATCGAGTCAGAGGACCCCGAAGCGGGGTAATTTTGGTGGTTCGTCATCTGCTGGTGGAGCCCGGTTTGGCAGACCAGGCAGTTTTCAGGGCTCTGGATTTCGGGGAGCTAGGGCACAGCCGACTCCTCAGGCGAGTGCTACTTCTGTTGCTTCTACTGGGAGGCAGACCGGTGGACCCAGTAGGGATGCTTGCTACTACTGTGGAGAGGGAGGACACTTTCGGAGGGAGTGCCCGTTGTTAGCTCAGGAGGGTGGAGCAGGCCGAGGTGCAGCAGAACCCGGGCGGAGTACAACATCAGTATCGGGGGCAGCAGGCCCTAGGGGTGGCGGTGGTGCCACGAGCAGTTCTAGAGGGCGCGGTAGGTCATCAGGACCGCAGGCGCGAGTTTTTTCTGTGACCCAGCAGGAGGCCAGATCAGCACCGGGAGTGGTGACAGGTACACTCACCATACTTGGTCACACTGTTTTTGCTTTGATAGATCCAGGGGCGACCCATTCATTTATAGCTCGGAGCTGTAGTTTGGTGACGGAGAGGGAGGTGTCTACTTTGGATTGTGCTTTAGGGGTGAGTACACCTACTGGGGAGGTGTTGGTAGTGACTCAGGTGTTGAGAGAGTGTCCAGTGACGGTAGGTAAGGTTGAGTTACTGGAGGATTTGTTACTTTTGGATCTACGGGACTTTGATGTTATCTTGGGTATGGACTGGTTGACGAGACATCATGCTTCTATCGAATGTTTCGATAGGAGAGTGACTTTTCGGAGTCCAGGATTACCAGAGACTACGTTTCAGGGGGATCAGCGTGCACTTCCTACTGGAGTTATTTCGGCACTTGCGGCTAGTAAGCTGTTGCGTAAGGGGTGTCAGGGTTACATAGCCCATGTGGTGGATACACGTGCTTCGCCAGTGAGGGCGAAGGATATACCAGTGGTGCGGGAGTTTCCCGATATTTTTCCCGAGGAGTTGCCAGGATTACCACCTCATCGAGAGATCGAGTTCACGATTGATCTTTTACCAGGTACGCAGCCTATTTCACAGACTCCTTATCGCATGGCACCTGCAGAATTGAGGGAACTTAAGGCCCATTTGCAAGAGTTGGTCGATATGGGATTCATTCGACCGAGCATGTCACCGTGGGGAGCGCCGGTACTATTTGTGAAGAAAAAGGATGGAGGTTTGAGATTGTGTGTTGATTACAAACAGTTGAATAAGGTAACCATTCAGAATAAGTATCCTTTACCCCGGATTGATGATTTGTTTGACCAGTTAAAGGGAGCACAGTACTTTTCGAAGATTGATCTTCGCTCCGGCTACCATCAATTAAGGGTTAAAGAGGAGGATGTACCGAAGACAGCCTTTCGGACCAGGTACGGTCATTACGAGTTTGTTGTGATGCCTTTCGGATTGACTAATGCCCCATCAGCTTTTATGGATCTTATGAACCGAGTGTTCCGGTCGTATTTGGATCATTTTGTGATTGTCTTCATTGATGACATTCTGGTGTATTCGAAGAGTGCAAAGGCGCACGAGAAACATCTGAGAATTGTGCTTAAGACTTTGAGAGAGCATCAGGTGTATGCGAAGTTGAGTAAGTGCCAGTTCTGGTTGACCAGCGTTGGATTTTTGGGACATGTGATTTCAGCCGAGGGCATCAGAGTGGATCCTCAGAAGGTTAAGGCGGTAGCAAATTGGGATCAGCCCAAGACGGTGACAGAGATCAGGAGTTTTCTGGGTTTAGCAGGTTATTATCGGCGTTTTATTGAGGGTTTTTCTATTCTTGCTGCTCCATTGACAAGGTTGACTCGGAAAGGAGTTCGATTTGAGTGGCATGAGGAATGTGAACAGAGTTTCCAGGAGCTTAAAAGACGGTTGACATCTGCTCCTGTGTTGGCCCTTCCAGACGACAGTGGGGAGTTCGAGGTGTACATTGACTCTTCTTTACAAGGTTTGGGTTGTGTATTGATGCAGCACGGGAAAGTGATTGCTTATGCTTCCCGGCAGTTGAAACCTCATGAGATGAACTATCCTACACATGACTTGGAATTGGCGGCGGTGGTTTATGCACTGAAGATTTGGCGACATTATTTGTACGGCGAGAGGTGCAGGATTTTCACTGATCACAAAAGTTTGAAGTATTTGTTCACTCAGAAGGAATTGAATCTGAGACAGCACCGATGGTTGGAGTTGTTTAAGGACTACGACTGCACTATTGAGTATCATCCAGGGAAGGCTAATGTGGTAGCCGATGCTCTGAGCACGAAGTCAGCTAGTTCTTTGTCGCATTTGAGGACAATACGATTACCTTTGTTGGTTGAGCTCCGCAGACTGGGAGTAGATTTGACTGTGGATGATCAGGGAGCACTTTTAGCGAGTTTCCACGTGCGACCTGTTTTGATTGATCAGGTTATTGATGCTCAGTTTGAGGACCCTATTTTGGGCATCATACGTATTGAGGTCGAGGCTGGAGAGAGAGACAGGACTTTGAGATTCGCGAGGATGGAGCCTTGGTTAAGGATGGGCGATTGTGTGTACCCAAGGATGAGATGTTAAAGAAGGTGATACTAGATGAGGCTCATTGTTCAGCTTATGCGATGCATCCTGGTGGGACCAAGATGTATCGTACACTTCGAGAGCATTACTGGTGGTCAGGGATGAAACGTGAGATTGCAGAGTATGTCAGTAGATGCCTGATTTGTCAGCAGGTGAAAGCTGAGCGGCAGAGACCCTATGGAGCAATGCAACCTTTACCGATCCCTGAGTGGAAATGGGATCACCTGACGATGGATTTTGTATTCAAGCTTCCCAGAACACCGAAGGGACACGATGGTGTGTGGGTGATCGTAGATAGACTTACGAAATCTGCTCATTTCTTGCTAGTACGGGAGAACTTCAGGTTGACGCAGTTTGCACAGTTGTTCATCGACGAGATTATTCGGCTGCATGGGACTCCAGAGTCGATAGTATCTGACAGAGATCCGAGATTTACTTCCCGATTTTTGCAGAGTTTACAGGAAGCTTTTGGGACAAAGTTGCATTTCAGTACTGCATTTCATCCTCAGACCGATGGACAGTCTGAGCGGACTATTCAGATTCTCGAGGACATGATGCGAGCTTGTGTATTGCAGTTTCAGGGTACTTGGGAATCACATCTGCCTTTGATGGAGTTCGCCTACAATAACAGTTATCAGGAAAGCATTGGGATGGCTCCTTACGAGGCGTTGTACGGGCGACAGTGTCGGACTCCATTGTGTTGGACGGAGGTTGGTGAGAGGAGACCCACTACTTCCGAGCTGGTAGATCTTACGCAGGAAAAAGTGGCATTAATTCGAGATCGATTGAAAGCAGCTCAGGACCGACAGAAGAGCTACGCCGACCGTAGGATTAGAGATTTGGAGTTTGCAGTAGGAGACTGGGTTTTCTTGAAGCTATCTCCTTGGAAGGGAATAGTACGGTTTGGCAGACGGGGGAAGTTGAGTCCTCGTTACATTGGACCTTATGAGATCTTAGAACGGATTGGTCCTGTTGCTTATCGGTTGGCCTTACTAGCAGACCTGGAAAAAGTACATAATGTTTTCCATGTATCTATGCTTCGGAAGTATATACAGGATGATTCACATGTTCTGGAAGCACAACCTGTGGAACTGAGGGAAGGCTTGAGCTTTGAAGAACACCCAGTAGCAATTTTGGATCGGAAGGATAAGGTCTTACGACGGAAGACGGTTCCCTTAGTTAAGGTATTGTGGCGAAATCATCAGGTGGAAGAAGCTACCTGGGAACCCGAGACCTTAATGCGTGAACAGTACCCTTACTTATTTTACTGAATTTCGGGGACGAAATTCTTTTTAGGGGGTAGATTGTAACAACCCGTACCTTCGGGAAGGGTAACAATTGTAATTTTGTAAATATTTGTATGAAAGGACGATTTTGCCCTTGTGAATAGTGCGTTAAAAGTTGACTTTTTGAATTACCAGTTGGATGAGTGTTGACCCTTGACCGTGACGTAGTTTAGGACGTCACGAGTCCGTAGACAGGTGGCAGGTTCGATTCGGACAATTGGAGGAAAAGTTATGACGTTCGGAAGGTTGAGGGCGTTACCGTAAATTTGACTAAATGAGGAAAATGTTGACTTTTTGGAGGACTTGTGATTTTCACGTAGACCGAGGACCGTTAGATAGGTCTCGATGTCCTGAGTACAACGACAGGCGGCATGCTGTCATCGGACATCGGACGGAATAGTTACGGGTCTAAGAAGTGTGAGGGCAAAATGGTAATTTGTACACTAGGGGTATTTTAGTCTTTTCCCTCAGCCCAATCAGATCAGGACAAGTGGCAGAAGTGGGCTGGGATATTTTGTGCTAAGCCATTGGATGTTGGACACGTGTGGGTGGCTAGATGGTTCTAGGAAGATCGAGTGTGTGCACAGCCACACTTTGCACGATTTCAAACCGTGCACTCGTTGGAACACACAGAGAAACATAGGGGAAGAAATCGTGGGTGTTCGATCGATTCAGTGTAAAGGTGAGGGAGTTGATGACTAGTGAGAGTGACAGAGAGACGAGGGTGACCTACTGATCGTGTTTGGAGCTGCAACAGTGCACGGAGGCTAGACGGTGGACGGCTGGATTTTGGGGAAAACAGAGAGAGACGGTGGACTGTGACGGTGGTTGTGCCGTGTGGTGGATCGATTCAAGCCAATAGGAGGCTCAGGTGTGCAGGGAACCCAACGAACACCGTGGTACGCGGCGGTGCACACGGCGGAGACTGAATCGAAGGGTAAGTTTCTTTCCTCTGTTTTTCCCGTGAGTTTCAATTCGAAAGTCGTGGAGTTAGGCTTAGAGTCGAGAGATTTGGTGGTCATGGTGGGACTCCTAGAGGTCCCAGGCGTCGTTTGGTTGTGGTGCCGTGCCGGGGGAAGACCTGGGCGGCCGGCGGCCAAAATAGGGGCCACGGGCCGTCTGTTTCGAGGCCGTGAACGATGGGTTTTGGGCCGTGATTCTTCGATATTAGGACAGGGTTAGCTTGCTTAGGATGGGACGAAGCTTCTGGGATTGGTTTGGACTGAAACGGTGGAGGAACGGAGGAGAACCGGTCACGCCGGTTCAACTGTGATGAACCGGGTGGCTTGAGAAAGAAGGAGCACTGTAGCAGGCGCGTGAGGCCCACGCGTAGCCACTTTGGGCGGCGCGTGGAGGCGCGTGGGGAGGATTCCGGCCAAGCTTCCAACATGGTTTTGGTTCTAAATGTTCTAAGGAATCTAATGGTGTGATTTTCGGGTGAATCAGACGACGTTAGGAGATTGTTCGGGAATCCGGACGGTTTAGGGTTTAAGATTAAAATATTAATAAATTCCCAAAAAATTGGGGAAATTAGGGTTAGTATCCTTGATGTGTTTGTGACCCTATTTGGTGCGTATTGACAGGACGGGAGGCACCCGAGACGGTCGAGGAGCGCCCGGAGCGCGATTGACTCGTTCTGATTTGTGAGTGGACTCCTTCTTTTCTTTCGAGCATGCCTAACTGTTTTTATTAATGCTTTATGATATTAACTGTGTTTTATGCTTCTTGTTGATAATTACATGTGGTTGATATGTTGCACGTTTTTCGAGACATTTCTGGGATTTTACACGTTTTTCGAGAAAATCTGGTTTTCGGATTCTGATGCCATATTTGAGGATTTCAACCTATAAATGTTTTCTGATGATGATAAATGGGTTATGAAATATGATTTGTGATTACATGTGGTTTTTGGTATAATAATGGATTTCCGGATTTGGGTTCGGAATGTCGGTTCTAAACGCCGGAAGGGCTTCGGACCGGGGATTTCGAATTCGAGTTTGGCGATGGATTTCGAATTGGGTTTTACTTTGAATTTGGATTGGATTTGCTGGATCTGGATATGGGTTTAAAGACCCGGATATTGATTGACGGGGGACGTGCCCGGATTGAGTTTAAAGACTCGGGAGTTTAAAGACTCGGATATTTACGATATTACCCCCATAGACCTATTGAGTTTAAAGACTCGGAATTATATTTGAGGTCTGGTTGAGTTTAAAGACTCGGATAGGTCCAGCAGGTTTGATCGGAAAATGATGGTTTGACGTGCATAGTTATGATATGGTTTTATGATGCACATACTATGATTTCTATATCCGTTTATAGTGTTTCTGTTTCTTACGATGTTTCATGATATGATTTCTAATACTTAGTTGGGCATGCCTGTTTTTAAAACGGAGGGAACAATTATTATTATTTTTCCTTAACTTTGATTTGGTGATAAACTGATTTTAAAACTTTTATTTATTCTAGTCCACTCACACTTTTGGTTTAAATTTTCCCTCCAGGTCGTGGTGATAGCGCTGGGGTGAACGTTGAGGCAGATATCGAGGCATAGAGCTTACGACGTTCTTCCGTTGCGAGACTAGCATTGTAGGATTTTTGTGCCCATTTTGTAGAACTATGCTCTGACTGACAGTTGTATATATTTACTCCTTCGTCTGATAGTTATGCTTATTGTGGTGTTAGGGTTATTTGATACTTTAAGTGTGATTGTCAGACGGGAGCAGGGTTCGTCCCGGGTATCGAGGCGATATTTGGGACGGGTCCTGATGACAGGACCCACCCCGATTATCGCCTCGATAATCGGGAAGCATCCTGCTCCCGTCTGACAATCGAATCCAAAAGACCGGAAAACTAAATAATATTACCACACACCCATTGTCAGACCAGGGAGATTAAACGATTACAACCAACTGGACGTCTAGTCCACAGTTTCACAGAGCAATATTACAAAACAAATTAAAGAACAAGTCCTACTCTGTGAACTAACTACTCCGCAACGGAAAACTTTATGCCTCCGCCTCTGCCTCGGCGCTTGCCCCCACGCTTGTACCACGACCTGGAGGGAATTTAAAACAACAAAGTGTGAGTGGACCGAAACATAAGTTTAACAGGAAAAACAGTTTTTCCGAAATCGGGTTCGCCCTCCAGTTTTGAAGTCCGCATGCATAACCAAATATTCAAAATTGTGTATTAAACTTTTGAAAACTCCTTTTTCCGAACACATGAAAAACGTTACAAGGATCGTCATAACTCATGTAAAACCATTTAATAATACCAGATTCCAGAAACCGTCATTTTGAAACATTATTTGCACAAATCAAGTAAAACGCAAATCAATAATCATGATTATGCCGTTGGATCCATCCGAGTCTTTAAACTCAACATTAGGCCTTCCCGGGATATCAACGAGTCTTTAAACTCAAAACACGATTAGTAGGCCTCGGGGGTATCATAATAATCGAGTCTTTAAACTCACGAGTCTTTAAACTCAAATTTCGGGCCCGCCCCCAACATCAACATACCGGGTCTTTAAACCCAAAACCAGATCCAACCATCAACCGGGTCTTTAAACCCAAAACCGTTTTTAAAACACAAATAACCATGATTCATCACAACTGTTTTCCAATATCATTCCGAAATCATATCACAACATAGTAGGACTTATGTCCGAAGTCACATGCAATTTCCAACACATGCAATTCCCGAAAATTACTTCACAATATGATCAAACATCATAAATCCGAAACATGTATATTCATATCCAGATACTTCATCAAAATTATCACGCATGCATAGGCAAAAACCGAAATCTCGAAATGCGTGAAATACGATAAATATCTCGAAAAACGTGAAAACATGTAAAACCGATATATCATCTCACCATCATAAAATCATATGTAAAACCATGAGATAAATAAGCAAAATAGTCATGCATGCCCAATTTAGAAATCAAAAAGCCCACTCACAGTCTTAGGACGCGTCAATCGCGTCCCGCGCGCTCCTCCGTAGCTTCGGAAGTGTCCGGGCCTGTGAAAACGTACAAGAAGGGTTACAAACATCCCAAAAATAACTCATAGGATTTTTCCTAATTTTTTCGGATTTTTCGGCGAAAATAAACTTAAAGACTTAATCTTCCGGACTCCCGAAATTATCCCGAATGACTCCCGATCGATTCGAACCCTAAAGATAAAATGTTAATTAGACTGTAAGGATTAATTCTCATATTGACCGTGATCGGAGTTGACGTCACACGCGCCGTCACGCGCCGCCCAAAGTGGCTGCGCGTGAAAGCCACGCGCCAAGCTACAGTACCTTCGTCCTTACCCGAATCAACTGATAAACGGGTCTATTACCCGCGACTCAACCCGACCAGTTCAAGCCCAATTCTCAATCAATTCCTCTCGTTTTTGATTCTATTATCTTCTCTAATCCTTTAATTTTAGGTCTGTATTGAAGATTAACCTCGACTAGTACCCAAACGACCCAACTCAAACTCGAACAGTCGAACAAATCGACATTCTGGAACTCACCCAAACTAACCCCATTCTCAAATTAATTTCACCAGTAGCTTAAGGGGACTTATACGAACACAATGGTACCATCAATTGGTCTCGCCGTTACCTGAAAGTCGTCGTCCTCAAGCTCAAAAATACTCAGAACCAGGGTACTCCGTTCTTGGCCAATTCGTGAGTGTCGTCCTTCGAATTTGACGTGGTTGGTTTCCTTTTGCTCCCAGAAGACTAGAATGGCCCCTGGTTTCGATCAACAAGCCTCAGAAATCGAATTCAGTTTTTCCCTCCAACTGGTTCAACTCTGAACCGTAACTCAGGTTCCTGGGCGAAACGGGCTCCAATCCCTTCAGTTCTTGCACCGTAGTGATTATTTCACTCCAAGAAGTCTCACCGTGTGTTTAGTTTGATCCCTCGACCCTCAGAATTTGAACTCTGCGATTTCCCCCCCAGAAACCCGAAATGGTTCAACACTGGTTCTCTCAATCTCTCTCAGTTTTTCCACAGCAGGAAGGACGCAAATGAGTCTCTAAGTCCAAAAGCATTCAGAGTAATCGATTCAAACGGCCAGCAACTCGTGGGAGACACTCTGAAGTCTCTGAAAACGGTTTCCCGCAAGCACAGAGACCACAGCCATTTCTCACTCTCCCGTGCTCTGAGCTCTGCCCAAACGTGCACCAAGGTCACTCAATCCTGCTTCTACTGCCTAAAACTACATAAACAAAACGTCTGAGCCCTTCCACTAGCCATAAACAATTGCACGCACAAAACCCACGGCCGTGCACTCTGTTTTTCACGGTGGTGAACAGTAACCATCGTGAAATGACCAAAATGCCCCTCTATGCAATAATTACCAAAAAGCCCTCCAACATCCGTGACCCATAACTCGGTCATCCGACGTCCGTTTCAAGCGTGCCGCCTGTCGTTGTACTCGGGGCGTCGAGACGAACATAACGGTCTTCGAGTCAAATGAATATCAATTGTCAAACAAAAAGTCAACTTTTTCCCCTTATAACGCCCAAATTACGATAATGCCCCTGAACTTTCGAACATCATAACTTTCACTCCGAGCGTCCGAATCGGACGTGCCACCTGTCTATGAACTCGTGACATCCCGAACTACGTCACGGTCATCACTCAACGTCCGTTCGACCTCCAAATCAAAAAGTCAACAAATCGACCACACAAACACAAGGGTAAAAGCGTCATTTTATTTAATATTTATAATATTACATTTCCAGAACGTCCGGGGCGTTACACCTGACATCAAGCCGTGGGTCAACGGCGACCCGGTTCCAATAAACGGGTTGACCTGATACTGTAGCAGTGATGACGTCATCATGCTGACGTCATCTTGTCAGAGATTGTCAGATTAGGGGCCAACCAGAACGTGCCACGTGTCACCTGACAAGTGTCAGTGATGACGTCATGCTAACGACAGCATGACGTCACTGTTGACGACAGCAGCACTGTAGCAGTGTTAACCCACGCGTTGACCAGGCACGTGGGGGTGTGTGTAAATAGTATTTTTGGTGGGACCGGTACCATTTTCAAGGTTTCGACGATACAGATCCAATGGTGGTGGTTTCGTGTCGATTGGAGATCGTTAATATAGTCAAAATGGGGTTTGAAGCCTTGGGAATAGTGCTCGAGTTGCGTATTCGAGGCGGATCTGTTCTAGGGTCTTGGTATTGGAGTTATAGGGTCCTTTAGTGACTCTCAGATATGTTAATACAGGTTTTAGCGGTCGTTGAGCAGCGAGGACCGAGCGTGAGTGGGCTGTTTGATTTATAAAAGGCTTGCATGCATAAACTGTTTTACTATTTCCACTTATGATTTCGATGAGTCTTATATGAATTGTTTATATCTTTTATTATAATGTTTTGGGCATGAGACCCGTCTGGATTATATGTGGATTTTGTTCTGGGATGTTCGGGGGGACATAGGTAAACTATATTGTTATTGTACTGTACTTTCCTACCTGTATATCTTGTCTCCTCCAGGGAGGGTCGTTGGCCCGGGTGGACCGTGGAGTAGTCACGGGGCCCTGACTGAATGGAGTTGACCCCCGTTGGGCTGCTTACTCTCAGGAAGGCATGTTCGTATACCTCGGGCAGTGACCGGGATACCGGGCACTGATGTACCTAGAGAGTCTTGGGTGTGAGTCCCTGAGTGGCAACGCGTAGCCTTAGAACCGTGACATCATTTGGGTTGGGTTTTACAGTGCACTAATATTTTAGTTTCTCCTTACGGTTATTATTATGATTCTGTGGTTACGATTTCATTATAATACTATGTTTTCACTGCATGCAAGATTTGGAAAACGGAAGGGTAAAACCTTATGATTTACTTTATTATGAAATTGATTTATAAACTGTTATTTTTGGCCCACTCACTCTTTGCTTGTTTTACTGACCCCTCTAGACCGTGACACGGAAATAGAGGAGGACCCGGAGGAGGAGGAAGAGGCTTAGTTTGTTAGCTATGCACCTGTACACCCCCTTGTGGGTAGGTTAAGCACCAAATAATGTACTCTGACTATTGTGCTCACGTTTTGTTATTTTACTATCCGTTGTCTGACAGTTATCGCTCTGAACAATGTTGTTGCATGTTATTTATCTATTTGAGTATTTAGTTTTAATTAAGGGTAATTTTGGTATGTTTGGAGTCGTTGTCAGACGGGAGCGGGGCACGTCCCCGGGTGGTCCCAGTGGGATTGGGACGGGTCCTGTCAAAATTAATCTAATCAAACGGTCCAGTCGAACCGAACCATATGAATCAGACCATCACATTCTGAAAAGAAAAGAAAACATTTTATTTTTCTTTCTTTTCTTTATTTTTCACTTATGTGTTTGAAGTATGGATCTTAATGCCCGAAGCATTATGTCAATTTATTTAAACTTTATGCCCAAAGTATTTATTTAACGTATGAAATCATCTTATGCCAGAAGAATTCATTCAAACTATTATTACGTGCTATTTAATTACATTGTTTAATGATTTTAAATTTATATATTTATTTTATTTAGAAAATGTATGTGTTTAAATGAATCAGATGTTCATCAATAAACTAGAGATTTATAAATGAGCTCATAGTCCATACTAATCACTGAACCCGTAGTTTCGGCAAAGTTAAGAAAAAAGGAACCTGCAGATTCCTTCATGAATTCACTCGACATTATAAAACAAGTATATTTTACATTTTAAATCTGATTTATCATACCATTTGTTAGAACTTGAAGTTCTTATTTGCTGCTTATGGATGAGTTTTCTCAAAGCATTAAATGCAATGATTTGTCCCTTATATAGACTCTAGAAGAGCAGTTTAACAACTATAGGGACAATTTCTTGCCTGAAGTAAGACATGAATGACCCATCATCCATTCTAAGGATTTCAAATCCATGTATAAATATCATTTGGAACATGTGTTTTTTTTCTCGCTCGAATAAGATTTAATTCAATTCAAACACTTATTCTCATGTATATGACCCATTGAATTAAATCTATAAATATGTATATTTTTTGGGGACGTTTATTGTCTGGCTGACAATGTTATACTCCGAGAGATATAACCAAAGAACATTGTTGAATGATACTGAATTACCATCAATAAGATTCTTTATTCTCCAAAGTTCCAGAAGAACATTGTCGAGATTTACGGATATTCGAGTCAACGGTTATCACATTGAAAACACTAATGACAAGAAAGTGGAATATCTTTGCATAACCTCCAATCAGTATGACCAGAAGTATACACTGGAGAAACTAGCCTGAAGCTAGCCAAAAGTTGGCCATAAGCTAACTAGTACGAGCAATTGCTCATTATGACATGACCGGTTGGGACACCTAGGTCAGAGTAATGATGCGTCGTATCCTCAATATATTGTACGAGCATCCTCTTGCTCATAAACACCTTTGTGTTAAATGAGATATTATGCCAAGTTTCCTCATTAGCAGAAATCGAATATTAGACCATTATATAAGACTCCACCATTTTCTTGTACATAATACAATGGAAATTTCGTGGACTTTCCAACCACCATGCGGACCATTCTGAAAACTTTCATGGTTCAGGTTGAGATACCGACAAAGTGGTCACATGCTACACTTTTGTCAACATGCATATTGCGTTTGCTAAACTCTTAGCCCAAATCATTACATTAAGGGCCACACCACCCGGATTCTCTTATATAGTCTATAAGACTCGATAATACCGGAGAGTTTACCTCAACATACTTCGATGACTATTGCGTGCCCCTTATGATTGCTGATGAACATTTGGTTCCTCATGTTCACACCTATAATGGTCTCGTAGAAACACTAATTCACCTTGGTAATGCGCACCAAGCTTCTAGTTTCTAGCGAGGGCAATGCAATTTTGCATGCAGTAATATTGGTCCGGTTGAGGTCAATGCCACCCAACGATGTTCTGCGTTACAGCTGGTGACTGGGTATGAACCAGATGTTTCGTACTTACGCATTTCTGGGTGTGTAGTTACGTGCCAATTGTGCCGCCACAATGTACACATATGGGACCTCAAAAAAGAAGGGGCATACATGTCGGTTATGCATCTCTCTTCATTATACGCTATTTGGAGCCCTTGACAGGCGATCTCATTCCCACAATATTGCGGATAGTCACTTTGATGAGACAATCTTCCCGTCGTTAGGGGGAGATAAAAACGTAAAATGTTCCTGAAGAACGACGTGAATTAACGTGGAATGTCCCCACTATGTCTCATCTTAATCTCCGAACGCACAAAATAAGAACATAGTGCAGAGAATTCTAGATTTACAGAGTGTAGCTAATAATATGGCAGGCGCTTTTTCTAATCTAGCTAAAGTGACGAGATCACATATACATGCTGCAAACTTGCCTGCAAGGATAGACGTCCCAATAGGACGTGTCGTCCCAGACGGACGAGGTACGACCATGGCGGCTAACCAGTCATATGTCCCTACCCAGAAGTGAGTTAGACTAATAGGTTCGAAGGATTCTTATCCCTGGAAGAGGATATTTGGCACAATTGAATCCCTTCACAATATCATCTGATCCATCTCATGAGATAATTCCGGATAATGGGTCTGTTATAGAAGAGACGATGTTGGGGGACGCCTCAACGTTTGAACCCACTCACGAGAATAAAAAGATCTCGGTAAATCATGCATACTTATGTGAGATAGGGAATCAGAATGATATTATCATCGATGATTTATATGTATTCGCGGTAGCTATCGAAATAATAACTAGAAATGAAATCGAACCTAACTTCGTTGATGAATTAATTCCAACGTAGAGAAGACTGGCTAAAATAGAAAGAACCAATCCAGGTCAAATTAGATTCCTTGATAAAAAGGAAGGTGTTTGGACCTGTAGTTCCCACATCTCCCCATGTTAAACCTGCGAGATTTAAATGGATAGTCATAAGGAAGCGTAATGAGAAAGATGAAGTTGTTAGATGTACAACTCATTTAATGACGCACAGTTTTCTCAACGCCCTGAGATTGATTACGAGGAGACGTATTCTCCCGTAACGAATGTCATAATGATTATTCTACCTTATCAGTTTGGTAGTTTCCAAAAAAACTGAATATGCAGCTTATAAACGTAGTTAATGTTTATCTCTATAGGGAATCTAAATAGAGATATGTTTGAAAGTTCTTGAAGGGCTTAAGATATCTGATGCAAATAATTCCAAACCACGGAACACGCTCTCCATTCATTTGAGGCGTTCACTTTATGGATTGAAAAAATCCGGACATATATAGTATAACTGTCTAAGTGAATATTTGATCAGATTGGGATATGTTACTAATGAACTGTGTCCATGCGTGTTTATTAAGAAAACAAGTTCCGGGTTCACTATAGTGGCAGTTTATGCCGATAACATGAATCTGATTGGTACTCCTAAAGAGATCCAAGAAACCGCTAACCACCTGAAGTTAGAATTTGAAATGGAGGATCTTGGGAGAACACACTTTTGTCTCGGCCTGGAGCTCGAGCACCGTGCAGATGAAATTTTGGTCCATCAATTGAATTTCATCCAGAAGATGTTGAGATGTTTTAATGAGGATAAAGCGAAACTTTCAAGCATGCCCATGATCGTCTGAAGTCTAGATCCTAAAAAGGGCCCGTTTCGTCCAGCAGATGACAACGAAGAGATATTGACACCAGAAGTGCCATATCTAAGTGCAATAGGTGCACTATTGTACTTGACTCAATCTACTAGACCGGACATTTCATTCGCTGTGAATTTGCTAGCTAAATTTAGCTCTACGCCAACACGCCGCCACTAGAATGACATAAAAGATATCTTTCGATACCTTAGAGGTACAATGAATATGGGCTTATTCTATCCCTATGCATTGAGGAATGAATCAAACCCTTTTGGTCCTCGAAATGATGCACGCCTCGTTGGATATGCTGATGCAAGTTACCTATCAGACCCACATAAGACACGTTCCCAATCCGGTTATGTCTTTACCATTGGGAACACAGCAATATCTTGGAGGTCTACGAAACAGACCCTTGTTGCTACGTCTTCGAATCATGCAGAGATTTTAGCCATGCACGAAGCAGTTCGTGAATGCATATGGCTAAGAGCTATTATTGGGCATATTCGAAGTACATGTGGACTGAATTCCACCCATAATGAACCGACAGTTATCTACGAAGATAATGCTGTCTGCATAGAGCAGGTGAAGACCGGTTTCATTAAGGGAGACAACACCAAACATATTGCACTGAAGTTCTTCTTTAACCAACAACAGCAAGAACATCGGAAGATTGAGATCAAGCCAATACGATCTCAAGATAATCATGTAGACTTGTTCATTAAGTCATTACCAAAGGCCACATTCCAGCAACATGTGCGAGGTATTGGTTTACGTAGACTGGCTGATCTACCTAATCTGTAGTTTTCAAGGGGAGTCAAGATCAGGGGGAGTATCCTGAAGTATACCAAGTATCCAGAAGTATACTGAGTATCCCGAAGTATACTCACATGATCATCGTGTACTCTTTTGTCCTACGACTAGGGTTATTTTGTCCCATTGGGTTTTGTTACCTGGTTAGGTTTTAATGAGGCACATTTTGGTATGATCACCCCGCTAACCATGCATCCTGAAGATGCCATAATTTGGCTCATATGCATTTGCACATCTTTTCCCTTCGACCACGGGTTTTTCTCACTGGGTTTACTGACAGGACCCATCCCAATCCCCCTGGGATTAACGCGGGATGACCCTACTCCCGTCTGACACGAAGTGTCAGACAAGGGATAATTCCGCCCTTTGCCCTCCCGGGCTATCAGAGTACGCCAGGATCCGGAGGAGGTATGTGATATCTCGATCTCTGCTACAGTCCACGTCCGATGTCAACCTGAAGGGTATTAAAAACAGAAAGACTGTGAGTGGACAAAAATTAATAAGTTTCGTAAAACACATTTATAAAAGACCTTTATACCCTTCACTAAAAAGCATGCATGCATAGTTAAAACCATTTATCCAATCACATATGTTAAAACAACCATCATTAGGGTCTCAGCCCCAAATTCCGTAAATACAAGTCATACGGGCTCCTGCCCAAAACCGTTTACTGAAAACCATAACATAATAACCATATGTGGGATCTCAGCCCAAAACCATTTATTTTCATAAAACACAAATTCCCAAACCACTTGAAATCATGTTGATCCATTATATTTCATATCCAAGAACCTGTCACGGTAAAATAAAGCTACACGTGTGCTAACCGGGGTCTCAAACCCAAGTCTCTCCAGGGTCCACCCAGGTCAATGTCCGTAGATCAATGACCCTCCTTGGAGGTAACGAACCATGCCCATCCTGAGAGTAAGGAACCCAACTGGGGGGCGACTCCACTCAGTTAGTGCTCCGGAACTACTCCGGGGTCCACCTAGGCCAACGACCCTCCCCGGAGGAGAAAATCATATATAAAGGATGGAATATGAAAACCTTTTGAAATCATTCTTTAAACCTTTCCAAGATTCATGCTCGTCCCCTCATAAGCCATCATGAACCATAAAACCTTTCATGGGTTCATGCCGGTTCCCATAAACCGTCATGACCAGTAAATCCATTTCAAGGGTTCATGCCGGTTCCCATAAACCGTCATGACCCATAAAAATTATTTGTAACACATAGCTGGGCCCAAGGCCCGAATCCACATAGAAACTGGACCTCAAGTCCGAATCGTAAACCAACTGGGCCTCCGTCCCGATTCAGTAAATCAAATGGGTTTCGAACCCGAGTTTACCTTTTCAAATCCAAAACCATTTCATTAAATTATTTCCAAAACCATAAGAATGAAAAATCGGAGTAAAACCAGAAAACCTCGATTTACGTGCAAGCACGTAAATCGCCTCGAAATACGTGAAACCATATAAATCACAAGCATCCAAATCAACATCATAAAATCATATTCATAATCCATTTGGAAATCCAAAACCATTTCATTTAGACCAATAAAGACATACAACCCCGTATAGGCACCGTATAGGGCCGAAACCTCGAAATACGTTCCTATACGTAACCACACATCCAAATGCACTCATGGCATCACAAACAAGTACTTAAAAAATATAATAAACATTTATGCATGCACCAATTTAGAAAACAAGGTCCACTCACAGACCGTCCGAGTTGCTGCCTCGATTTGCGTGCCATAGGCTCTCCCAAGCCTATCGCTATCACCGGGACTCCCAAACCTGTCCAAATTCATTTATAGGGTTACTAATAGCCTCATTAACCTCTCATTGAAGTCCCATAATTTTCCAGATTTTCTAACTATTTTTAAACAGACCCTAAACCTTCGGACAGCCCGAAACCTATCGAAACGATGTCCGATTGACGCGAGACCAGTCCCAAAATCTTCGTTACATCGAATAGACGATTTCATATGTTGAATACTTCCCCAAATTATAGTCCACGCGCCCTCACGCGCTCCAATAAGACTCAAAACACTATTCATCGTCTTCTACACACAACCGGTTCAGGTGGCCGGTTCACCTGGTTTGGCCGGTCCAACTGGACCGGCGTGACCGGTTCACAGCCCTAGACACCCCATTTTTCATCCTAGTTCTTCCTTTTCGATTCCTTTCTTCCTATTTTCATGTTTTCTATCCATTTCAATCCTTAAACGCAACCGAAAACGTCTAAAACCTAAGGTTTGATTTTGAACCTCACGGTTCAATGTTTTCCCAGCCACCCTCACGGCTGGTCAGCCCAACCCATCACCTAAAACCTCCTTAATAACTTCCTAACAACCTAAAAACCAATTCCTAATCACCCAAAACAGCCCATAATGCACAAATAGAATTAAAATGGAAATTGGGCCTAACCGTGAAATCCTCTCGGTTCATGGCTCCACCGTCCACGGTGGCGTGCCCTTGGCCGGCCACCAGCATCCACACATCCTCTCCTCACTCTCTGGTCCTCTCAGTCATGATCAAATAGGGTTGGGTTAGATTTGGGTGAAGGTTTACACGGGTTGGGTTGTTTGGAAACAAAGAAAATGAATGATCGATGAAGGTGGGTGGTGCATGAATGAAAGCTAAGGGCCAGTGGATGGGTGACACTTGTCACTCATCCATTGGGCCTCCATTAAATATCTGGGCCCCACTAAAGTCCAAAAGTTAAGTTATTTCGTAATTCGTGCAATAGTGCACCGAAACTTCCGTGAACCGTAACTTCGCCGTCGAACGTCCAAATTCGACGTGCCGCCTATCTATGGATTCGTATCGTCCCGATCTACGTAACGGTCTTCGGCCCTCGGCCATCAGACATCCCTGTTAAAAAGTCAACTATTTTGCTCTTTTAACCAAAATTACCAAAATGCCCCTAAACTTTCGAACGCCATAACTTCTTCTACGAACGTCGGAATTGAACGTGCCACCTGTCTATGAACTCGTGACATCACGAACTACGTCACGGTCATCGATAAAAGTCCATTTGTCTGCCAGAATGAAAAGTCAACGTTTTACCCACGCCCAGGGGCAAAACTGTCATTTCGCATCGTTCGTCCGATTTCGCTCAACTAATCACGGATTAGCCTCACTAATCGTGATTAGTCACTAATCTAATCTAGAAATTTGGGACGGGTCGTTACATTTACCGGACAAGGTTTTTGGTGGAGCAACTCTAATGCATTTTATCTCAAAGGCAGACTATCTGCCTATATTCCCGAAGAGACGACATCAGCTACCTCAGAAGATTCTGATGTGATCGTTTACACGCGCATTGCACTCTTTTCTTCAACCAGGGTTATTTTTGCCCCATAGAGTTTTTGTCACTTAGCAAGGTTTTAATGAGGCAACACATAGGTGTGTAGTCCAGCGACACCATTACATGAAATATTCAAGGGGGAGTGTTGTAAATTGTATTAAGTGATATGTGTATTTATGTAAATGGGTACAAGGGATAGATAGGTAATTGTACTTATATTAACCCTAACCATATATAAGTGGGTTAATTAGTCTTGTATAGGATACTCTCATTATTCAAGAAGAACATTTTCTTCCTCTACCTCCTTTTCTAATTCACTCCCTCCTAAATTCTTCACAACACAAAGCAAGCTTGGGAGATACCAATAATGAATTGTCTGGTTCACTGAAAGGTCGTGAGGAAAAATTACGAAGAAAAATATGGTGCAGCCAATAAAACAAGCTCTTCAAGTGAAGGTGAAGATCAGAAATTATGAATCCCGAAAATTCAGAGGTCATGCAGGAACATGCTACAATGGCAGTCCAATCACAACCAAACACCTCACTGCCTTATTCAAAAGAAGAACATTTATGACAACAATAATGGTTTGGTTCAAACCATGTGATCGTTGCAAGTACTTTGATCATAGTGTCATTAATTGCTCAAAAAAAAGGAAGGAATATACTCATTGTACTGAAGAAAAAGAACCAGAAGAAGAACAACTATTCTGAAGGAGGACAATTATTCTTTGTTCTGAATGCAGGTGAACAAGAAAGATCAACGCTTTGCTATGAAGACCAAAGGGCAACCAACAAAAAAAAATGATGCATGAACGCATCGAAGACACCAAAAGGCTAAATAAATCCAAGATTTGTATAAAATAAAAAAAAAGTCCAAGATCTTCAAAATTAAGGGGAGTGTTGAAAATTAATTTTGAAAATAAAATTTGTTTTCTAAATTAATCTCAGATTTAATGCATGTTAAATTTTCTAGAGAGTTGGATAGTAGTTAGAAGTTGTAGTTAGTGGCGAATCCATAAATTATTTCCGGGAGGATCAATATGTGAAGATTTTAATTATTTTTTTTGCGTGAACTATATATCATGAAAGATTAAAAAAAAAATTATCCATATATATAAAAATAACGTGACCTTTTTATTTATTAATTTGGATTTCTTGTGTGTTTATAACATAATTTCTATAATTGGGTTTAGTATATGTATATAGTAAAACCCCAATAATATAATACTTGATAAGTTAATAACATTGATTAGATAATATTTTGGCGATCTTGAGTTAACGATAACGTGTTAAGTTAATAATTAGGTAGATTATAAGATTATATAAAATATTCACGTAAGTCTAATTTTCATTAATTAGTATCTTTTTTTACTAGAATTAATTAATATCTTGTGAAACTAATAGAAAATTTTGGTCTCAGGATTATTATTTTATAGGAGTTTCATTATATATATATGTTAAATATATTATATATATATTATATAATAAATATTATATTGAAAGAAAAAGAGATAATATGTTTAAGTTAAAAGTCATTTATATTATTTATACATAGAAGTTGGTTGAAAAAAAAAACTGGGAAGGCTAATTCATCAGAATAATAATTTTATTAAATTAACATGAAAAGTATAGTTTTATTAAACCCAACCTAAACGCCGTCGTTCGGCTTAGATAAACTACGGACCTTTTTTTTTTTTTTTGCAAACTCGTCTTCTTCCTCGCAAAACGACCAAACGACCTTCAAGCGTTGCTGGAACGAGAAAGGCGTCTCTTCTGCCTTGTCTGCGAGATGCACACCAAAAGGAAAAATCGCCAATCTCTTATATCTCTTGTGCGATTCTCGCCTAGAGAGACGCTTGAGCAATGCTATCAAAAACTCTGCACAAGATACATTAGAGGGAAATGAAAGGCAAGGTTTAAGCAGGGGCAGGGGTCAATCTACCGGTACAACAAAAGAATTTCCGGTGGTCGAAGGTTCAAATGACCCTTCTTGCCCTTATTCGGTCCGCTTCAGGTTATAGTGGCATTTAATTAATATCTCTAGAAAGTTCTACTATTGTAAAATCCTTTTATAATCAACTTCCGCTATCAAATAAAAACAACGTTATTTTGTCAACTACTCTTTTGCTTATATAACCAACATGGAGAAAGGTAAACCAAGAGCCAAATGTCTTGGCAATAGAGTCGACGTTGGAAGCTAAGGTTTTGAGATGATGCTGGTGGAACCAAAACTCCGCCGTGCAGAAAGCTTCGTGGTACGATAATCCATTATAAATCTCAAATGATTCGAGGTTACATATGAGTATTTTATTCCCAGAAAGACATTCTAGTTAACCAAACTAAGAGTACAAAAATCTTTAGTAAATTTGATTGTAAATCAGAATTTTGGCAGATAAAATTAACTGAAGAGTTAAAAGCGTTAACTGCTTATAGTTGATAAGAGCATCATTGATCATCTTTTTATATCAATTTTCTTTATGTTTTAATTTGTTAAAAACTTAATTATCTCAATTTTAACTCATTTTATGCATTGCATTTACTAATTACAATAATTGATAATTTAGTAAATAATTGCTAAAATTAAGAATTAAATTAAGTATTTTAATTAATTGTTAAAATTCCAAGCCATTTTGCAAAATCTACTCAAAGCCCAAAAATCCACAAAACTAGACCAGCAGCATAGCCCCTCACTATTCCTACGCGAAGCCCAGCCCAAGACATGCTCAGCAGCCTAGCCCTGCACATCACCCAAGTTGCCAGCCCACCAACCAGGCCCAAGTCGCGTCCAGCCTAGCAGCCGCCTGCGCGAAGTCCATGCGTCGACCCATTATGCCTTTTGGTCTAAACATGGCGTCTCAGGTATATCAAAGGGGGATAGATAAAATATTTAAAGATTATAAATTTTTTTGTGTAGTTTACATTAGTGATATTCTTGTGTTCTCTAAAACAAAGGAGGATCACAAGCGTCATTTACAAATTTTGTGTAAAACATTCCAAAATCATGGAATTATCCTTTCCCTTAAAAAGATAGAGGTAGATAAGGAGTCTATGGATTTTCTAGTAATCACCCTAGATCAGTCAGAAATAAAACTTCAAGAGCATATTATTTATAAAATTAGAGATTTTCCTAAAGAATTCAAAGATAAAAAATAGTTACAAAGTTTTTTAGGTGTCCTAAACTATGGAAGAAATTTTATAAAAAAATATTTATCACAAAAAGAAGTTCATTTTTTAGAAAAACTAAAAAAAGGATAAGAAATTTAATTGGACACAAGAAGATTCAGAATTAATCAGAAGTATAAAAAATGATCTAACAAAGATTCCACACGTTTATTTTCCTAAAACAGGTAATAAACTAATTTTAGAAACAAATGCCTCGGTTTTGTGTTGGAGCTGTGTTCTAAAAGCCATTCCAAAAGGACATTGGAATGATCACAATTTACTATTAAAAAAAATGGTATTAAGCTGTTAAAACCCACTATACCCAAAAGACTTCAAAAAGAAAAATTAATTTGTGGTTACAATTCTGGTAAATTCAAACCAAATGAAGTAAAATACATTACTTTTGGGAAAAAAAAACTTTTGGCCATTAAACTTGCAATAAAAAGATTTCATATTTATTTGGCACCAGAAGTTTTTATAAAAGAGCCATAACTGTTGGTCGCACATTAAAATGTTATCATGTTATTTCCCAGTATACATTTAATGTTGAACACGTGAGGGGAACTAACAATTTTATTGCAGACTTTCTTAGTAGAGAAGATCACTAAAACAAGTTATTTATATTGTGCAGGAAATGGATAAGGGTAAACTTAACCCTCAACAAACAAGGGTAAATAACCTTGGACAACAATTGTGAGGAAAAACCCTCCAAAGAAAAAATATATGTTGTATTTGAAGGGTTCCAACCAGGTATTTACAAAAACCAGGCTCTTTGCCATGCTTAGGTAAACAAATACTGTGGAGCATCTTACCGGGCCTTTAAAAGAATTGATGACGCAACAAACGCCTTCAATGTTTATGTTTATGCATCCAAAAAGATGGTAGGAGAATCTAGCGGTTCAAAAGTAAAAAACTTCTTTAATCCTAGATTAAAAGAACATATTTACGAAGATGTAAATGGAATGTGGAAAACCCATATCCAAAAATAAAATAAAGGATTTCGTGAACACATGACACAACTTTCTCTCAAATTGGTTGAAGAAACGACCATACTTGGAAACATTATTTTTGAAAAAGAAAAAGAAATTTCTTCTATTAGAACATAAAATGTTTTGATAAAAAAATTTTGTCTCAAAATCATTCAACAAATGAATTGGGTTGAAGATTTCAGTTTTGAAAAAAATTGATAATTTTTTTCAATTAACAGATATAATGGTAACAACTTAATATAATCCAGTTTTTGAAAGAATCAAAAGGATTTGTATTTTCGAAAAGGCAAAAGCAATCTTACCTGGTCATATTTTTGAAGATATAAAATCAAAAATTCATGACCATCAAGAAAAAAATGGCAGACAAATATTCTCGAAACCACGAGAATATTAATTTAACAGATAAAATTCCTAAACTTCATTTTGTTCTAAACAATGAACAAGAAGTTGAAATTATTGAGATAATTGAATGGGGTGTTGCTAACAAAGTAATATTGCAAAGTTTTAATTTTTATGAGTTTAAAAAATTTCCATATTTTATTAAGGCCATGATTTATGAAATAACTAGAAATTTGAAATGGAATAAATATCTCATGTTCTCCATATCTAGCACAATGGGATGGAGAGAGAGAAAAATTCTACCAGCCTTATCAAATATGGATGTTATCTCAAACCATGGAACAAGATATTTAAGAAGAACCTCTTATTGGATAAAAACAATTAGCAACATACCTCAATCCCAGAACGACTTGGATTGACAGTTTAATCCACATTTTAGACATTGCAAAACAATTTGTGGATTCCTCTAATCTGGTAAAAATCACAGACGAGAGAAGAATTTTCATCACAAGCCTACCTTCTAGCTATACTTTTTGAGAAGAGCGGAAGACGAAAGCAATGGACTTGATAAAGAAAATTGGCCAATTAACGAGGAATATCAGACTTCCCAATCGAACTTGAAATTGTTGTATAAGAAAAAGAAGTTCAACAAAAAAATGAAAATTTGATGACAATGAATTCTAATGAGAAAGATGGAGTTGAATACGCTAACATCAACAATATGATGAAAATGTAATTAATCTAGAATCTTGTCAAACCCCGATAAGATTCCAAAATAATGATGTAAATAATATATATATATATATATAATTATTGTAAAAACATGCAATAATACTACTTACCTACCTCCAACGTACCTTGCTACCTATCTAGTATCTAAAAACTATCCATGTCACTATCTTTTGGCAAACAACCAAAGGCCTTATTTCTTGATTTCAAGAAGGACGCCAAGTCACGGAGGAAAATAAAAGAAAAGAAAAGGACAAACAAAATGTAGAAAGAAAGTGACAAGCAAGAAAGGAGAAAGTGACTTCACTCAAAAAGTTGCGATGGGCAAGAGAGAAATTGAAAAATGACGAGGAAAAATTGAGGCACGGGACGATTCTCTCCAAAACAGTACAAATTTTTTTTGTAAAAAGACAGAAAAAACCGGAATCGGTCTAAACCGATTAACAGGTTGCAGGCCAACAGAAGAAATCACTTCAGATAATTAAGATTCTCTGCCTTTTTTTTTGGGTTGCCTCCGTCTTTTGGTTTAACGATGACTTTAAAGAACAGATCAAGCGCAGGGGGTTACCGTAGGAGATGATCTCTAATTTTATCAAAAATGAAAAACGATAGATTGGTTTGTAGTGTAAAAATATTTGAAATTTGATGAGTAATTCAATCCTTCGATTACCAAAAATAATTAACACGTGTTAATGGATGGTCCTTTTCTTATCCTTGATATTACAAGACTTGAAAAAGGTAGCAAGATATAGGGAGCTCCTAGAATATTGGAGATGTTTCAGGGTATATCTTGTCTAGGGTTGGAGATGTTTCAGGGTATATCCAAGGATGAAAATATCGATATCGACGGATATATCGCTCGCCGAATTTACGGATATCTCGCCCCAAATATCGATATCAATATCGATATCGTTTATGGTCAACAAAAATGACGGAAATTTGGAATGGAACTTTGGCAAACACTTAAGTACCCAATAATGGTTATATAGGACTAATAAAAACTATAAAATGACTTTGATATGATAAATATATGATGAATCATATGATAGAATATAGATCTGCCGACCACTAAAGTATAAAATCTTAAAGATAAACTTAAATTAAAACATAATTTCATTGATAATATTGCATTAACAATATTGTACACATTGAACTTGATAAAAAACAAGTAGAGTGTCGACCAGCTTGAAAATTAGATTGGTCTTGAATCTCTTGATCTACCAAGACACAAAAGTTTTGTCAACTGATGCTATTTGACCAAAAGGAAATGTATTGTTGGACATAGTATTCGTATATCTCCTTTGAATGGCCTACTTTTCCTCCATAGATAGGATAGTTCGGATTTACCCAACTAACTTCTCCATAATCTTCATGTGACATTTGAGGGAGATGGTTGTCTAACAGGGGGTGACGATATGGACCATAAGCATATGGATCATTTGAGTTGTTACTAGGATCGGTGCCTAAACTCATTGACTCAAAACTAATTGCCATGGAATCCTCAGAAGATGGGTTTCCATAATCTTCATATATGTTTCGTGTCCGAGTGTAATCTTTTCCGACACCACCGATTCCTACTCCTCATTCTCTACACCCATGATCATAATCTTGTGTGGCATGAGTGAAATCCGCCTCTTCAGTAAATGGGCTTAAGGGTGCATATGTATCGGTTACATGTTCATTTCCCCCGTCATCATCCCCTCCGTCATCCTTGTCTTCATCGTTTGTCTCAACATCATCTCCTCCATCATCATCATCATCATCATCATCTGGAGATTTACTTTGATGAAGTCCCTTACTAGTAGCATCAGCTCGTAAGTCACGTCTACCGGTAGAACCAAGCATTGATCTCTCCCATGAAGACATTGTCCGCTCACTTCCTACGTCCTCACTCCCCACTTCTTCAGATAGCACTCTATCGACATTAACACCGTGTTCACTAGCAAGATGTGCTACTCGAGGGTCAGGCCTTCCACTATCATCATCCAAGTGAGCTGGCATAATCCATGCTTGAAGTGGATCAGCCTTATTACCTTCCACATGTTGACCTGCAATTTCCAACAGGTCAACGTAGTCTTCTTCCACAATTTGACCGGCTTCGGCTTCTTCATCTCTTAACTTGAGTTTCATGTTGTAATAACAGAAAACAAGTTGTTCTAACATAGAATGTGCGAGACGATTTCTTTGCTTTGTATGAATTAAAGCAAATGTACTCCAATTTCTCTCACATGCCGAAGATGATGCCGTTTGTGATAATATACGAACAGCAATTTGTTGCAAGCTGGGAGAAGCTTGGCCATATAGTTCCCACCACTCAGCTGTCATAATCAAGTTTAATGTAAGAGGCATTATAAAGTGCTAAATCATAGAATATCAAGTTAAATGCAAGTAATATACCTGGGGGCATTTTCGTTCGTGATTGTACAGCCATAGGTGAACGAAATGTTTTCCGACCATCTCTAAAGTTGATCAACTACATTAAGGCTGATGTTAATATAATGCCATAGATGTACAGATTCGAAATAACTCATCAAGATTCAAAATAACTCATCAAGGTTCATTTATGGTAGTGAACTTACGTCTACTCCAAAATTTTGTAAACCCACTTGTCCATTTGGATTCAGTTTGAGGAATACTTGTTGAACTGATTGGACAAGGAAAGAGTCATGCCCAACACCTGCTTGATATTGATATCGAGGATTCAAGTAATAAGCTGCAAATCATGAATGAACTTTACTTAGTAAACAACAATAAAATAAAATATTAATAAGTTCAATAAGATAGAAATATACCAGCGGCATGTAAGGGATGCACTAATGTTTTTTCCCATCGCTCCTGTATGATTTTAAGGACCCACTTCTTCCCTTTAAGACGGGTTATCTTTTCTTTCATTCGATTGAACATATCATACAGGATTGGCATGGTTGGGACTACCTCTGTATCAACAATTCGGAGGATGCAATATAATGGTTCATATATTGATTGCATCATCTCCAAGGACTCCCAAAATCTTTGGTCGAGGATATGAGCCTCAACCCTCTTGCCTTCCACTTTCCTACTCAATGGGCTACCATGCCATTGATCACTGGTAAACAACCTTCTAAGGCCAACTTTATGCTTAACTATACTGTTTATACAAATATAGTTGGTTGCGAACCGAGTTGCACAAGGACGAACCAAGTCTCCTTGACAGAATTCATGCATCTGAGCAAGTAACCATAGATGATTATAAATGTAGTTAGTTACCTACCTAGCATTTTTTATGATGAGCGCCATTGTCTCATTCTTCCCAATATCTTCAAATATTAGGTCGATACAATGGGCTGCACAATGAGTCCAATAGAGCGGATAAGTCTTCATCAGTTCTTTTCCAGCCGTTTTGAAGTTCGACCCATTATCAGTAACGATCTGTACAAGATTTTGTACTCCAACCTCCTGAACAACTTCCTTCAACAAATTTCCTATGTACACATAGTCTTTATGAAATTTGGAAGAATCAACTGACCTAAGAAATACAGTTGAACTCTTACTATATACCATGAAGTTAATTATGGATAACTTCGTTGGACTGGTCCAACCATCGCACATTATGGTACATCCATAAGTTTCCCAGTGTCGCTTTTTTTACTCCACATACGCCGTCATTTCTTCATACTCCATAGGAAGATATTTCATTTTTCACTTCATATGGAGAAGGAGTGGACACGCCTTCACCTGCAAACCAAAACATAAGTTACCATTTAATGCTATTTCATAAGCTAAATAAACATGTATCATAAATAAATAAATTTATTAAATACCTGCTCGCTGGGCTTCAATGATCATATTCTTAAAATGATGAGAGTTGGCTTTATTTGGAGCCACACCTTCATATATAAAAAAGTTGCTTATGTATCGAACCAACTTTTCTTTCGTCCCTTTTTGACAGGACCCGTCCCAACTGGACGTCAAAAACCGTGCCCGATCCTGCTCCCGTCTGACAAGTCAACTAAAGGTCCGAAACTACCCTTCAGTGCTTGCTAGATAAGAGATGTTTGCGCGGATTTCTGCTGCTGTCACTGCCTCACGGTCAGTCCCGAACGTCGTACCACGGCCTGGAGGGTCACAAAACAGAAAAGGTGTGAGTGGACAAAAATGACCTCTTATAAAAACATTTATCAAATACATTCTTACCCTCCAGTTTTCACAAACTTGCATGCATATCGTAAAACATGAGTAATAGTATGAAATCATTCAAGTATGAACAGTGGACCGATAAAATCAAAAAAAAAAATTTCCATGGTCCATAAAACTCATGTTCACCAAATCAGTTCATGTTATAAACATCAAATCCCGGCTCTCAGGCCAACACATGTGAAAACATAATCACTGGCCACAAAGACCAAAAACCCGTACTCAATACCAGTACGTCATCACAACAACATCAATCAGCACTAATCACCAGTGCACAAGAAATATATCAATCCAACCAATCCGCACTACTCACAATTGCATAAAATATCACAAATCACATCTGCACTACTCACAAGTGCACAATCAATCAAGCTGCACTACTCACAAGTGATGCACTACGCGTAGGCCAATATCCAGTCACTCACTCGGGAACAGACACCTCTGGGCTCAACCCCCTCGGGCTCAGTCACCTCTGGGCGAACACATCCCCAGGTTCAGACACCTCCGAGTGGTACATCCAGGCTCAGTCTCATCCGAGAAGCTGACTACCATAGGATCAACTCCTGATCCTACAATCCCATCCCCCAAGCTCCGGTCGTCTGGGTAATCCCCCCGAGGACCGACCGTCTGGGAATATCACAATCACAATGAAAACCATCCCGGGAATTACATCCCAAAACATTTCAATCAAATCTTGAGTTCATACCAAGTCAAGATCATTCCCAACTGGGTCTCAAAGCCCAAAATACCATTGACACGTATTTCTTTAAAATCACCTTTTAGAACAATAAAATAATCCAGAAATCATCATCGACTCACCAACAAAGTCAAAATATTATTTTAGAAATCATTTAAACTCCGGGCCTAGCCCAAAACATCATTTGCACGTTCCTCGTAAAACGTACCCGAAAGACTGATTAAAATAATCATAAAATCCCAATAAATCATTAATTTCACAATTTCACAAGTAACTCCAAATCCGAATCAAAATCACTATTCACTTGGGTTCTCATGCCCAAAATAACATTATCACGCAAATCCATGTGTTGCAACCTCCGTTGCCATTTTCACGTAAATCCACAAAATTGACCATTGACTCATTCCCGAGTCACCACATCATTTTTCAATCCATGACTCAATAATCCGAGTCCAACCATTATTTTCAATCAATTTCAATACCGGACTCACAAACCAAGTCCAAACATCATTTTTACCAAATTTCGTAATTTCTCGAAAATCGCCCAAAAATAATAATATAATAATCATAAAACCGAGAAATTACCGGATTGAAACATAAATCATGACCAAGCATATAAAATCATATAATAAGGCATTAAAATCATATATGCATGCATCACGGTTAGAAAACAAAGTCCACTCACACACACCGTCCAAAACGGTCCGTTTCCGAGCTGCACGTTTTTCCGTAAAATTTGGAAATCACAACTCCTGTCCAAAATCATTATAGAGGGTTACTAACATCTCAAAATACTTCATATAATTTTCCCCAATTTTTCCGGAATTTAAATACCTATTTTAAACGTAAAACAAAACTTCGGATACGCGGAACATTATCGAAACAATATCCGATTTCCTCGAAATCAACGTCAAAATGTTCGTTACACTGAGAGGATCAAAAGTCATGTTGACCTCACCTTGAGACTAGGCCGGACGCGCCCTCACGCGCCACCGTGAGTGGCTGCGCGTGTAACCCACGCGCCAACTACAGTACCCTCGTCCTCACCCGTTTGTCTGTAAAACGGGCCATTTAACCCGCGAGGCGACCCGGTTCGTTTTCTGTCAATTCGACATTAATTCCTTCAATTGAACATTCAGTCAGCTTCGAATTAAGTTCAATTAAAGATCTGTGGACTCAATTACAATCGAACTTACCTCAAACCTCACGATCACAGATGATCATTCGAAGGACATCCAGCCACTGTTCATCATTCGAATTCCCTTAGTTTCAATCGATTTCTCTCAATTTATTCAACCAGAAGCATCAAGGGACTCAGGTAAACCTTTTCCCCAACTCAATTGAATCGATTCATGGCTCAAACTCCACGACTCAAACTCGATTCTTCGAAGAACAACCGTCACTGTGCAACCATGGAGTTCCGTCAATCTCAACCGTTTTCTTCCAATTGATGGACCCAGAAGCATCGTGGGATCCTCAGGAACATAATCCCCAGCTCAATTTCATCAATCGAAGCCTCAAATTCCTCGACTCAACCTTGAAATTTCAGAGACTTCCTTCCTTCAGTTCTTCCTCAATTCGACCCCAATTCCCTTCGTTCTTGTTGCAGATCGATTCGTATTGATCCCAGAAAGCTAAATGAAGCTTCAATTCCACTCCTCACGGCCCAATTCTTCCAATTCGATTTTCCCTCCCAAAACTCAAAATCTGAAATTCCAGTCTCCTCCTCACTGTCAATCTCTCGTGTTTACCCAGTTGAATCCATTACTCAAAGCTCTCAAATTCCCCTCAAAACTGGTTGTGAAAGGGAGCCCAATTCTCCCAATTTCTGCTGCTCAATGTTCACGGGTAAGAAACAAAGAAGAGAAAATGAAGGAGAAAATGGAAGAAATGATGAAGGAGAAATGATGATGTTGTAATGATGGTGTTTGGAGGAAAACATGGAGCTGGAAACAAGCGATGGGTGACACTTGTCACTCATCCGGATGTGCACAGTCACCGGGTACTGTTCATATTAAAATATTATTTTAATCCCGGTTCGTTCAGTTAATCGAGCCCGATTCCGTGACCATTACTTCGTCGTCGAATCTCCGATTTCGGCATGCCGCCTGTCGTTGGATTCGTATCGACGAGACCTACGTAACGGTCCTTGGCCTTCGTCCATCGGACCTCCCGATCAAAAAGTCAACATTTGGCCCATAATATGCCAAATTACCAAAATACCCCTCAACTTCCGAACGCCATAACTTTCTCCTCGAATGTCGGAATCGAACGTGCCACCTGTCTATGAACTCGTGACGTCCCGAACTACGTCACAGTCATCGATCAAAGTCCGTTTGACTGTCCGAACTAAAAGTCAACATTTTGCCCACGTTAGGGGCAAAACGGTCATTTTGCACAATTCGTCCGATTTCACTCAACTAATCCCCGATTAGTCATTCTAAACCATAATTATTTAATATTCAATCCCGATATTCGGGACGGGTCATTACAACCTTCCCTCCTTAAAGAATTTCGTCCCCGAAATTCCATCTATCCGTATCCCACAACTACCTCGTGGAAACAAATGGGCCTCACAACACGTGTACACCTGTACACCCACTAGCCAATGCAGAACTCGTCTGCACTCAGACGTCACACCACAGATGCACGTCGTACTAACTACACTCGACCACCTCGAGTAAAATTGATCACCAGAACTTGGCAATGTCACCATTAAGCTAACTCTTTCAGCTTGATGGCCCCACGTAATCACTAATGTGCCCTGACTTCCGCTCTCATAGAGAGTCACCAAAACTCACTTGTCAGTCCATGCCGACACTACAAGCCAAACCGTCACCACCAAGCTTTACCACCCTAGTAAAGCGCCAATCAGTAACAAATCAATGACAACACATCATACTACAACGTCCGTCAATGTAGCATAAGATTAACAACATGATCTCCCCTCGCAGGGCAAACTCAATCCTGCGACAAATACCAACAGCAGTAACCACAACTGTCACCCCCTCAGCGATCCCAGATGCTGGTAAGGTCACGCCATGATAATATCTCGCCGCAAAGCAACTTGCGGTCACACTAACCACCAACTCACTCAATCAGATGGTGAAACTGGAACACATTGAACACCAGCCTAGCAGTGATCACACAACTCAACACTAGAGTTATACTAGCCAACCATGGCTAAGAGCACCTACTCAAACAATCACTGAAATCCTCAGAATCACTCTGTCCAGTGCATCGTGTTCAATGTCCAGTTCACGTTCTCAACCAAAAACCAATGGTACCAGGATTAAGCCGACTACTAACACGTTCACCAACGTACCACTGGTATAACCCGGATACCGTCACCCGACACCACAAGTCTGCAAAGTATAGTACCCCAAACCATGTACAAGGTACATACATCTATCCCTTGACCAGACTACAACCACTTAGGTCATATCCAAACACGTTGCACTAATGGAGTCCATTTGCCCAAACCGGCAAGAGACAAATCGAAACTCCACCAATCAGCTAGTTCCAATTCCAAATCCGAATCCGCAATTTCGTAAGAAATCCCGAATCCAAACCCAGACATCACATTTTTAATTCATGTCCAAATCTGAATCCGAAATCATTATTCCGTAAGCTAGCAATTGGAATAATCATTCCGCACCCAAATCCAGTATTCCACTTTCAAGTTCTAAAATCGAATCCTGAATCGTCACCCAGAAATTCGATTCCAAAACCCAAAATCTCGTTCACATCTACCAAGACACATCAAAACCGAACCTATCGATTACCAGTTCAAACGAACAACACATTACATCCGTTTGACTTCATAAGGAAGCCAATCCTATTAGTCACCACTCTAAGGCTGACCAAATTCGACCCTGTCGGAAACCTAATCGCTCGAGTAACATACCATAAGGGGTTCCACTTCGAAAAGAAGTTCAGTCCCGTCATTTACGACTCACATACCAAAGTAAGAGTGATAAACTCTCAACCCTACTGGATCATCAGGATTACGGTCCAGATCCATCACGACGTTAGCTGACCATGAACATCACGATCCTAGATCGTCACAATGCCCAATGTCCACGACATCACAAACCCGATCCACCTAGGATCCACACGGTTAACTACTAGGAACCATAGGGTCTTACACCCTCATCTAATTTGCGTACTGTCACAACGTTTGACAACCAAAGCCCACAATTAACAAGTTCAGTCAACGACGAGACATGCCGCGACTGTGGGTTCTCACTGATTACCTCGTATCTACCCTTGCCATCCCACCTAGGGAAAACCAAGGATGATCCAAAACAATAACACCAATATTCATCCCCGGGTCAAGTTTATTCTGGGCCCAACACGCCCATCTACAAACCAAACTGTTAACAAACACAACCATCCGGACCCACACTAGTCCGACACATTCAAAACACATGATACAATATAACAACACAAATGGACAATACAAACTATTTACAAGGTATCAAGAAAACATGTATCAATACAATTATTTTGATCTACGGTCAAGTCGATCGGGGCAGTTCCTTCGCAAATGTCCAAGTTTCCTACAAAAGTGACAAGTGGCAGTGCTGAAGCGACTTGCCCCACCACGCCGCTTACTTGTCGACTGGGTTGATGTTCCACCCGAATGAACACCCACCGAGGGTTGCGACACAAGAGTATGAAGGCTAACACGCTTCGATGTTTCCTGACTTATCTGTTCAGTATCCTGACGCTCTCGGCGTCGTCCAGAGCCCAAAGATTGTTCTGGCACAGGTAAAATAGTAGCCTCCACTCGGATAGCAGCATCCGATAATTCACTCAGGGTAGAATACGAGCCAACAGTTACAGCACCTCGTAACTCATTCCTCAATCCCTGCTCAAACTTTCAACACTTATCCTCCTCAGTAGCCACATACAGAGGAGCGAAACTAGATAAGCGTAAAAATTACTGTTCATACTCGACCACTGACCGATTCCCTTGCTGCAATTGGAGAAACTCAACCTCCTTAGCGTTCCGAAATGAGCGAGGATAAAACTGATCCAAAAATCGCTCTCGGAATGCATCCCATGCCAAGGTACGGGCATCCCAGCCAGTCAACTGTAAACTATGCCACCACCTGTAAGCATAGCCATCCAGAAGAAAAGTGGCTAAGGGCACCATGTCCTCCAGGGGACATATCATGACCTCAAAAATCCTTTCCAATCGAGTAAGCCAATCTTCGGCACCATCCGGTCCCGAATCACCACGAAACACAGTGGCTCCTAACCGTCGAGCTCGCTCAATATCTGGGCCTTTACTAACACTACTCTCGTCCCTCCCATCTTCAGACCGTGTACGGTACGCACGACTCGGAGGCATGACGTATCAACAGAAATCAAGAACCAAATGCTCTGATACCACTTTGACAGGACCCGTCCCAACTGGACGTCAAAAACCGTGCCCGGTCCTGCTCCCGTCTGACAAGTCAACTAAAGGTCCGAAACTACCCTTCAGTGCTTGCCAGACAAGGGATGTTTGCGCGGATTTCTGCTGCTGTCACTGCCTCACGATCAGTCCCGAACGTCGTACCACGGCCTGGAGGGTCACAAAACAGAAAAGGTGTGAGTGGACAAAAATGACCTCTTATAAAAACATTTATCAAATACATTCTTACCCTCCAGTTTTCACAAACTTGCATGCATATCGTAAAACATGAGTAATAGTATGAAATCATTCAAGTATGAACATTGGACCGATAAAATCAAAACATTTTTTCCATGGTCCATAAAACTCATGTTCACCAAATCAGTTCATGTTATAAACATCAAATCCCGGCTCTCAGGCCAACACATGTGAAAACATAATCACTGGCCACAAAGACCAAAAACCCGTACTCAATACCAGTGCGTCATCACAACAACATCAATCAGCACTAATCACCAGTGCACAAGAAATATATCAATCCAACCAATCCGCACTACTCACAATTGCATAAAATATCACAAATCACATCTGCACTACTCACAAGTGCACAATCAATCAAACTGCACTACTCACAAGTGATGCACTACGCGTAGGCCAATATCCAGTCACTCACTCGGGAACAGACACCTCTGGGCTCAACCCCCTCGGGCTCAGTCACCTCTGGGCGAACACATCCCAAGGTTCAGACACCTCCGAGTGGTACATCCAGACTCAGTCTCATCCGAGAAGCTGACTACCATATGATCAACTCCCGATCCTACAATCACATCCCCCAAGCTCCAGTCGTCTGGGTAATCCCCCCGAGCACCGACCGTCTGGGAATATCACAATCACAATGAAAACCATCCCGGGAATTACATCCCAAAACATTTCAATCAAATCTTGAGTTCATACCAAGTCAAGATCATTCCCAACTGGGTCTCAAAGCCCAAAATACCATTTACACGTATTTCTTTAAAATCACCTTTTAGAACAATAAAATAATCCAGAAATCATCATTGACTCACCAACAAAGTCAAAATATCATTTTAGAAATCATTTAAACTCCGGGCCTAGCCCAAAACATCATTTGCACGTTCCTCGTAAAACGTGCCCGAAAGACTGATTAAAATAATCATAAAATCCCAATAAATCATTAATTTCACAATTTCACAAGTAACTCCAAATCCGAGTCAAAATCACTATTCACTTGGGTTTTCATGCCCAAAATAACATTATCACGCAAATCCATACGTTGCAACCTCCGTTGCCATTTTTACGTAAATCCACAAAATTAACCATTGACTCATTCCCGAGTTGTAACGCCCCGGACATTCTGGAAATGTAATATTATTAAAGATTGAATAAAATGACGTTTTTACCCCTGTGATTTGTGTGGTCAATTTGTTGACTTTTTGATTGGGAGGTCGAACGGACATGGAGTGATGACCGTGACGTAGTTCAGGACGTCACGAGTTCATAGACAGGTGGCACGTTCGATTCGGACGAACAGGGTGAAAGTTATGATGTTCGGAAGTTCAGGGGCATTACCGTAATTGGGCGTTATTAAGGGGAAAAGTTGACTTTTTGTTTGACAATTGATATGCATTTGACTCGAAGACCGTTATGTTCGTCTCGACGCCCTGAGTACAACGACAGGCGGCACGCATGAAACGGACGTTGAATGACCGAGTTATGGGTCACGGAAGCTGGAGGGCAATTTGGTAATTATTGCACAAAGGGGCATTTTGGTCATTTTCACGGCGGTTACTGTAGCACCACCGTGAAAAACAGAGTGCGGCCGTGGAGCTTTGTGCGTGCAATTGTTTATGGCTAAGTGGACTGGTGAGTGGGGTTAGTTTATGAATTTTGAGATTGTGGGAAGCATCCCTGCGTGTCTGGGCAGAGACTGAGTGCACGGGCTGGGTTAAATAATGGCTATGGCTTCTGTGTGCGTGGGAGACATTTTCAGAAAATCTCAGTTGGTCTCCCACGGGTTGCTGGCCGTTTGAATTGATCGACAGAGTAAAGGAGTGAGGAGAGGACTCAGTTGGGTCATTTGGTTCAGTTTAGAAGCTGAGTTGAGAGGAAACCGTGAGTGAAACCGTGAAGAACCATTTTCGGGTTTTGGCGGGGAAAGCTCTGAATTCGACTTCTACGGGTTGAGAGACAAACCTAAACACATTGAGAGACTTCTGGGAGTGAAAGGATCACGTTGGTGCAAGATTTGGGTGAGGACGACCACTGTTGGCCCTAGAACCCAAGTGCTGTTCAGGGAGGAACCAGTTGGAGGGAAAAATCCCATTCAATTTCTGGAGCCTGTTGATCGAAACCAAAGGCCGTGTTAGACTTCTGGGGCCACTTCGAGCACAACTGTGCAAGAATTGAAGGAGGAGGAGGACAGTTTGGCCGGGAACCTGAGTCTCAGTTTCAGGGGAAAACCAGTGCTGAGGACGACGACTTCCAGGTAACGGCGAGCTAAATTGTTAGTGCCATTGTGTTCGTCCAAGTTCCCTTAATCTACTGGTGAAATTAATTTGAGAATGGAGTTAGTTTGGGTGAGTTCTGGGTGACGACCCGTTCGGCTGTTCAAGTCTGGGTTGAAACGGTTAAGGGACAGTCGAGGTTAATAATTAGTACAGACCTGAAATTAATGAGTTAGAGAAGGTAATAGGATTGAAAACGGGAGGAATTGTTTGAGAATTGAACTTAAACTGGTCGGGTTGTGTCGCGGGTGACAGACCCGTTTATCAGGCTATCCGGGTAGGAACGATGACACTGTAGCTTGGCGCGTGGCCTTCACGCGCAGCCACTTTGGGCGGCGTGTGACGGCGCGTGCGATGTCATCTCCGATCACGGTCAACATGGAAATTGATCCTTTCAGTGTAATTAACATTTTACCTTTAGAGTTCGAATTGTTCGAGAGTCATTCGGGATAATTTCGGGAGCTTGGAAGTTTAGGACCTTAAGGTTTATTTCGCCGAAAAATCCGGGAAAATTAGGAAAAATCCTACGAGCTATTTGAGGATGTTTGTAACCCTTCTTGTACATTTTTACAGGCCCGGACACTTCCGAAGCTACGGAGGAGCGCGCGGGACGCGATTGACGCGTCCTAAAACCGTGAGTGGACCTTTTGATTTCTAAATTGGGCATGCATGACTATTTTGCTTATTTATCTCTTGGTTTTACCTATGATTTTATGATGGTGATATGATATATCGATTTTACATGTTTCCACGTTTTTCGAGATATTTATCGTATTTCACGCATTTCGAGATTACGATTTTTGCTTATGCATGCGTGATGATTTTGATGAAGTGCCTGGATATGAATATGCATGTTTCGGATTTATGATGTTTGATCACATTGTGAAGTAATTTTTGGAAATTACATGTGTTGGAATTTGCATGTGAACTCGGACATAAGTCCTGTTATGATGAGAAATGTTTTCGGAATAATGTTGGAAAACGGTTTGTGATGAATCCTGGTTTGTTGTGTTTAAAAACGGTTTTGGGTTTAAAGACCCGGTTAATGGTTGGATCTGGTTTTGGGTTTAAAGACCCGGTATGTTGGTGACGGGGGCGGGCCCGAAAATTGAGTTTAAAGACTCGTGAGTTTAAAGACTCGATTATTATGATACCCCCGAGGCCTATTAATCATGTTTTGAGTTTAAAGACTCGTTGATATCCCGGGAAGGCCTAATATTGAGTTTAAAGACTCGGATGGATCCAACGGCATAATTGTGGTTATTGATTCACGTTTTACTTGATTTGTGCAATTAACGTTCAAAATGACGGTTCCTGAAACCTGGCATTATTAAATGGTTTTTTTACATGAATTATGGCGATCCTTGGTAACGTTTTTCATGTGTTTCGGAAAAAGAGTTTTCAAAAGTTAATATGCAAAATTTGAATATTTGGTTATGCATGCGTGTTACAAAACTGGAGGGCGAACCCGATTTCGGAAAAACTGTTTTTCCTGTAAAACTTATGTTTCGGTCCACTCACACTTTGTTGTTTTAAAAATCCCTCCAGGTCGTGGTACAAGTGTGGGGGCAAGCGCCGAGGCAGAGGCGGAGGCATAAAGTTTTCCGTAGCGGAGTAGTTAGTTCACAGAGTAGGATTTGTTTCTTTAACTTGTTTTGTAATATTATGCTCTGTGAAACTGTGGACTTAACGTCCAGTCGGTTGTAATCGTTTAATCTCCCTGGTCTGACAATGGGTGTGTTGTAATATTAATTAGTTTTCCGGTCTTTTGGATTCGATTGTCAGACGGGAGCAGGATGCTTCCCGATTATCGAGGCGATAATCGGGGTGGGTCCTGTCAATTGGTATCTGAGCCTAGGTTTACGATTCGTGTCCGGCACTAGGGTGTGCCTTGATTATTGTACTAACTTATGCCTATTTCAGAGAAGGACGACCGGCCATGCCTCCGCGACGCGAACCCCCTCCACGACCTGATGGCGATGCCGAGAGCGCTTCGATCGAGCGAGCCCAGCGTCTTGGGGCTACGGTGTTTAGTGGTGGAACGGATCCAGAGGATGCTCACCGCTGGATTTCTCGGATTGAGCGGATTTTCACTATGATGCACTGTCCTCATGAGGAGCGTGTGGTGTTGGCCACATTTTTACTTGATGGATCTGCTTATGAGTGGTGGTATACTCTGGAGTTGTCGGGCTGGGATGCCCGTACAGTGACTTGGGAGACCTTTCGTGAACGGTTTCTGGATCAGTATTATCCCCGTTCATTCCGTGATGCTAGGGAGACCGAGTTTCTGCAGCTCCAGTAGGGGAGCATGTCCGTAGCTGAGTATGAGCAGAAATTTCAGATGCTAGCTCGTTTTGCTCCTACCTTTGTAGCTACTGAGGCTGAGAAATGTCGTAGGTTTGAGCTTGGCCTACGGGGTGAGATACGGGCCATTGTGACGGCCGGAGCTTTTGCTACTCTCAGGGAGTTGTCTGATGCCGCGGTGCGGGTTGAGGCTAGTCTCCCGACACGTCCACAGTACTCTGGTGGTGGGCAACGTCGAGAGCGTTCATATCCTGGATCATATGGTCAGAGAGCCCCGAAGAAGGGACGTTATAATGGAGCCTCATCCGCAGGCAATGATCGTTATGGCAGGCCTGGTAACTATCAGGGTTCCGGATTCCGAGCGCCTAGGGGGCAGACTGCTCCGCAGGCGAGCGCGACTTCTGTTGATTCCACGGGACGGCAGGGTGGTGGTTTTGTTCGAGATGCTTCCAGTGTTATCTGTTTCTTCTGTGGCGAGCGGGGCCACTATCGGAGGGAGTGTCCATCTTTGCCACAGGGTGGTGGCGCAGGTCGGGGTGGAGCAGAGCAGGGACGGAGCACAGCTGCAGTTTCTGGGACTGGGAGTACTCGAGGAGGTGGTACTGGAGCGGCTAATGGACAGAGGGGCCGGGGCCGTGGGCGAGCAGCTGGACCACAGGCCCGAGTTTTTACTGTTACGCAGCAGGAGGCCAGGGCAGCGCCTGGTGTTGTGACAGGTACACTCACGATCTTTGGGCATGATGTTTGTGCTTTAATTGATCCCGGAGCTACTCATTCATTTATTTCACGGGACTGTGAGATGTTGGCGGGTAGAGAGGTGTCCGCCTTGGACTGTGACTTGGGTGTGAGTACACCCACGAGAGATGTATTTGTGGTAAATCAAGTGTTGCGGGAGTGTCCCGTAATGGTAGGTGATGTTGGTCTGATGGCAGATTTGATACTCTTGGATTTGCACGACTTTGATGTCATTTTGGGAATGGACTGGTTGACGCTCCATCATGCTTCTATCGAATGTGTCGATAAGAAGGTTACCTTTCGGAGCCCGGGGTTACCGGAAACTACTTTTCAGGGGATTCAGCGACCCACTCCTGTCGGAGTGATATCAGCCCTGAAGGCAAGTAAGTTGTTGAGGAAAGGGTGCCAGGGATACTTAGCTCAGGTGATGGATTCACGAGCTGCACCATTGAGGGTGGAGGATATACCGATAGTACGGGAGTTCCCGGATGTCTTTCCGGAGGATCTACCGGGATTGCCACCGCATCGAGATGTCGAGTTCACTATCGATCTGGTTCCAGGTACGCAACCTATCTCCCACACTCCGTATCTTTTGGCGCCAGCCGAGTTGAAAGAACTGAAGGCGCAGTTACAAGAATTACTTGAGATGGGGTTTATTCGACCGAGTGTATCCCCCTGGGGAGCCCCAGTGTTGTTTGTGAGGAAAAAGGATGGGAGTTTGAGACTCTGTATCGATTACAGGCAACTGAATAAAGTAACAGTCAGGAACAAATACCCGTTGCCTCGGATCGATGATTTGTTTGATCAACTGCGAGGAGCGCAGTACTTCTCCAAAATTGATCTACGTTCTGGGTATCATCAATTGCGGGTTAAGGATGAGGATGTACCCAAGACAGCTTTTAGGACCCGTTATGGTCATTATGAGTTCCTTGTGATGCCGTTTGGTTTGACCAACGCACCCGCAGCATTTATGGATTTGATGAACCGAGTGTTGCAGCCATACTTGGATCATTTTGTCATCGTATTCTTTGACGATATCCTAGTCTACTCGAGGAGTGCGGAAGCGCACGATGAGCACTTAAGGATGGTGCTAGGTACCTTGAGGGAAAACCAGTTGTATGCGAAGCTCAGCAAATGTCAGTTTTGGTTGACGAGCGTGAGTTTCTTGGGGCATGTGATCTCAACTGACGGGATCAGTGTGGATACTCAGAAAATTGAGGCAGTGGCGAAGTGGGAATAACCGAGGACCGTCACTGAAGTCAGAAGTTTCTTGGGTTTGGCTGGTTACTACAGGAGGTTCGTAGAGGGTTTCTCTACCATTGCTGCCCCGTTGACGCGACTGACGCAGAAGGGAGTCAAGTTTGAGTGGGATGACGATTGTGAGCGTAGTTTTCGGGAGCTAAAGAAAAGGTTGACATCTGCTCCCATACTGACCCTTCCAGACGATAGTGGGGAATTTGAGGTGTACAGTGATGCATCCTTACAGGGTTTGGGATGTGTGCTAATGCAGCATGGGAAAGTGATCGCCTATGCTTCGCGCCAGTTGAAACCGCATGAGCGCAACTATCCGACACACGACTTGGAGTTAGCTGCTGTTGTGCATGCGTTAAAAATTTGGAGACATCACCTGTATGGTGTGACTTGCAGAATGTTCACGGACCACAAGAGCCTGAAGTACTTGTTCACTCAGAAGGAGTTAAATGTGAGGCAACGACGGTGGCTAGAGCTAATTAAGGATTATGATTGCACGATTGAGTACCACCCGGGAAAAGCCAATGTGGTGGCTGATGCTCTAAGCCGGAAGTCAACGCATTCTGTAGCACATCTACGGACGGTTCATTTACCACTTTTGGTTGAACTCCGTAAGAATAGCATTGATTTGGGTTTGGATGGCCAAGGTGTCTTGCTGGCTAATTTTCATGTGAGACCACTTCTGGTCGATCGGATCGTTGAGGTTCAATCTCAAGATCCTGTCTCATGTGTACTTCGGATTGAAGTGGAAGCCGGTGAACGGCTGGATTTTACAGTCAGGGAGGATGGAGCTTTGCTAAAAGAAGTACGGTTGTGTGTGCCCGACGTTGAGGCACTGAAGAAGGAGATCTTGGACGAAGCTCATAGTTCGGCCTACGCGATGCATCCTGGTGGGACCAAGATGTATCGTACCTTGCGAGAGCACTACTGGTGGCCGGGAATGAAACGGGAGATTGCCGAGTTTGTCAGCAGGTGTCTGATTTGCCAGCAAGTGAAGGCTAAGAGACAACGACCTTATGGAGCCTTGCAACCACTACCTATTCCGGAATGGAAATAGGATCACTTAACGATGGATTTCGTGTTTGGACTTCCTAGGACACCCAGAGGTCACGATGGAGTTTGGGTGATTGTGGACAGGCTTACGAAATCAGCTCATTTCTTGCCAGTACGAGAGAACTTCAGGATGACACAGTTGGCCCAGTTGTTTATTGTTGAGATCATCCGTTTGCACGGTACTCCGGAATCAATAGTTTCTGACCGAGACCCGAGGTTTACTTCTCGATTTTGGCAGAGTCTGCAGGAAGCATTTGGGACGAAACTTCGTTTCAGTACTGCATTTCATCCTCAGACTGACGGCCAGTCTGAGCGGACCATCCAGACATTGGAGGATATGATGCGAGCTTGCGTTTTGCAATTTCAGGACACTTGGGAGTCACATCTAGCCTTGATGGAATTTTCCTACAACAACAGCTATCAGGCGAGCATTGGGATGGCTCCGTACGAAGCTCTGTATGGACGGCAGTGTAGGACTCCGTTGTGTTGGACGGATGTGGGTGAAAGGAAACTGACTAAATCCGAATTGGTGGAACTGACGACCGAGAAGGTCAAACTCATCAGGGATCGGCTCAAGGCATCCCAGGACAGACAAAAGAGCTATGTGGACCATCGGATTCGAGATCTTGAATTTGCGGTCGGAGATCGGGTATTCCTGAAATTATCCCCTTGGAAGGGTGTAGTGAGATTTGGCAGGCGAGGGAAGTTGAGCCCTCGTTACATCGGACCTTATGAGATTACCGAGAGGATTGGCCCGGTGGCTTACAGGTTGGCACTACCGCCAGAGCTTTCGAAAGTCCACGATGTGTTTCATGTGTCGATGTTGCGGAAATATGTGTTTGACGCATCTCATGTACTGGAGGAACAACCCATTGAACTTCGAGATGACTTGAGCTTCGAGGAACAGCCGGTGCAGATTTTGGATCGAAAGGATAAAGTACTACGTCGGAAGACCGTTCCTCTGGTAAAGGTACTCTGGAGGAACCAGAATGTGGAGGAAGCCACATGGGAACCCGAGGCACAGATGCGAGAACAGTTCCCCTACTTGTTTCCTTGAAATTTCGGGACGAAATTTCTTAAGGGGGGAGATTGTAACGCCCCGGACATTCTGGAAATGTTGACACGACCCATCCCAATCCCCCCGGGATTACCATGGAATGTGACGTGCTCCCGTCTGACAAGAGGCGCCAGACAAGGGATAACCGATTGCCATTGCCCAAACGGGCTTCCAGAGTGCGTAAGGATCGATGGAGGAGGTGCGCGATGCTCAAGTCTCTGCTGCAGTCGTATCCGGAATCAACCTGAAGGGCATTAAAAACCAAAAGCTGTGAGTGGACGAAAATAAACAAGTCTGCTTAAAACATTTATAAGACATTTATGCCCCTCAGTAAAACCATATGCATGCACCAAAACCAATAATCCCATATTTATTTAGAAATAACCATTAGGGCCTTAGCCCGGAAACCAAAGCATATTTTCAATTTCCAAAAGTAAATCCAAGAGTTATTTCATCAATCCAGTAATATTCATTTATTATTTTTCCATCTCCGGCATCCCCGATGCCTAGCGTCCTAGACGCTTGACGTTCCAAACGTCATATCTCACGGTATTAAGCAACGCGTGCTGCCCGGGGTCTCACCGGGTCCATATCTCTGACATCCCCGATGTCTGACGTCCATGACGTCTAGCAATCCTGCTCCTGGATCACTATACGGTCCGGTAGCTCCGTACAATGAGCCCTCGCAGGCAATGCACCGTGACTTCTCCAGTGTCCCCGACACTTGGAGGAGACCAGGATATAAATATCCTCATATCGAGATGGTTTTATGGAACACATTTTATTATTCATTTCCAAAATATCACAAGGGCCCTGCCCCGAATTTCCATAAAACCGTCATAAGTCCAAATAGTTGAATCAAATCCGAAATAGTTTATTCAATTCCATTTTAGGGTCCCCGACCCGAAATCACATACATAAGTCAACTGAGCCCTTGGCCCGATTCATAAGTTAACTGGGCCCCTGGCCCGATTTCATAATTCAATTGGGCCCCTGGCCCGATTCAACAAATTAACTGGGCCCCTGGCCCGATTTCACTTTATCAAATCCGTAACCGTTTCATGAAATCATATCCATCCATATTTATGGAAATCAGTGCAAATCCAGAAACCTCGATTCACGTGCAAACACGTAAATCGCCTCGAAAAGCGTGAAAACATATAAATTCACTGATATCCAAAATAAATCATATAATCCCAATTATAACAATCATGAAACAGTTATGCATGCATCGAATTTATAAAACCAATGTCCACTCACAGACCGTTTAACCGAGCGCCTCGATACGCGTGCCATAGGCCTTCCCGGGCCACCTTACTATCACCGGGACTCCCAATCCTGTTCAAATCAATTTAGAGGATCACTAACCTCATCAATAACATCCTATTCAAGTCCCGTAATTTTCCCGAATATTTAAGTATTTTTAAACTCGATTTAAAACCTTCGGACATCCCGAACAATATCGAGACGGTGTCCGATCGACACGAAACCAATCCCAAAATGTTCGTTACATTGTATAGGACAAAAGTCATGTTGATCATACCTCGGGATTCGCACTCACGCGCCGTCACGCGCCGCCGTGAGTGGCTGCGCGTGAAAGCCACGCGCCTGCTACAGTGCTCCTTCCTCACCCGAATGACTGGTAAACGGGTCAGATTACCCGCGATAGGATCCGTTTCAAACACCCTCAATTCGATATCAATTCCATCCGTTCTTGATCCTACAACAATCACCAATCCACCAATTTCAGTTCTGTGTCCATGATTAGCATCAACCGTCGATCAATCTTGTCGACAACCCGTGATCACCCAAAACGGGTCGATCACCAGAGCTCCTCCAATCCTTAACCAAAATCAAATTAACTTCACAGGAAGTTAATTAGGACTACAACGAACTAATTAGAATCATTAATTTAACTCGACAATACCTCAATCGTCACAACTCAAGCTCGAGTTTTCCGGCCGTCCACCATGTCCGTTCACGGCCCTAGGAGCTCCCAAGCTTGCCCCATTTGATCTGGTTCGACTCGTTGAAGTTCCAGGAAGCTCAATCACACATCAATTAGGCTTGGGCTGGCCTGAAACTGGAAATTCGAATTTGAATTCCCCAGAACCCAGTTTCGGGTTTTTGAGTATTCCTCCACCATTTCCACTCCATTCTTCCATCTCTCAATCTCAGTGAACTGCCCTCGACACACACTTCATTCCTTTAATTCAATTTAGCCGTTAAAGGCATCCAAAAGTGTCCAATTTCCACTGTGCAAAAGTTCCCGCACTGGCCAGAAAATCATAGAAAACCCAGTGCACATGTCGTGCAATCGATGCCAACTCATTCCCATGTGCAATCCCACCCCAAACCGGTCCAATTCCATCATTTAATTGATAAACAAACATGGGATCGATCGCACAAGGCATCCACCTCACGGCTAATTCAATGGAACAGTGTCCCGTGAAGAAAATTACAATTCTGCCCTTGTGCAGAAAATTACCAAAATGCCCCTCACGCATCCTGACCCGTAACTCGGTCATACGGACTCCGATTGATGCGTGCCGCCTGTCATTGAATTCGTATCGACGAAACCTCCGTAACGGTCCTTGGCCCTCGGCCATCGGACATCCCGGTCAAAAAGTCAACATTTCCCCTTATATCGTCCAAATTACGAAAACGCCCTTGGACTTCCGTACATCATAACTTTCACCACGAACGTCGGAATCGAACGTGCCACCTGTCTATGAACTCGTGGCGTCCCGAACTACGTCACGGTCATCGGTCAAAGTCCATTTGACCATCCGAATTAAAAGTCAACGTTTTGCCCACACCCAGGGGCAAAACGGTCATTTTGCACAATTCGTCCGAAATCGCCCAACTAATCCCAGATTAGTAAATCACAATTAAATATTATTAAATCCCGATATTCGGAACGGGTCGTTACAAATGTAATATTATTAAAGATTGAATAAAATGACGTTTTTACCCCTGTGATTTGTGTGGTCAATTTGTTGACTTTTTGATTGGGAGGTCGAACAGACGTGGAGTGATGACCGTGACGTAGTTCGGGACGTCACGAGTTCATAGAGAGGTGGCACGTTCGATCCGGACGAACAGGGTGAACGTTATGATGTTCGGAAGTTCAGGGGCATTACCGTAATTGGGCGTTATTAAGGGGAAAAGTTGACTTTTTGTTTGAAAATTGATATGCATTTGACTCGAAGACCGTTATGTTCGTCTCGACGCCCTGAGTACAACGACAGGCGGCACGCATGAAACGGACGTCGGATGACCGAGTTATGGGTCACGGAAGCTGGAGGGCAATTTGGTAATTATTGCACAGAGGGGCATTTTGGTCATTTTCATGGCGGTTACTGTAGCACCACCGTGAAAAACAGAGTGCGGCCGTGGAGCTTTGTGCGTGCAATTGTTTATGGTAAGTGGACTGGTGAGTGGGGTTAGTTTATGAATTTTGAGATTGTGGGAAGCATCCCTGCGTGTCTGGGCAGAGACTGAGTGCACGGGCTGGGTTAAATAATGGCTATGGCTTCTGTGTGCGTGGGAGACATTTTCAGAAAATCTCAGTTGGTCTCCCACGGGTTGCTGGCCGTTTGAATTGATCGACAGGGTAAAGGAGTGAGGAGAGGACTCAGTTGGGTCATTTGGTTCAGTTTAGAAGCTGAGTTGAGAGGAAACCGTGAGTGAAACCGTGAAGAACCATTTTCGGGTTTTTTGGGGGAAAGCTCTGAATTCGACTTCTACGGGTTGAGAGACAAACCTAAACACATTGAGAGACTTCTGGGAGTGAAAGGATCACGTTGGTGCAAGATTTGGGTGAGGACGACCACTGTTGGCCCTAGAACCCAAGTGCTGTTCAGGGAGGAACCAGTTGGAGGGAAAAATACCATTCAATTTCTGGAGCCTGTTGATCGAAACCAAAGGCCGTGTTAGACTTCTGGGGCCACTTCGAGCACAACCGTGCAAGAATTGAAGGAGGAGGAGGACAGTTTGGCCGGGAACCTGAGTCTCAGTTTCAGGGGAAAACCAGTGCTGAGGACGACGACTTCCAGGTAACGGCGAGCTAAATTGTTAGTGCCATTGTGTTCGTCCAAGTTCCCTTAATCTACTGGTGAAATTAATTTGAGAATGGAGTTAGTTTGGGCGAGTTCTGGGTGACGACCCGTTCGGCTGTTCAAGTCTGGGTTGAAACGGTTTAGGGACAGTCGAGGTTAATAATTAGTACAGACCTGGAATTAATGAGTTAGAGAAGGTAATAGGATTGAAAACGGGAGGAATTGCTTGAGAATTGAACTTAAACTGGTCGGGTTGTGTCGCGGGTGACAGACCCGTTTATCAGGCTATCCGGGTAGGAACGATGACACTGTAGCTTGGCGCGTGGCCTTCACGCGCAGCCACTTTGGGCGGCGTGTGACGGCGCGTGCGATGTCATCTCCGATCACGGTCAACATGGAAATTGATCCTTTCAGTGTAATTAACATTTTACCTTTAGAGTTCGAATTGTTCGAGAGTCATTCGGGATAATTTCGGGAGCTTGGAAGTTTAGGACCTTAAGGTTTATTTCGCCGAAAAATCCGGGAAAATTAGGAAAAATCCTACGAGCTATTTGAGGATGTTTGTAACCCTTCTTGTACATTTTTACAGGCCCGGACACTTCCGAAGCTACGGAGGAGCGCGCGGGACGCGATTGACGCGTCCTAAAACCGTGAGTGGACCTTTTGATTTCTAAATTGGGCATGCATGACTATTTTGCTTATTTATCTCTTGGTTTTACCTATGATTTTATGATGGTGATATGATATATCGGTTTTACATGTTTCCACGTTTTTCGAGATATTTATCGTATTTCACGCATTTCGAGATTACGGTTTTTGCTTATGCATGCGTGATGATTTTGATGAAGTGCCTGGATATGAATATGCATGTTTCGGATTTATGGTGTTTGATCACATTGTGAAGTAATTTTTGGAAATTGCATGTGTTGGAATTTGCATGTGAACTCGGACATAAGTCCTGTTATGATGAGAAATGTTTTTGGAATAATGTTGGAAAACGGTTTGTGATGAATCCTGGTTTGTTGTGTTTAAAAACGGTTTTGGGTTTAAAGACCCGATTAATGGTTGGATCTGGTTTTGGGTTTAAAGACCCGGTATGTTGGTGACGGGGGCGGGCCCGAAAATTGAGTTTAAAGACTCGATTATTATGATACCCCCGAGGCCTATTAATCATGTTTTGAGTTTAAAGACTCGTTGATATCCCGGGAAGGCCTAATATTGAGTTTAAAGACTCGGATGGATCCAACGACATAATTGTGGTTATTGATTCACGTTTTACTTGATTTGTGCAATTAACGTTCAAAATGACGGTTCCTGAAACCTGACATTATTAAATGGTTTTTTTTACATGAATTATGGCGATCCTTGGTAACGTTTTTCATGTGTTTCGGAAAAAGAGTTTTCAAAAGTTAATATGCAAAATTTGAATATTTGGTTATGCATGCGTGTTACAAAACTGGAGGGCGAACCCGATTTCGGAAAAACTGTTTTTCCTGTAAAACTTATGTTTCGGTCCACTCACACTTTGTTGTTTTAAAATTCCCTCTAGGTCGTGGTACAAGTGCGGGGGCAAGCGCCGAGGCAGAGGCGGAGGCATAAAGTTTTCCGTTGCGGAGTAGTTAGTTCACAGAGTAGGATTTGTTTCTTTAACTTGTTTTGTAATATTATGCTCTGTGAAACTGTGGACTTGACGTCCAGTCGGTTGTAATCGTTTAATCTCCCTGGTCTGACAATGGGTGTGTTGTAATATTAATTAGTTTTTCGGTCTTTTGGATTCGATTGTCAGATGGGAGCAGGATGCTTCCCGATTATCGAGGCGATAATCGGGGTGGGTCCTGTCACGAGTCACCACATCATTTTTCAATCCATGACTCAATAATCCGAGTCCAACCATTATTTTCAATCAATTTCAATCCCGGACTCACAAACCAAGTCCAAACATCATTTTTACCAAATTTCGTAATTTCTCGAAAATCGCCCAAAAATATTAATATAATAATCATAAAACCGAGAAATTACCGGATTGAAACATAAATCATGACCAAGCATATAAAATCATATAATAAGGCATTAAAATCATATATGCATGCATCACGGTTAGAAAACAAAGTCCACTCACACACACACCGTCCAAAACGGTCCGTTTTCGAGCTGTACGTTTTTCCGTAAAATCTGGAAATCACAACTCCTTTCCAAAATCATTATAGAGGGTTACTAACATCTCAAAATACTTCATATAATTTTCCCCAATTTTTCCGGAATTTAAATACCTATTTTAAACGTAAAACAAAACTTCGGATACGCGGAACATTATCGAAACAATATCCAATTTCCTCGAAATCAACGTCAAAATGTTCGTTACACTGAGAGGATCAAAAGTCATGTTGACCTCACCTTGAGACTAGGCCGGGCGCGCCCTCACGCGCCGCCGTGAGTGGCTGCACGTGTAACCCACGCGCCAACTACAGTACCCTCGTCCTCACCCGTTTGTCTGTAAAACGGGCCATTTAACCCGCGAGGCGACCCGGTTCGTTTTCTGTCAATTCGACATTAATTCCTTCAATTGAACATTCAGTCAGCTTCGAATTAAGTTCAATTAAAGATCTTTGGACTCAATTGCAATCGAACTTACCTCAAACCTCACGATCACAGATGATCATTCGAAGGACATCCGGCCACTGTTCATCATTCGAATTCCCTTAGTTTCAATCGATTTCTCTCAATTTATTCAACCAGAAGCATCAAGGGACTCAGGTAAACTTTTTCCTCAACTCAATTGAATCGATTCATGGCTCAAACTCCACGACTCAAACTCGATTCTTCGAAGAACAACCGTCACTGTGCAACCATGGAGTTCCGTCAATCTCAACCGTTTTCTTCCAATTGATGGACCCAAAAGCATCGTGGGATCCTCAGGAACATAATCCCTAGCTCAATTTCATCAATCGAAGCCTCAAATTCCTCGACTCAACCTTGAAATTTCAGAGACTTCCTTCCTTCAGTTCTTCCTCAATTCGACCCCAATTCCCTTCGTTCTTGTTGCAGATCGATTCGTATTGATCCCAGAAAGCTAAATGAATCTTCAATTCCACTCCTCACGGCCCAATTCTTCCAATTCGATTTTCCCTCCCAAAACTCAAAATCTGAAATTCCAGTCTCCTCCTCACTGTCAATCTCTCGTGTTTACCCAGTTGAATCCATCACTCAAAGCTCTCAAATTCCCCTCAAAACTGGTTGTGAAAGGGAGCCCAATTCTCCCAATTTCTGCTGCTCAATGTTCACGGGTAAGAAACAAAGAAGAGAAAATGAAGGAGAAAATGGAAGAAATGATGAAGGAGAAATGATGATGTTGTAATGATGGTGTTTGGAGGAAAACATGGAGCTGGAAACAAGGGATGGGTGACACTTGTCACTCATCCGGATGTGCACAGTCACCGGGTACTGTTCATATTAAAATATTATTTTAATCCCGGTTCATTCGATTAATCGAGCCCGATTCCGTGACCATAACTTCGTCGTCGAATCTCTGATTTCGGCATGCCGTCTGTCGTTGGATTCGTATCGACGAGACCTACGTAACGGTCCTTGGCCTTCGTCCATCGGACCTCCCGATCAAAAAGTCAACATTTGGCCCCTAATATGCCAAATTACCAAAATACCCCTCAACTTCCGAACGCCATAACTTTCTCCTCGAATGTCGGAATCGAACGTGCCACCTGTCTATGAACTCGTGACGTCCCGAACTACGTCACAGTCATCGGTCAAAGTCCGTTTGACCGCCCGAACTAAAATTCAACATTTTGCCCACGCTAGGGGCAAAACGGTCATTTTTCACATTTCGTCCGATTTCACTCAACTAATCCCCGATTAGTCATTCTAAACCATAATTATTTAATATTCAATCCCGATATTCGGGACGGGTCATTACACTTTCCACATCGATTTTACAGTCTTCTGTTGACTTCGTGCGGTTTTGTAGAGTTTTGGTTCGGGAGGAATTGAAAATGGATCACGCAAACTTTGTGATCGACGCATCTGTTGCGGTGGTTGACGACTGCTATTGCCTCCTTGAGCACCACGCATGGACCCAACTCCATAATTGTCGACACTTCGTCGTGCCTCATCTCTCGATGCATTTACAGCAAAGCGATATGCTGCTCTCTCAGATCTATGCACATCTGGTGGATAAGCGAATCCATCATCATCCTCTTCATCATCACTATCGTTAATCTGAATGCTCTGTTGAGTGTCCAGTGGATCTCCTCTCAAGCCAACTCGTATATTCTCCCCAATCATATTCTTAGTCTGTTTAGCAGTATCTTTACTTTTGATCCATGCTCTGACCTCATCCATAATAGCTTTAGATACGTCTTTGCATTTTTGAACATTTTTTTTCGGATCAAAACCTGCTAAATGAAACTTTAATCGCGTTATGCCTCCACTCTGAAACTGATGTTGACAAAACGAACAAATGACACCATTTTTATTTCCAGGAATTGCAATGGCATATTTCCATGCTGGGTCAACTCGTCCAGGTCTTGGGCGGCTATCACTTGCACTTCCACTAGCCATTTTATGAAATCTAAGATACATGAAAAATAATGAGAATTTGATAATGACAAATAATAATAATAATGAAAATACAAATAATAATAAAATTATTTCAATTAGAACGTATATTCTAAGTTAAAAATTAAGGAGCAAAAACACATATATTCATAATTTTATTATATATTCTAAAATAAAACATATATTAAAAATTAAAACAAATATTACCAAATATATGAATTACCTCATATTTTATATTAAAATATACATTACTAAAACATATTTTTAGTAATAAATGATCAACTTATTATTAATAAACGATTACCAAATATATTACCAAATATATGAATTAAGCCATATTATTTGCATGAAAAATACTTAGAATTTGATAATGACAATTAATAATAATAAAAACACAAATAATAATAAAATTATTTCAATTAGAACATATATTCTAAGTTAAAAATTAAGGAGCAAAAACACATATATTCATAATTTTAATATATATTCTAAAATAAAACATATATTAAAAATTAAAACAAATATTACCAAATATATGAATTGACAGGACCCGCCCCGATCCCACAGGGACCACAAGGGGACGTGCCCTGCTCCCGTCTGACACCCAATAATTCATACCAATTTTGACCTCAAAACATCAAATGCATAAATAACCAAATTAAAGTCATACATCAAATCCGAATTAAACGAATGTCAGACAAGGGATGAAATCCAAAATTACAAGTTGCGAGCACGACTCTAAAATAAAACCTGCGGGCAAACCACCCAACAGGGGTTCAGGTACGCAGAAGTAGATCTATGCCTCAGCCTCAGTTTCCTCCTCTACCTCAGTATCACGACCTGGAGGGGTTACCAAAAACATTAAGGGTGAGTGGACCGAAACTCAAGTTTATAAAATCGTTTGATAAGTAAAATATATAATTTACCCCTCCGTTTTCCAAACATGCATGCAGCCGTATTTAAAATCATAAGTCATATAATATGAACCATAAGGCATGTAATAAAACCATAAGTATAATTTTAGTTGCTGCACTATACACTCCAATCCTGACATCACCTGATGTTTGACGTTCTTGACGTCTAATAAGGTCACAATAATAATAAGGCTACGCGTGCCACTCGGGTCTCAATTTCCGAGCTAAATCCCCGAATCCTGTTCGGGTACAGCATCACCTGATTCTTAGCGTCATAGACGCTGGACGTACTAGACGTCTGTGACCTCTCCGGGGTACCTCGCCGGAGGAGACAATATAATATGGAAGGATCTATACAGTGCAGTACCAAATACATTTTATTGATATCCACATGCGAAGCATATATATACATAGATAAAATCCGAACCAATCATTAAGTTTTCATCAGACGGGTCTCAAGCCCAAATACCGTGAAACGTGCCATAACCATATTTTCCATATCATCAAAACCATTATTGTTTTAGCATGTGAATAAGTATAATAAACCAGAAAACATTTATGCACGCAAGGGTTTAAGAAAATGGCCCACTCACAGTACAATCCTGCTGAAAACCGAACGTATACCCTCGTTCTGGTATGCTTATACAATCCCTGTCATATCCAAAGTATACGTAAGGGTCCATACAAACCCCAAACATTTAACCATGAAACCCTAGACCGAAACTGGCCCGGGAAAGCCGCCCGAACGAGCTTCCCAATGCAATAAACCTCATTTTGACCATCTTAATGATCTCCGATCGACCCGAAACCACCACCATTGGATCCGGATCGTCGAAACCTAAAGAATGGTGGTGGTCCCACCAAAATTACTGTTCACACGCGCCCCCACGCGTCGGTCAACGCATGAATAGTTCCTGCTGACGTCACTGCTGACGTCAGCATGACGTCATGCTGACGTCATCTGACAGCTGTCAGGTCTGACGTGTCAGACTCTGACAGGTGCCACGTGTCAACATCTGATTGGTCCACCTTACTGATCTGTCAGGCCACGTGTCAGATCTGACATGTGCCACGTGTCAGCACGGCACTGGTCCACGTCACTGACATGTTAGTGACACGTGGCAGTCCCTGACTGGTCCACGTCACTGACATGTCAGTGCTGACTGTGCACTGACATGTGACACGTGTCGGCTCACGGTTGGTCCACGTCACCTGACAGCCTGACAGGGTGCCACGTCAGCACCTCCGTCCTCAGACGGGTTGACCCGTATTCCTGTAATTCGGGTCGATCAGACCCGCGATCATGACCCGGTTACCATTTCATCATTTCTCGATCATTTTTGTTTCGTTTGATTCCTAACTACACGTCTTAATCCCTACAACGGTTCTGTGTAATTAGAATTAGGTTTTAGGTCTAAGAGATTACCTGAAAATCGACGGGAAGTTTGGTTGTCGGTTCTGGTTATCCTCTCCGGCGAGTCGACGGTTTTCCCAGTCCCGGTCCTGGGTCCAAATTGGTCGTCAAGGTCTCCTAGATGTGTCCTAACAATCATCCAACAAAGTTAACGTCAAAGACAGACGGTTCAAAGCAGGGAATAAAAATGGCAACTCACGGGTTTATCGTCCTATCGCCGCCGTGTCGCCGCTGTACCTCGTCAAGGTCAGTTCCTCGTCGTCCTGTCGTCACGGTGATCCCAACCGTACGTTGGTTCAAGTCCCAGATTGAAGGTTTGGATGGTTTGGTGACTTGGGCTGCTCGGGTTTCCTTCTCGGGTTTGAGGGAATGCCGGCCGTGCAGGGTGGCCGTGGAGCGGTGGCCGGCGTCAGGAAGGTGGTTGCTGGTTGCCTGAGGTGTGGGGTTGAGTGATGAGGGCTGGTGAGCTGGTTCCAAGGGGAAATCGCACAAACGGGTTTGAGAGAATGAACACATGGGTGTATGTTTTCATGAAGTTTAATACAGAACAGGAACATGAATCAAGGGCCAGGATTGAATCTCAGAATGAGATCAAGGGCTGAGATCAGATCAGGGGTTTTCAGATCTAAGGGCTGAAATTAAAAGTGGATTTTAATGCTATTTAATCCCATAGTGGATCTGATCCAATCTAGCCAATGGGTGAGTGACACTTGTCACTCACCAGGTGTCCCCCAATCAGAATTTCCAGAATAAAATATTCGACATGAAAACCGAGACACGAACCACCCGTTTCCACGTTTCTGACCATAACTTCCTCGTACGAGGTCCGATTTCGGCGTGCCGCCTGCCTACGGACTCAGGACGTCGAGGCCTACCTGACGGTCCTTGAGTCAACTGAAAATTAGTTGCCAAAAGAAAAGTCAACATTTTCCCCCCGAAAGTCCAATTTACGGTAATACCCCTGAACCTCCGATAGTCATAACTTTCTCCTCGAATGTCGGAATCGAACGTGCCGCCTGCCTATGAACTCGTGACGTCCCGAACTACGTCACGGTCATCGGTCAAAGTCCGTTTAACCGCCCGATCAAAAAGTCAACGTTTTGCCCACGAACCAGGGGCAAAACGGTCATTTTGCACATTTTGTCCGATTTCGACCAACTAATCACCGATCAATCCCACTAATCATGATTAGTCACTAATCAAATCCCGAAATTCGGGACGGGTCGTTACATGAATTACCTCATATTTTATATTAAAATATACATTACTAAAACATATTTTTAGTAATAAATGATCAACTTATTATTAATAAATGATTACCAAATATATTACCAAATATATGAATTAAACAATATTTTATATTAGCACATACATTACTAAAACATATTTTACTAATAAATGATAAATTTATTTTTAATAAATGATTACCAAATATATTTCCAAATATTACCAAATATATGAATTAAACCATATTATTTACCTAATAATAAATTTTGAATTTTGTTAAAAAAAAAACGTTTATGGCATATTGTTTACCTAATACCAAATATATGAATTTGACAATATTTATGATATAATTTAAATAATTATTTATTTGACAAATATTTATACCAAATAATAAATTATATATGTAATTAAAAATGATATTTATACCAAATAATTATTTATTTGACAAATATTTATACCCAAATAATTATTTAAATAAATATTTGACAAATAATTAAATAATATATGTAATTAAAAAAAATTAAAGAAATGAAATGAAACGAAACGATGTCGTTTCGTTCCATTTCTTATTTACTCAACGAATGGCTCTCAGACTCTGAGTCTGTCTCGAAGTCGCAGTCGTGAGGAGCTTTGGGAAAATCGATCGATCGATCGTGAGGGTGACGGCCGTGAGTGAGGGTCAGGGGCGGCGTGAGGGCCGACTTCGATGGTGGTTCGAGCGATGGACGACGGGACGAGACGAGACAAGACCAGAGGTGGTTCGTTCGAGGGAGGTTCGACCGTTAGAGTGAGGTGAGTCGACCGGGCTGGTGAGGGCAGACGGCGCGAGCGACGGAGATGCAGACGAGCGGTGGTTCAAGCAGAGGTGGTTCGACCGATTTCGGCCGGCGAGCGAAGAAACAGAACTGCAGACGGCGTTGACAGATCAGGGGTGGGCTGGGATCGCTGGGTTCGAGCTTTTCTTCGGTTGCCCCCCTCCCCCCCGCCCCATTTATGCTTCCGATTTGCGAAGGCTACTGGTGAGTCCGTGAAGAAAAAATTTTGTTTTTTCCCCAATCATGTTCGTCCGTGACAATAAATGATTTTCTTTTTTAAATTGAATTGAAATTTGGTTGTTTGTTTGTGAATCTTTCTGTTCAATCCGTGAGTTTGATTGTTTGAATCGATGGGGGGTCCAAATGTCGGGAAATTCTGAAATTATCGACCGAAATCGACGATATGTGTCGATATTGGACGGTTTCGTCGATAATGGGGGAAGATAGGGTTTCACCCCTCCGTTAGCTGCAAGACGCCGGAAATCCCGATATATCGACCGATATATCGGCGATACCGGCGAAATTTCAAACCGTGGGTATATCTTGTCTAGGGTTGATGTTTCTTCTTTTTTGAAGCTGTTCACGAAACTCACCAGCTATGTGTATGACTTTATGATATTACAATTTATCCACGGTATGTATTTTATTTTCCTTTTATTTTGGACAAGTATGTGTAATAATCACATCAAGTGAAAGCCCATTTCGCAACAACTACTTTATCTTTTTTTTTAATATTCTGATCCGTAGTCCTTTTTCTGTTTGGTGGGTCGGTTCACGGGTTCAGCAACAACTTTGTTTGGTGGGTCGGTTTAGCAACAACTTTGTTTGGTGGGTCGTATTTAATTCTACGGCGTTTTTTTTTTTTTATGGTTGTATACTGGGACCATGCTAAATACTTAGATGATTTCACTCTTTTCATATTTTAGTGTCTTCTATCTTTTACTTCAATGATTTTAAGAGATATACTGCAGAAGGAGAATCACATCACAACAGTTGATTTAATACCTTCTATCTTTTAATTCAATGATTTTAATATTTTCTATCTTCTATCTCCTAGGTTGGAATATTTAAAACATTACATCCAAGTAAAAAAGAAAGTTAAGTTTTATATTTCTAATTTATATATGGATAAAAATAACCACATTCAAAATTAATAGAATACGATTTTCATAGTCAATACAATCAATTAGTTTTCAAATAAGACTTTCATCATTTAAAAATTTTAAACTAGCATCAATTTACATATTTTTACATTGTTTATTTATCCGCATGCGTGATGTATGGAATTATGATTTATGGTTAAACTAAGGTGTACCTTCTGCCCAAAAGTGTGTGTGTGGATCTGGGACCGCCTTTGGTGGATCTCAATCGAAAGTCTGCACTTGAAGGGAACGGGCTCACAGTGTAGTGATCTCTTAGTGACGAGTTTGTGGTGTGGATTTTATCGATGGTTGAAAGCTATAAACTAAGAGAGTCTTTGAGCCATGATCTTTCCCTAGATAGTCACACTAGGAAGTAAGTAGGCCTTTAGTTGCCTTTAAAGTAGGTGTACCACTAGTATGAAACTACTATTAGGCTGTTTGGAGATGGATTCCGTTTGCGACCCAAGAACCTTCATTTTAATCAAGTGATTGTGAGGCAATTGGGAGAACGTACTTGCAATGTTCTTTTCTATGCATTCTTCTTAATTTATCCAATAACTAAAATAATTTTTTTTAGTGTAGTCCAAGCTCGAGTGTTATCTAGTGTGTTCATATTAACATCTTGTTATTTAGTTAGAAACAGTTAAAAGCACATGTTTCCTTAAGTCAGAACAATAATATTGGACCAAAACACTTAAATGGTTTTATGACTTAAAGATACTCGTGAAACACATTGGATGATATATTCCAAATACTTCTAACTCCTCTTAAGAAAATTTGTTAAGTTGCAATGAAAGTAAAGTGCGAACAATTAAAGAGTAAAATAGTGAATATTAAATGTAGTAAATGAATTACAAGTGTTGTAAGTAAATTATTTCTTTCGAAGTCAAACATTTGAAGGGCACGATCTTCAAGAAATCATTAACTGAAGAAAATCAGTCGGAATCATGTCATAGATTGACAGAGCAGTCAAATGATATTGAGATGTCGGGAATTGAGTATCTGGATGCCTTAAAAACTGAACTGAGTGACAATCGGAATGATGTAAGTGTTTGGTGGCCTTCAAAACTAACTTGAGCGGCAAGTCTGGATGAAGTAAAGCTTTGAGCTCTTAATTTGAGAACTGAGAGATGAGTTGCAATGAAAGGCAAAATCTTGATTTTAGATCAGAGAAATAGGTTATGTCTAAAGAGGCGACCTTTAAATAAAGAAACTTTTGATAATTTACAGTTGTTTTGAAATTGATTAAGTTGATCAATTTATTTGCTTGATTGATTGATTGTTGCCCTTTGAGAAGAAGGCTTCTTTTCCATTTATAGGGGATTTGAGGACTAAGTTGGCTTGCCAAGTAGATGTTTGCAGGACCTATGATGCAGTTATCTCGTCTTCAAACATCCTTTTTGCCTTCTGACATATTCAACACCTCGAGACCGATTTTCCTCTTCTTTACGTCAAACTTACTTGTTGTTTAGCGTACAATTATATGATCAATAAAATGAGATAGCGTATTTACTCTTAAAAAAAATGATCACAGTACATTATTGAGTATGGCAACGCTTGGATGTACCCACATTTTTCTACAGTTCTAATAATAATCATGCAACGCTTGGATGTTTATGGACAGGTATACTCATCATCTAATTTCTAAGTATGGCAATATTTAGAGAGAGAAGGGTGGGGGATTGCTGGTTCTGGTTGCTGGTTGCTGGTTGTTGGGATGGGAGAAGTGAGTAGAGCCGTAGTTAGAAATTAATTATTGGGAGGACTTTTCACAAAAATACTTTAGAATTTGAACTATAAATGTAATTCAACTCAATATAATATATATCAAATTATTAACCAAAAAAAAAAATCCTATCATAATATTATTAAGGTCATAGTTGCGCTCGACCAGTTCTCATTTTTTGGTAAATAATTGCATAATAACTTCATTATCTATAGTCGTAAAAATAACTTTCTCGATATATAAAATCAACCAATGGGTCATCCATAAATCCCCCATTCTACTTTGTATTTCATTTTTCACATAATTCATTTATAGTAGAAAACACGTGCTTTACACTTACTATTGCAACTGACAAAATTAGTGTTAGAGTCATAACTATGTACACTAACGGGTAAATCTTATATTTATTTTGTCTCAACCATCTTTTTGTAAGATCGGTAATTTATTTTAATTCTCTAAAATCACGAATAGAATTCATGTAACAAATGTTATTCTCAAATTGTTCCTTAAGTAGCTCGAGATTGACTTGAACCTTTTAGGAGCTAGATTAGCTCTTCGAACTTGATCTCGAACATTTGGATGATAACTCATCATTCGATCATACAATCTAAGATCAGCTTGCAGATTTTCCAAGTCAACTTTCACAAAAATTTCTTTTGAACTATTTTCCTTTTTTAATTCCGGTGATGATGACATTGGTAGCCCAATATTTGATTTTCTTTTGTAATATATTTCTGAATAATTTTAATTGGTATTGCTTCTACATCTAACAATATGTGTAGTCTTTTCAATTGAAAGATATATGGAGGATGAGGCCGGTTGTTCTCAATTCTTATTTATTAAGAAATGTGTAACTAATCTTCCTCAAAAGGAAATAAATGAATATAAATTAAAACTTGTATATTTTTAAGTTGATTCCTCCATCAACATATTTTTGTATTATGATTGGGGTTTAGAAGGGCAGTACTCACCATTCACTACTGAGAGACGAGTATAAGACGCGGCGGAGGGAAAAGTAGTTTGTTTCTTGTGTTATTTTGGTTTGGTGGGGCCGCGCGAAGATAGGGAGGGGCCATCATTGCTGGCTAAAATCTGGTGATGATACGATTTTCTTCTGGTGATGATACGATCTTCTTTTGTTCAATCTCAGTCAACAATCAACATCGATGCCCTTCTATATATTACAACGAATGTTGGACCTTTGAAGCCATGAATGCCACCCAAGGAAGGATGAGGGATCCATACCTCAATAAAATTTCTTACCTAACTTGCTTGCTCGTCATGGATTTTGTTTTTGTTTTTATTTTTATTTTTTAAATAGTAAATTATTTATTAAGATTTTATTAATTTTTACAAAGTTTATTATTTTTTATCTGACATTGAGTCAATGTACTCCATGTTAGCATTAACAAAAAAAAAGCCCCACAAATGCCACTGGGCATTTAACAGATTTTTCTAACGTATTAACAGTTGGTATCTAGATGGTGTATTTTGATAATTTAAATACGTACATGAAAGTTTTCATAATTATAGTATGAAATTGAAATGACTCTTATAGTTCATGCACTTTTATTTAGTGTATTCTCATATTATTATGGTTGTGTGAAGGCCTCGGTATTCATCACCTCTTTTGCACAACCCCAATCTCTCCCATAAGTCATAATCTACGCGAAAGTCTTTAGTTCGATCCCGAGTGAAGCCAATTTTATTAATTTCATAACAGAAAGAAATAACATTTGAACTATATTAGTTGGCTAGAACAATATGATATGACAAATAATGAATGATATTATTTCAATAAATTAATTCACATTATATATATATTTTTTTTGTGATCGAAAAGAATACCACATCAAATATATATGGTTCAAATAGCAGTACTCAAATTGTATCGACAAAAAAACAAAACCCCACACGAAAGTTAAACACATCTATCAAACACTGTTCTTCTCCCCCATCATTTTTTTATTCGCCCGTTTTTCGAACATCTTCCGGCCTCATTCCCCTTTGTTTTCACCCTTGCTCCAATTCCTTGATATATTTTCCCATTCTCTCTGCTGTCAACAGTAATAGTGGTTCCCTGAATCTGGCCGCCTATCCAATGATGGAGTGTGGTGATGTACCTGTCGGATAGTGTCTTCAAGACTCCAATTATGGTACACCATCGCTGGTCGTTTATGTTTGAGCATAAAAATATTACTTCCTCCTTCCATCATTTTTATTTGAAAAAAATTTCTTCGACGTATATTATAATCACAATCATCATCTCTTCGTTCATCAATTGATGATCATTTGCAGAAAAAGCACACAAATTGGCAATTTTTATTAATCATTCATATATATATAAGCTAATATATAGTTGGATAATACTTATATCGCACGCTAGTGGCATATCCTCGTACCACCCTTTCAGTTTATCTAATTGTCATTATACATATATGACAATCGTTTAAATTATCATTTCGAGATCGTTTATATCGAAAATCAACGAAATTGAAGATTATTTAATCATTCATATATATCAATTAAATGAACAGTTTGCCATGAGAATATTAATTATTACCGAAATTGTTAATTTATTTGATCAATATATGAATGGCTAAAAACTTCAAATCTTATTCATTTTTTTTTTTCAAAGATGATCTTGAAATGATGTTTTTGAAAATGGAAGGTTCATATGATATATGTACAAAACAATTCGATAAGTTGAAAGGGTTATACAAGTAGGTGCCACTAATATAGGATGCAAGTAGTATCTTAAACTAAAAATCATGAAAAATTTAATTGTTACAAAAACTTTTGATTTGATTTTAGTCACCGCCAATTTTACATTTAGATTCGGTGAGGACCTAGCGCTTTTCATTTTTCAATAAAACATATTTTTTAACAAGAAAAAACAACGAAAATGAAATAAGGAGGTTTCTTCAAATGAGATAAACAAGTATTATTCATAAAAAAATGAAAAAAAAAGATAAAGAAAAAAAAATACTTGTATTCCTCTTTCTACTATTTTCATTTATCAAATTTCGTTAATTATTTGGAAGATGATTATGAATTATTTATCGAATTTCATTAATTATTTGGAAGATGATTATGAAATGATGGTTTGAAGAAAATAAACAATTCTATACAAAAGATGAAAATACTCCATTAAGGTGAAACACACAATTATTTGTCCAAAAATAATACACATATTTTCAACACGAAAAAGTGTAGAACAATATTAAGGAAGAGATTATATAGGTACCATCAACCACATTTTTTAATGGAATTGTATCCAAACCACCTGTTTACATCCAAAAAAATTCCTTATAGGCCCAAGACAATGGCTCACGAAAATTAAAAGTCCAAGATAAATACAAGGTCAGCCCAAGCAGCTTTGAGCGTGGAGAATAAGAAGGCATGGATGGTGCTGACAGAGCGCGAAGAAAACTGAGGCAAATGAGGAGCATCCCAAAGGAAAACAAGGGGAAAATGGGACTCATGCGGGACCCAATTCAGAAGTTGAGAGCTCATTCACCGCCTATAAATAGAGAATGAACCAGCTTCTCAAATGTCTGATAATCAACCAATCAAACTCAGTAAATTGATCTCAATCAATTTCTGAACCTATAAACACCTTTAACCAAGATTTCATGGTTTAAAAAATGTCGACCCTTGTGGCAAAAACTATTTCTTTCGACTTAGGAAATTAAGATGTAACTTCTCTTCTCACCCCTTCGAGGCATTTATGTATCTGTCTAACCATCTTTCTAACTGCTCCAAAAACAATGTCATAATGGTTAGCTTCATTTCCCCGCACAAACCTTCTTTTTTATCATTCAGTGTCATAAGGGTTACCCTCTTCCTGACTCACCAGTTTATGGACTTTCGGCTGAAGTTTGCTGAAGATCAACTTTCTTTCTGACCATTCAGTCATAATGGTTGATATTAATAACTATCGGCTCACGAAAAGTCATCCCGACTACCGGTCCACGGATACTACTCGTCCACCGTTTCACGAAAAGCCATCCTGACTACCAATTACACGGAAGGTCATCCCAACTGCCAACTTATGACTGGTCATTGAGAAACTCAAAACTCATTTTCGACGTCTTGCCGTCGCATTTTGAGTTTTCAGCCATCTCATGACATGATTTCCGACTGATATTCATTTCAGTTGACGATTTCCGGAATTTCTTACTTGTTACGAGTTTGAAAGATAAAGGGAATTTTTTTTTGTACTTATAATTTCAGTTGTGATTCAATTCCAATACTTTTACATTTCAGTACTCGTACTTTCATTTCTGTTTCAATACAAACTAGATTTTCTTAAATAAGTAATTGGTATTCGGGATACACCATCCGAACGTGGTTCCCAACTTATCAAGTCAGGATACCATCCTTGTGCATTGATTCGAGTGTTTCGATTCCGACTCGAGAGAATCTGAGACCATTGTCCATTTAACAACCGAAATAATAATGTCGCCAACTTGAATATCATGGTAAAATAAAATTTATGAACTTGAGTTACGTTGGAAGTAAATATTTTAAATCCTTGAAAAAAACATAGAAAAGAACAGCACATGACATTTTTTGTCTGACTGCTTCACAATCGCTTTGATTAGAAAAAAGGTTATTGGGCCGAAAATGGAACTCATTCACACTATCTAATAGCAGCTTCTACTAGTGGCACACATGCACTTGAGTTGAAAGACCTGCTTGCTTCGTGGTCTGCCCATCTAGAGATTGACTACAGTTAAAGATCCATCACATTTAGCCCATCTAGTATCTCTATACCTCATTATTCACCGCAAAATAAATTTCCATGAGTGATCCACCTCTCTCTCACTCCGTAAATAAGATTCCGCGAAAAGATACAACAAAAATCATCTCGGGATATTGGCTTCCTAAAACGAGAGAAACACTTTGTTCAAGAACATCATCCAATAATGTCCAAAAAGCAAAGAACTTTTTGTGGAGCAATGGACGACATTTTTTTACAGGAAATTGACACGTCGTTTGTCTCTTCCATAGTCACTGCATCTGCAAACTCCAACAACTTTGCGACGTGGCGTCCCCACTAAATTATAATACAATACACATAATTGAATACAACCAATAACAGCAATTATTTGCAGCTACACCTATTACCAATTTACTAGAATCAGCATCGGTGATTGTGTATTTTCTTTCCATCACCAGATCACACACACAAGTCAAAACAACTGAGACCGCTCACTCACTCACTCACTTAAAAAACCCTCTTCCCTCTACCCCTCAGGAATCAGCCCATGGAAGAAATTATACACTCTTGTTCTTCCCCAAATTTCTGCCAAGAAAACACAGCCACATTTCAACAGCGCCTCCAATTCATCGTTCAAAACAGGCCTGAATGGTGGGTGTATTCAATTTTCTGGCAAGCCTCCAAAGACAGCAACGACCAAGTTACTCTGTCATGGGCCGCCGGCCATTTCCGAAACACCCGAGATTTGGCATCCAAAAGAAGCAGCCGAGCGGCCAGCAACCACCAGCCCAAGTATGGGCTCAACAATCTGGACAGGAGGAAGATGGTGAACGGAGAAATTGAAGCTCTTCTTCATGAAGACGTGGACTTGGACATGAGGCTCCTTTTGGACCATGGAGATGTCACTGACTCAGAGTGGTTTTATTTTTACACCGTTTCTTTAACCCAGTCTTTCGCCGCCGGCCACGGCGGTGGTGGTAATAATATTCTAGGCCGTGCGTTTGGTTCTGGTGGTTTTGTTTGGCTTGCAGGTGAACCCGAGCTTCAATTTTATGAGTGTGAGAGAGTGAAAGAAGCAAGAATGCATGGGATTCAAACTCTGTTTTGTGTCGCAACTTCTTGTGGAGTTCTTGAATTGGCTTCTCTTGAAGTGATCAAAGAAGATTGGGGGCTTGTCCACCTCTCAAAGTCGCTGTTTGGATCAGACAATGTCAACAGAGTCTCAAAGCAGCATAGCACCCATGGATTGGTTCCCCTGCTTGAAAATGCTCTGTTTTCAGCTGCCCAAAAAGAGATCACCAGACAAGGTAAAGCAACACCAAGTGATGTTAATTAAAGCCGTCGCTAAATGTGGGGCAAATAATATCATGTTACTTAAAATATGGTTGTCATTTTCATTTTCTATAGTTGTCAATTTTGATGAATTAATTGAAGACGGAGTACAGTTTGGCAAAAGAAATATTAATGAAGAATAAAGAAAAAATAACAAATGGAAAAGTGAGAAAAGAAAAAGCAAGACCTTCAAAAAATAATGACAGTTGATTGGCACTTAGCTACCAAGCAATATAAATCCACGACCTTAAAAAATCATTTTACTCAAAATGTAGAGTAATTTTTGTTGGAATTGATGGTTTGAATTTTTTGCTTTGACCAGAAGGTGGTGCCAAAGAAGCTGCGGCCGTGAATGTAGGCGGATCATCATCAGACTCGGTCGGGCCTTCTGATTCTGTTGACGATATTTTTGTCTCCGAAAACACGGAGATCATTCGATCGTCAAAAAAGAGGGTAAGTTCATCGTCAAATTCAAACCATGGAACTGGAAATCGAGATCCAGCAATGGTAACCCATGTGGAGGCAGAGAGACAGAGGAGGGAGAAGCTTAATCATCGCTTCTATGTCCTCCGCTCTGTCGTCCCCAATGTGTCGAAAATGGACAGATCCTCATTGCTTGCAGATGCTGTGGCATACATCAATCAGCTCAAAGCAAAGGTGGACGACTTGGAATCGAAGATGGAAGCACAGGCCCAAAATAATCCCAAATTGGCCAATGTAAGTAATAATAGTAGTGATTCTCATTGCAGCCAAAGCACCAGCTCCATGGTTGATCATCATTCAAGTAGTAATCGAACAGCTGCGCCCGTGGAGGTAGACGTGAAGATTTCGGGGTCGGAAGCCATGATTCGAGTTCAATGTCCGGATCAAGACTACCCATATGCGAAATTGATGAACGCACTCAAAGGGTTAGGGTTACAAGTTTATCATGCAAGCATTTCGAGCGTGAAAGATTTGATGATTCAAGATATTGTGGCAAGAGTGCCTTATGGCTTCACTAGCGAGGAGGCTATGAGAGTTGGTATTATTAAAAGATGGTACAATTAGAGTGGGGATTATCATTCAATAATTAGCTTCACTATGTCGTAAGGTAATAATGGCGAGAATAATTTTTCATTGATTTTTTCTCTTCTTTGGTATTAGTTTGTTTTGTAATTGTAACTCAAATAAGTTGATAATTATGCGACACTTGTTTCTCAAGCTTAATATTAGTGGTTTATTTAATTAAACTATGGAGGAAACTATAATCATAATGGGTTTTTCTTTTTATAGGTAATATTGATATTAGGGATATAGATTATATTAGGAGTGAGCACAGTGTGGTTCGGTGCAGATATTGACAATATCTAAATCCAAACCGTAAAATTTTTAACAGTTTAATGCGATTTGAATTTTTTAAAATTATAAATGAAATCGTTTCAAATCAAACTCTTACAGCTTGGATTGATATGGACGGTTTAGGTATAATACAACATTTATACTATATGTAGACTATACAGACTCACCGTCATATTCCCAACTAAAACATCTTAAGGTTTTTTCATTCAAATATTCTTAATATGTAGAATCAAACTTTCAAACATTCCAACTAAAACATCCAGTAATATTGAAGTTTTTAAAACCAACAAAACAGAGCAACATTTACCAAATTTACTTCAAACATTCCAACCAAAATATTAAAAAATAACAACATAAATGAAACCAACAAAACACAACAACTAGGGTTTTACTTATGTATGTAAGAATATACGACAAATTTAAAAATTAATAAAATTAGTACATTAATTAATTAACAGTCGAGTTTAGATTTAATGATTTTTCAAAATGAAAATCCAAAAACAAACAGTTGGATAAATAACGATTTGAAAAAGTTCAATTAATGATTTCAACGGATTTATACCCACCCTTAGATTATATACTTAAACCACTATTTCCTTTATCTATTCCGACAGCTCCTCTTCCCTTCCCGCTGCCTTTTGGGGCAGCCCACTCAAGAAATAAAAAATGATATACTTTAAATATCAATTTTGTCCGTTATGATAGTTAAATTCGATATCTCCATTATCTTATTCAAGAAAAGCACCAATAAAGTAGCATGTTAAATCTTTTGTTAACACTGAAAGAATAAGTAAAGTCACTTTATGCAATCCTTAATTTTTTGAAATTGAAAGGAGAAAAATACACATTGAAAAGAATTAAAAATTAAAAAACTCATCATTGAACAATATAACTTGTTTTTCTCGTTTCGAAAATATTATGGATAACACATCTCTAAACACCAAGGTCGGCCATAGGATGAGGAAAATGGACTCAAGCCCTGGGCACAAAATAATATAGGGCGTAATAAAATAATATATTAATAATTAAATGAATCATACAGAGAGACATTATAAAGTCTTTCATGCCATTGAATACACCCAAAATACAAAATATGTTTAAGAGCATAGTGCATTTGGATAAAAATATGGGAAAACAAAATGAAAAGCAAAAATATGAGCCTTGTGTTGTAGGTTCTACATGTATTAATGTGTCTTCAATTACAAAAACAAAATGAAAAGCAAAAGAAAAGGGATAGAAAAATTAGAAGTTAAAAGACAAAATGAAAAGAAACAAAGAAAAAAATTGAAAGAGGAAAATAAATATAAAATATCATGAGTACTCATTACCCAATTGGTAGGATTTTAATAAACTCTCCAAAATTGAGAATGGATTTAAATGGGTATAAAACCCATTTGTACCTATGTAGGATAAGGATTTATCCATATCTTCGAAAAAAACCAATTTGGCCATTCCTACCGTCACTCTAGACTGGATCATTCAATTCCAACAACCCTTCTCTTCTTTTTGGTTTCATTCATATTGGGTATCAACCATTGTTTATGAGTTCCAACTTGAAATTTGAGACCAAGCAGTGGATATATTCATATTGGGTATCCCCCATTGTTTATGAGTTCCAACTTGAAATTTGAGACCAAGCAGTATATATATCCACCGGACCGTAAAACTAATGGCGGCAAACGAAAGCATTTAATCACTCTAAGTCAAAATCAAAACAAAAGAAAAGAAAGTAGAAGATCAAAACAAAATTAAGACAAAATCTCAAGGTTCCGGGTGGTTGGTGAGAACTCAACTAGCAAGAAGCAACAGTAAAGAGCTACAATCAAAGGAAACCTACCGGATTAGCAACAAAGATTTACAATATTAAAGCAATCAAACATCTTGAGCCCTTTGGAGGAGGAATTACGCACAGAAAAGAAAACTACCTATTTGGCTCTGCGATCATTTCTCTCCCCACTGTTATTCTCCGGGCATGCCTTCCACAAACATAAAACTTTTATTGGAAATACTCTTGTTTTTATTCACCCTGCATATAATAGCTGATTCTTTGATTCGACGAAGAATCATCATTATCTTCAAGTTCTGAGCTTGCTCAAGAATATACCTCGAAACTCAATTGCATTAGATTCCCTAACAATAACCTATCATTACCTCCTCAAGCTTTTGTATAAAAGCAGGGTTTTTCGATTTCCAGTAAGTCAGTAATCCATACTAGGCCCGGAACCTTCCTACAAAGGCGACAATGAAACAAGAAGAAGATAAATGGAAAATTTCCTAGATGAAATGAATAGTTTTCCAAACAAAAAGCAAGGAAAATGTGCTATGTTTTTTACCATACATGACAAATGGACAAATCAGAGACAGGAGCGATACTTTTACTTGCATAATTTCTGGGTTTACAAAATAACTTCAAAGTACCCAAATTAGGCATTCCTCTAAAAAGACAGACCATGGCCGGGACAAGGATATCACGCAATCCCCAATGATAGAAAGAAAAAGAACGTACATTATCTAATGCTGGCATCAAACCTCCCCTGAATAGAACCTGCAAGAGATCAACACAAAACCCTAAATATGGAAGAAAGTGGTATCAGTAACAATAAAACTATATGCAATATTTACCAAACGTATGTTAATAGAATCATATAGTTGATCCGTCAAAAGATTAAAGCCATAGAAAGTAAATTCAGTCTAACATTTCAAAATAAAACAAGACGAATTTGTTCATTCTCACAAGTGAAATGAAAAATAGACCAAACTGAATAACAAACTCTTTTATGCATAATTACATGGATAACAATCAAACTAGACCAAAATGATAAATACTAAATTTTGCCAAGAAAAAATCAAATAGACTCAAGAGTAGTGTTTGTTTACCATGGTGATCTGAGTGTTTAGACTAGGATCTTTTACCCTGTGTGTATTCCAAATAGCCGCAAGCACATTTTGAAAGTCATCTACTTCAGGTAATAGTATAAGCCCAAATGTTTCTAGACGAGTCAACTTCTCTAGATTTTGATGAATGAACAATTCCGCCGACCATTCCATACGTTTGATATTTGGAGCATATATATTTAATGAGCACAGTCCTCTCCATCACACTCATACTCAAATGATTGCAAGGAGGAGCTTTGGATGGTGAAGTTTTCAATTCCACGATAGTTAAAAAGACTTAACTCCTTAATCTTTTCCAGGAACAGGAGATCTATTTGAGAAGCTCCTCGTCTATATAAACATTTCTCAAGCTAAAGCATTCAAGACTAAAGGAAAAAGTGAAGAGCGTCTTAAGCTTTATTGCCAACTTCCATCGAAAGCTCAACACTAATGTCCTCAATGATTCACAACCAAGGACACAAGAAGGTACTATTGGGGTCTCATCACATTCTTCCTCTATATATCAATCTCAAGATCAAAGTACTTCAACATTACACATTATTGCATTCTCTACCCACACGATCTGAAATTATCATCTCTACGTTGGCATGTTATTCATCGAACACGACGAAAATGCTGTCTCAGATAATATTCATTGTCGCAGGGTCCTCTGCCAAATGTATCTCCCAATGAACACGAAAGGATTGTATCTTACTAATCCTACAATGTATGCACAAGAACTTGTCCAATGAATTCAACAACCTTATCCGCTTCTCACAAGTGGATACACAGGCATAGTCATTGCTAGATAAACCAAAATCCAATGATGATGTTGAGAGATAAAGCTCTCTGCATACTTTGGACGCACAGCCAAAACGAGTGAGGTCTGATATGTCGAGGAAGGAAAGACTGGCGGGAAACATCATCAGGAAGATTACGAAAAATGACTTCCATCAAGATTGGGTGTGGATTGATCTTCCAAACTATAATTTAGAAGTTAAAATTGATATTCCCTCCTAGTTCCTATCAAATTGAAAACTTGTGTTAGAAAAAAAAAGAACAATTGAAAAATAAAGTACTAGACATTAAACTAGAACTGTAGTTAAAATTCCATATCCATATTGCATGGTAGCATATAAAAATCTAACAGCTTGAAATAGCCTTAAGAATGGCATACTTGAACTGTTCAATTTTTTCCAAGTTATTTTCAGGCAAAGTACCAACTACCGGAACCTAAAACTCACCCGAAATTAAGTGCAAGCAGAATTTGAAGCAGCACAGTTTAAGTCTTATTTTAGAATGCACAGGATTCAAACTAAATAGTTCAGATCAAACACTTTCGCCACTTGAAACTCTTTACTCCGACTGCAAGTGAAGCCCACCTGCAGCTCAACTTCATCTAACCTAATCATTAATTTAATTGAATTTTGGGTTGATCGAGGCTTGTAGACATAGGCCCAAAAGTAACACCCATCAGCCTAACTATTTCACAAAAATGCAATTTTGAAAAGCCAATACTAAATTTACATATACAAACTTCATTAAACAACGACCCAAAAGTGAAAGACATCGACTTTAAGTTCAAATTTCTGGGCTTTTGTTCAATCTATAATGGGACCAACAGAAAGCACAAATTTTAAAGAAAATTTAGATAATGCATGTGTTCAATCAATATCAGTTAACCAAAAAGAATCCATTAACATGCATCCACAGGACCGCAAGTACCCAATTAATCAAAAACTCAGTACAACCTAAAAACATAAGTATCTCAAATAATTCATCCCAAAAACTCACTCACCAACCGCTCGACATGCCCATGTTAAATTAAAGAGCGTAATCTCATGGTTGTACCTCAACTTTAGTGCGCTATTTGATGAATTTACGTTCTCAAAACGCTCTTCGAACAACAATTTCGATTTGGAGAAGCTGATTGAAGCCGCTGATATGCTTGGAGTTCTTCGGGTGTGCTCGTCGAAGTGGGTTTCACGTGGAATGGATTTTTATTGTTTTAGCTGGGTTTCACGTGGAGTGGATTTTTATTGTTTTAGCTTCATAAAACGGGTCGGGCAATACAACTGGGAATATGGGTACCAGTTTCTTACTTGAAATAGCACGTGTCTTACCGAATTCTCCTCATTGTTTCGGTACTCTCGTACTGGGAAAGCTCTATATTTATCTGGTTTCTCTTTCCTGTGGATATCTGTTGAGTCGTTGAAGTTTATTACAAAACTGAAAACCAAGATTAATGTAACATTTGGCGAAGTCTAATATAAATATTACGACATTTTTCTAACTTAACGAAATTTAATATAAATATTTTATTAATATTGGATTTATAAGGGGAACCAAGAAGACCTGGTTCTGAAATTTTATGAAATCTTTGAACTTATAAATATTTTTCTACTAGCGGAATCCAATTCTACTTTCATCTTCAAGCCAGAAGATGAGTTTATAGGCAAAATTGGCGGGCACTTTTCAGTATAACCAAAGATATCTGTTTACAAGAAGAATTACATAATTTAAGTATGAAATTAAATGACTTTTTAATAAAATTCTACATATATATTATATATGCACACTCTCTAAGCTCAAAAACTGAAATTGAAATCAAAATGAAAATCAAAATCAAAATCAAGGTGTTGGGGAACCACCGTAATTAAAATCCCCTTGAGTGGAGGACACAATCTTGATCAACATAGCTAACACCTCCTTCATGTTAGGCCTTAACTGAGGTGCCTCAGCTGTGCACTTTATGCCCACCTTAAGAAGCTCACACATCTCCTCTGCCCCATCCACTATCCCAAACCCCATAAGCATCGTCGGAATCACCGCACGGTTGAATCCCAACTGCCCATTTCCCATCACCCTTCTTGCCCATTCCACAAGGCACTCCTCCCCTCCGTCCACCGCTCTCCGCCCCGTTGCCAGCTCCATTACCAACACCCCATAACTATAAACATCTCCCTTTGTTGTTGCTTGCCATGTTTGCCCATATTCCGGTGCAACATAACCAATTGTCCCCGCCACCATTGTGCTCACATGACTATCCCCAACATCAACTATTCTCGCCAACCCGAAATCCGTCACTCTTGCCTTGCCTTCTTTGTCAAGCAACACATTGCTAGCCTTCACATCGCGGTGCACAATAGCAGGGTAGCACTCATGGTGTAGAAACACCAGTGCTCTTGCCACATCAACTGCCACATCAACTCGCCTTCTCCACGTGAGCCTTACTTTATCTGATATATGATCCTCTAAGCTCCCACCTTCCATGTACTCATAGACTAATATTTTTTCTGACCCATAAAGGCACCATCCATGAAGTGTTACAAGATTTGGGTGCGGCCAGCCGATGCCATTTCCACTAAGAACCTCCATTTCAGCTCTGAATTCTCTTTCACCTTCGAGCCCTTTTCTTTGAAGCTTCTTCACTGCAACTACTCTCCCATCAGGCAACATTCCCTGATAAACTGTCCCAAACCCTCCCTTCCCAATTATTCTCTCTTCTGAAAAATTGCAAGTGGCTTTCAGAATGTCACTATGTGTGAACGCTGTCTTGTCCAGACGAATGACCTTGACAGTGTCTGATAGCCACGGGGATGATCCGTTAGAGCTTGAGGCCAAATCATGCCGGTACTTCATGTCCTGTAACAGATAACCCGGTTGCTGCGCTCTCGACCTTTTTCCGAATAAACACACTATGAATGACAAAACCCCACATATCAACACAGCAACTATGAGAACAAAAACAACCATATATGCAGCAAACTTCGTATGCCTTTTTGGGTCCCCATTTGGCTTATTTGTCGGGGGATATGTGGAGTTGTCAATGAAAATTGGAAGTTTCAGAAGAGGGTCACCAAAGTAGGATTCTTTTTCAAATGTCGCAAGCTGCCCACTTGAAGGAATGACACCAGAGATTAGAGGATTGAATGAAATGTTGAACTTGCTGAGCTCTGCCAAGCTGTTTAAGCTCACAGGAAATGTGCCAGAGAAGTTATTGTAGGACATGTCAAGATTCTGCATGCATTTAATGTTCCCAATTTGCATTGGGATTTGGCCTGAAAGGTCATTCTTGCTGATATTGAACACTACAAGTGGCAGTTGACCAATCCCTTCAGGGAGCTCTCCATTGATCCTATTGGAACCCAAATTGATCATACTGAAATTCTGCATCTTACCGATATCTGGAGGGAGCTGACCTGAAAAATGATTCCCACTCAGTTGCATATACCCAGAGATTTGAAGTGTTCTTACTGCAGAACCAGCAGCACAAATCGGAAAAAGACCATTCCCTTTAAGAAGACGGTCCCATATCTTTCGACAGCTCTTCCTCGTGAGGATTGTATATACAAAACTAAATGGAGGGTAATCTGCAGGAATCCATCTCTTCATTGCTAGGCATTCCCCTGATCCTGCAATGATCTGATCAGTGTCTTGATTATTCGTGTCAAATGTTCGCTTAACATTTTTTCCAATTCTTGTCAGGTCTGGCGGGATTTCTCCCGAGAGCATGTTGTTGGCAAGGTTAAGCCAGAGCAAGCTAGTACAATTTCCCAACGACGGTGGGATTGGGCCGGTGAGAAAATTGTTTGCCAGCATCAACCACAGGAGAGACTTCAAGTTTCCAAAGGTGCTGGGGATTGCGCCCGTTAAGGTGTTGAAAGAAAGATCCACGGCTTGGAGGGAAGCAATGTTTCCATATTCAGCCGGTATAGTCCCAATGAATTGATTGTAGGCAAGGATCAAGAACTTCAAATTTGGCATTTGAGAAATTTCAACTGGTAATGGACCTGTAAAATTATTGTGGCTGAGGTCTAACCTTGAAACATTGTATAGCTTGAGAATTCCAGATGAATATAACCCGCCCGTGTATGAGTTTGAGTGCAGCACAAGAAACTTCACCTGTGTGAATCTCCCTAAAATGGCTTGTATATCTCCTCCAAAGTTGTTCCTGCTCAAATCCAAGAAGGTCAAATTGCTCAAATTCAAAAGGGTTTCTGGGATCACATTGGAAAAACTGTTGTTGCCCAAGAACAAAGCTCGAAGACCCGAAATTGTTCCAATCTCAGGTGGAATTGGACCACTAAATTTGTTTCCCCATAGATTCAGTAAGACCAGCTTCTGACAGTTTGAAATCTCTGCTGGAAATCCACCAGCAAAAGCATTTTCCGACAAGTCCAAATCTACCAAACTACAGTTGTTTGCGAAAATGGAAGACGAAATAGGCCCACTAAGATAGTTTTCAGATACTGAAAATTCCCTAAGCCTAGTGAATCCATTCCATATCCCACCATTGAAATAGTTCGAGCTCAAATCCAATAACTGCAAATTCAAGCATTCATCAAAGCTGTGATCAATTTTACCGGTAAAGTTATTGCCGGACAGATTTGCGACCACCATGCTATTGCAAATTCCGGGAAAGCTCTTCCCCAAATCGCCATAAAATCTATTGACAGCCAAATCAAGAACCTCCAACTGATGCAACCCATTCAACTTCAGCTCACACTCAAATATATTATGTGACAAATTGAGGTATTTGAGGTTGTGGCATTGACTTAGGTCCTCCGGTAGGGGTCCACTCAAAGTGTTGCTGGACAGATCAAGACGCGAAAGTGCCGTGAGTGCCGAAAAGTTTCTGAAAATTTCGCCGTTGATTTCGTTGCCGGAGAGCTCCACGATGGTGACTCTGTTGTTGGTGCATGAAATTCCCGGCCAGTCGCAGGGGTTGCTGCTCTGGTTCCATTTCGAGTACTTGCCTTGGTTTACTCTGTTGTATTGTTGAAGAAATGATTTCAAACTTAGCAGAACCTCTCTGTCTATGTCTAGAGAATCTCCGGCAACGGCAGAAGCTGCTGTAAAACCCAGAGACAATGTCATAAAATATACTCTGCGGTTAAACAAAACACAAACATCATCCAAAAACGTTAACGAATTAGCGATGAAAAATATATGAGTACCTGTGAATAAGAGCATGGAAAACAATACGAGCCATGAATTGGTCTTCTCATTTGAATGGTACATGTTACAGTGGCTGATCTTTCGTAGTTGCGAAATCTTCGGTGACGATGCGGTAAAGAATCGATTATAAAACTGATGGTAAAAATCGAAAAAAAATTAAAGAAATATAATTTATAGATTAAGAACATAAGAATGTGTGAGAGTTTGAGCATGTTGGAATGTCTTTGAGAATTGTAAATAATAAATAGTGTAATTTTGAGTAATGCGGAATGACACGCATAATGCACCGAAAAACCTCTCGTAGATGCGGCGCCGCCTACAGTGAGGCTAGTATGTCTTAGTAAATAGCGATTCTGTTGGCAACCATAATTAGATAATTATGATTGAGTTAAAGATATTACCCTTAATTTTAACAGCTAAAGTTTGATAATACCCCGAATAACAGGGAAATCTATCCTGGGTGGGAGCAATAATCCTCACATAAACATTTTTGGGAAAAAAATGAAACAACCTAATATTAAAGCTCCAAAATTTAGGTTTCTCAGGCAAGCACAAAGACTTAACACTCAAAACAAATAAAAAAAAATTAGGGGAAACAAAAAGGGGTTGGTATTTTGAATACCTTGAAAGCCTTCGTTTATGTGCATATGTTGCTTCCTGACAACAAAACGAAGCCCAGCTCTTTACCCTTGATTAAAAAAACAAAACAAACCGTTCGTCAGGAATTCTGAGTAACTTACGTAGAAACTTATGGATAAAAATCGTAAACTAAAATGTGGAGTCCATGAATTTTAAATAAAAAGTACTAATCTACCAATTGCCAAGTAAAAACAGGGTCTAAACTCCACATCCATGAAAGAAAGAAAGAAAGAAAACAGATACAGTAAAAAAAAATTAAAAAGTACTAATCTGGCATTAACTACTGCTGCTGAAACAAACCCGAAACAAAAACAATAAAAAGCAAAAAATACAGCATCAATTAAGCCAACAAACGTCAATTGGATGAAAAGAAAAGATGACCATTTCAATTAAATTTGAAGTGTTGAAACCTATAGCAGGTAAACAACCAAAGAGATTTGAACTAAACCATAAACTTCTAAGAACAGACAAATTCAATAGGCAAATTTTGTTTTACCTGGATGGGCATACTATTACTCAGTGGCTCAACCAAGCAGTTCTTTCTACATTCAAATGAAGCTCAATCAGTACACTAAATTGAAAGACTGATAAATGGATAAATCATCAAAGCCACAAACTTTCACTATTTTTCCCTCATTTTTTGAGCAGCAAAAGAAACTACAACATAAGAAAAAAGAATTCGATAAGAACTTATTAAAGATCTCGGGTATCTGATACAAACCCATTAATTGAATCAAACATTAGAAATCAAAGAAATGTGGAATTGTTGAAACGCAAGCTTCAACATACAGTCCGACCACCCCAAATCCTCAGCAGCCAAGTGGAACCCAAACAACGAAAGACAACCAACTAAGAAGCTCAATTTTTTTTAAAAACAGTATAAATCCCATTGTCCAATTCAGTAGCAGATATCAAAACCCCCGAAAAAAAACCTCAGTAGCAGAGAAGAATCTGCTATTTACCCCCCAAAAAAACCCGACAAAATCACCTAAAACTACGCAACCAACTGTGTTCCATCCTATTTGCCCATGTTCTCTACACCTGGGTATAGTATACTGCCAAAAAAGTTCGAATAACTTATCTTTACAGAACACAAACATCATCCAACAACATAAACTTCAACGAATCAGCGTCGCAAAAAATATGAGTACCTGTGAATAAGAGCATGGAAAACAATTCGAGCTAGCCATGAATCAGTCTTCTCATTTGAATGGTACATGTTACAGTTTCTGATCTTTCGTGGTTGCAAAATCTTCGGTGACGATGCGGTAAAGAATCGATGATAAAACTGACGGTTAAAAATGGTAAAAAAAAAATTAAAGAATTATAATTTATAGATTAAGAACATAAGAATGTGTGAGAGTTTGAGCATGTTGGAATGTCTTTGAAGAGACAGAGGGCGCCTGCATTACTATACATACACGAAACCCAGAGTTGGAACAACAAATTTTTCTTGTTATTTTTATTTTAATTTAAGTGATTTATTCTTAAATTAATGATTATTGGTTGAAAATACGTAGGGTGTTGCATGATTGGGATGATTAGTTAAAGCTGGACTCTTACCATTGCAATTTGCTCGGAGTGAGGTAGGGGGCCATTGAGCCGCCCACGTTAACAGGGTTGATTGGACCGGCTTTCGAATTTGACTCGAGACTCGGGAGAGAAGAGACGGACAAGCGACATACAGAGAGTCTCATGTCCGTGTCTTTGCTTTCACGTTGGTTTGTTTGGATTCTAGAATTGACATTCTTGTTTGAATTCTGTCATAAAATGACGTTATTATTATGTATTAAGTATAAGGGGAAATTGTTATTATTATCCCCGAATTTTATTTTAATATTAAATATGGTTCATGAACTTCATTATTAGTAGTAAAGATTTCTGAATTATACTCAAATATATACTAATCATCATTCCATTAAAATGTTAACGAAATTCTGTTAAAATTAAGAGTATGATTGTCTTTTTATTGTTTTAAAAAATTCTCACTTTTTTACTAATTGTTGCTAGGACCTAAATTTTACCCTAATGTTAGTTATAGTGCCTAAACTTTATTATTAGTTCAGGCACTATAACTCATAAACTGGTACAAATTTTACACCAATATTTCTAAAGCTCCTGCAACTAATAACATAATGCAAAATTCAACTCAAGTTACACAAAATCTGACAAACTGAGAGGTAAATGTATCAACTTTTCATATTCATATTATCTAGAGGCATGAACAATATTTAATATTTAGGGTAAAAACTAAAAATAACCCTCCATCTACTACTTGTGGATAAACATGAAGAAGAAGAAAAAAAAATTGGCAAAAATCAAAATCACTCTCATGAATTTGGACCATTATGATATTTACCAAATTGCCACTCAGTGGAGTTGAGTACTTTGAAGTTGAATTCACTAGTAACCCGTGTAATCCATTTAATAAATAGGTCGTACTAGAAACTCATTTAACTTATAATCGTTTGACTCGTTTTGTCAGGGCCCACCCCTAATCCCCCAGAATTAGGGACTAAACCCTGCTCCCGTCTGACACCCCAAAAACGAAAAACCGGAACAACCTCACGACTACATTGTCAAACGCAGGAGAATTTAAAACAATCCGAGAGTCAATATTATACAGAGCATAGTACCAAACTAAGAAAATCAAAAACCGATAAACAAAGTACACGCACAACGGAAACTCGGAAACACTCCGGGAAACTCTCGAGTACTCTATGCCTCCGACGCTGCCTCAACGTCAACCCCCGCGCTAGCTCCACGACCTGGAGGGCAATTAAAAACAGAAGGTGTGAGTGGACCATAAATAAAAATAATAGTTTCGAAAACCGTTTAATAACCAAACCAGGGTTTTAGCCCTCCGTTTTGAAAATATACATGCATAACCCATTAGTTGGAAACAGTTATGAATCACATAAGGATCGTCATAAAACCAGTTGCAGAATCAGCATAAAACAGTTACATAAAACATAAATACCAAGCAATCATTATCCGATCGAACCTGCTGGACCTATCCGAGTCTTTAAACTCAATAACCAGGCCTCAATAATCCGAGTCTTTAAACTCCGAGTCTTTAAACTCAACAAGCCTACGGGAGAAATATCAAGATATCCGAGTCTTTAAACTCCCGATTCTTTAAACTCAATCCGGGTCTTTAAACCCAATCCGGGCCCGTCCCCCGTCAATCACAATCCGGGTCTTTAAACCCAATAACCAGATCCAGCAAATCCAATCCAAAACCATTTGAAAACCATTTCTAAATCCATATCCAAATTCGAATCCGAAATCATTGGTCCGAAGCTCTTTCGGCATCCAGAACGGTCATTCCGAACCCAAATCCAGAAATCCACTTTTCAACTTTAAAACCAAATTTCGCTTTCCGAAATCCGATTCTAAAACCGAAAACCTTGATCATCGAAATCATGTTCCAAAACCCTTTTATAATCATTGAAAACCCTTTATCGTTTGAAATCCCAAATCATGGCATCGGCATCAGAATTCAAACCTTTCTCGTAAAACGTGCTAAAAACCGAACTTCCTCGAAAAACGTGTAATTACGTAAAACCAACATAGCAGAGTCAATCATCATAAAATCACATGTAAAACCATAAAACAATTATAGAAAAGCAGTTATGCATGTTTAAGTATAAGGAAGGGGTCCACTCATTGATACCGGGCACGTCACTCGCGTCCCGTGTGTCCCTTACGTTCCTCAGCTTCCTCGGGGATTCCCGATCCTGTCAACAGTCACCAAACTACGTTACTAATACGTCTACTAAGGTCCTCCTAATTTTCTCTAATTTTCCCGAACTTCTAAACATAACAAACCGAGACCCTAAACCTTCAACCTAGTCGAACTAACCTCAAACGACGTCCGATTAACCCGAAACCTATCCCAAAATATCCGTTACAACCTCTAGACCAAAAACCTAGTTGGAACTTTCCCCAGAAAACACCCCACGCGCCCCCACGCGCAGTCCAAAGTGGCTGCGCGTGGGCCTCACGCGCCTGCACACAGACTACTGTTCATCGTCTTTCTCAGCTACTCGACCGGTCTGAACCGACGAGAGCGGTTCTCTGCCGTCCGTCCACCATTTCTGCTCCTCTTTTCACCAAACTCTTCGTCCTCTTCCCAGTAATCGATTCCCCTACTCCAAACACTTCAACACAATCTCTAACCCGTCGTCCCTAGCTCGAAACAAAACCCGTTCAATCCCCTGTTTTTCAATCCGACCACCTGCACACTTCCCCTTCACGGCTTCCACACCAAAAGGTTCCTAAGGACCTAAGGAATCAATTAGCACCTACCAGACCTGTAACGACCCGTCCCAAATTCCAGGATTAGTTTAGTGACTAAACACGATTAGTGAGGATTAGTGAGGCTAATCGGTGATTAGTTAGGCGAAATCGGACAAACGATGCGAAATGACCGTTTTGCCCCTAGGCGTGGTCAAAATGTTGACTTTTCATTCGGGCGGTCAAATGGACTTTGACCGATGACCGCGACGTAGTTCGTGACGTCACGAGTTCATAGACAGGTGGCACGTTCAATTCCGACGTTCGAGGAGGAAGTTATGACGTTCAGAAGTTTAGGGGCATTTTGGTAATTTTGGTTAAAAAGGGGCAAATGTTGACTTTTGACCGAGAGGTCCGAAGACCGTTACGTAGATCGGGACGATACGAATCTGTAGACAGGCGGCACACTGAAATCGGACTTCGAACGGGAGAGTTATGGGTCACGGAAGTTCGGTTTCACTATGCACGTACTTCGAGACGGGGCTGAGTTGGCAAATTCTGATTGGCCAGATATTTTGAGTGGGTCCCATGGATGAGTGACAAGTGTCACTCATCCCATTGGTTAAAACCCCTAAAAAGGGGATCTCACTTAATTAAATAATATTAATTAATTAATTTTATAATCTAATCCGCACCTCATTTAATCCTAGCCCTCCATTCTATATTTAATCTTTCAATCCTCACCGTCAATTCCATCTCCCTCTTATCAGCCATCATTTTTCTTATTTTCTTCTTCAAACCCGCACCCCCCTCCATATTTCTTCTTCATTTTCCATTTTCATTCTTTCCATACAAATACACAACACCACCCCAATCCTCCATCAAGTGTGACCGTGTGAGAGTGAGGGCATGACTGGGATGAGGAGGAGGACACGACGGCCGGCCATGGTGGCTCACGGCGGAGGCTCACGGCTGGTGAACCCGTGAGGTAAGGAAATGTCCAAAAATTCAAATTTCGGTTTTGTTAGTTTTTGTTCGATTCTAAGGATTGGGAAACATTTCTGGGGACTCTAGGAAGCTAATAGGATTAGTTTTGGGGGTTGTGATGGCTGGAAATGGCCGTGAACGGCGGGAGAAAATCCGGCCACCATTGATGACGGATGAAGGTGCGGTTTTGGGTGTTTAATTTGGTTTTAATTAGCTAGAAAGATAGGAAATAGGATTAGGAGTATATTAGGATCAAAATGGGATGAAATGGACCTTGAATCGGTCCAAAAACCGGAGAAAACCGACGGATGAACAGTACTGTGAACAGTATCATGAATAGTAAGCTAGAGGTTGAAGACGATGAACAGTATTTTCGACCTTCTAGGGGCGCGTGAGGACGTGTGGGCCATAATTTGGGAAAGTGTTCAACACGGGAAATCTTCTATTCGATGTAACGAACATTTTGGGATTGGTTTCGTGTGGATCGGATACCGTTTCGATATGTTTCGGGGCATCGGAAGGTTTAGGGTCGATTTAAAAATAGTTAAAAGTTCGGAAAAATTACGATGCTTTAATGGGAGGTTAATTAAGTAGTTAGTAACCTTCTATTAAAATTTGGACAGGTTTGGGAGTTCCGGTGATGGTGATCGGCTCGGGAGAGCCTATGATACGCAAATCGAGGCGGCAACTCGGACGGTCTGTGAGTGGACCTTGTTTTCTAAATTGGTGCTTGCATAAATGTTTATTATATGTTTTATTACATGTTTGATGATGCCTTGGGTGCATTTGTATGTGGTTACGTATAAGCACGTATTTTGAGGTTTCGGCCTTATACGGTGCTTATACGGCTCTGTATTTCTTTATTGGTCTAAATGAACTGGTTTTGGATTTCTAAAAGGATAAACTCGGGTATGAGACCCATTTGGTTTTGTCTCGGGCATATGACCTCAGATTTCTGGCACGGTGCCCAGCTGATGTCATATGTTCGGGCACGAGACCCAGTTATTTTACAGTTTATGATTTCGGGTCAGGGACCCTAGATGGATTTCCAAGTTCATGACGGTTTATGGGAACCGGCATGAACTCTGGAAAGGTCATTATGGTTCATGATGGTTTATGGGAACCGGCATGAACCTTTGTCAGGTCATTCTGGTTCATGACGGTTTATGGGAATCGGCATGAACCCTGGTTAATAGATGTTATGGATCATGACGGTTCAAGGGAATCGGGCATGAATGTTTATGTTATGTATATATATATGTATTCATGTTAAAACCCGGACATTCGAGGATTTTAATATTGTAATTTAATATTTGAATTGACGTTTTTACCCTTGTGAATGGTATGGACAAATTGGTGACTTTTTGATTGGTGGGTCAAATGGACTTTAACCAGTGACCGTGACGTAGTTCGGGACGTCACGAGTTCATAGACAGGTGGCACGTCCAATTCGGACGATCAGGGAAAAAGTTATGACTATCGGAAGTTCAGGGGCATTACCGTAAGTTGGACTTCACGTGCGAAAATGTTGACTTTTCGTTTGGCAACTAATTTTCACATGACTCAAGGACCGTTAGGTAGGTTTCGATACCCTGAGTCCGTAGACAGGCGGTACGCCGAAATCGGACTTCGTATGGCTGAGTTACGGGTCTAGAATGTGAAGGGCATTATGGTAATTATTGAACCAGGGGAATTTTGGTCATTTCGCCCCTGGTACTGTAGCAACCGCGGGGGGACATGGGCGGCACCACCATGTGCGGTGGTTCAAATGTGCAATTGTTTATTCAATTGTGTGCTGGAAAGATGGGAGTGTCTGATGCTTTAGAACGTGGTCTGTTGCATCCACCTTGCACGACCCCATTGTTAATTCAAGTTTGAAGCTTTTCGGGGAACATTTTTCAGTGGACAAATTGGACTCCCACGAGCCTCTGGGACGGCTGAGGTTATTTAAAACTGATTAGAACGTGAGTGAGCATCACTCTGATGCTGAAAGAACTGAGAACAGGTGAGGAAAACCAGAGAAACCATATCGGGCAAAATTGGAGGGAAAATCGGGTTTTGATTTCTGGTGACTGTTGGACCAAACGAGGGCCTGGTTTAGTCTTCTGGGAGTGTTTGGAACTCAACCACATCGAAATCGAAGGCCATCAGCCACGGGTGAGCTGGGACGGTGACTGCTGTTTTCAGGGAAATCGCAGAGCTTGGGACGACAAGCTTCAGGTACTTTCAGACACAATTGATTGTTCATTTTGGTTCGTTTTGATCCTTTTATGCTTCCTGTGAAGTTAATTGGACAATGGGTTTGAAACCAGGGAGTTCTGGTGATTGACCCGTTTGGTTGATCACGGGTCGAGGGTCCATTTAAGGGACCAGTGAGGTTAATTGTCGACTCAGAACCTAAATTGGATAGTTAATGAACATGTTAGGATCAAATTGGATTGAAATCGAGTAATAATTGATGGGTATTCAACCCGGTCAAGCCGCGAGTGGCAGGCCCGTATTACAGACAGACGGGTGAAGGTGGTGACACTGTAGCTACAGTGTCAGGCGCGTGACTTTCACGCGCAGCCACTTTGGGCGGCGCGTGAGGGCGCGTTGAGCCTTATCTCCGACCACGATCAACATGACTTTTGTTCCTCTCATCATTCTGAACATTTTTGGTGAATTAACCATGTTGATCTGAGATAAGTTTTGATGGGTCAGTTTAGGGCCGGTTGTCTCGGGAAACGTGTTGGACGGTTTCCCCGAGCCGGTTTCTGTTTCGAGTTATTTGGATAAATGTTTAAGACTTGTTGTGACCCTTACGTATGTTTTGGACTGACAGGAATTGTACGATAATCCCGGTACAAGTTCGTACGCACAGTTTCACCGCGGGATCGTACAGTGAGTGGGCCCGTTTTCATTAAACCCTTGCATGCTTAAATGTTTTCTGATTTACTTATATGTTCACATGCTGGAATCGATAAATGGTTTTGATGATATTGGAATTTCGGTTATGGCACGTTTCACGGTATCTGGGCATGAGACCCGTTTGATGAAACGTAACGATCGGTTCGGATTTTACCTATGTATACATATATGTTTTGCATGTGGATATCAATAAAATGTATTTGGTACTGCACTGTATAGATCCATTCTTATGATACTGTCTCCTCCGGATGAGGTACCCCGGAGTGGTCACGGACGTCTAGTACGTCCAGCGTCTATGACGCTAAGCATCGGGGATGCTGTAACCGAACAGGGTTCGGGGATTGAACTCGGAATTGAGACCCGAGTGGCACGCGTAGCCTTGTGATTGTGACCTTATTAGACGTGAGGGACGTCAGACATCAGGGATGTCGGATTGGAGTGTATAGTGCAGTGGCTAAAATTATGTTTATGGTATTATTATATGCCTTATGGTTTATATTATATGATTGATGGTTTTAAATTCGGTGGCATGCATGTTTGGAAAACGGAGGGGTAAATTATATGTTTTACTTATCAAATGATTTTATAAACTTGAGTTTCGGTCCACTCACCCTTATTGTTTTGGTAACCCCTCCAGGTCGTGCTATTGAGATAGACGAGGAACCTGAGGCTGAGGCATAGATCCACTTCTGCGTACCTGAACCCCTGTTGGGTGGTGTACCCGCAGGTTTATGTTAGAGTCGTGCTCGCAACTTGTCCTTTGGATTTCATCCCTTGTCTGACATCTGTTTAATTCGGATTTGATGTATAACTTTAATTTGGTTATTTATGCATTTGATATTTTTGAGGTTAAAATTGGTATGAATTATTGGGTGTCAGACGGGAGCAGGGCACGTCCCCTTGTCGTCCCTGTGGGATCGGGGTGGGTCCTGTCAATTCATATACCTTCCTTTACTTCTATTATCTCCTCCGGGGAGGGTCGTTGGCCTGAGTGGACCCCGGAGTAGTCACGGAGCACCGACTGAGTGGAGTCACCCCCCAGTTGGGTTCCTTACTCTCAGGAAGGTTATGATTACTATTACCTCGGGTAGGGTCAGTGGTCTGCGGACATTGTTCTTGACTTTGAGAAGACTCGGATTGAGACCTGGGTAGCAGGCGCGTAGCTTTGGAAACCGTGACAGGATTGGTTGTGTGAATTATATGTGTATATGATATAAATATGATATATGATATGTGATGTGTGGTTACACAGGATTTGAGCGGTGGCTCGTGTACTTGGTTTATTTCTGGTTTGGGCCGAGTCCCTTGTGGATTTGGGCAGTGGCCCGTATGGTCGTTTTCATTATGGTTATTTCAATCTTGGTTTTGGGCTTAGTCCCACATATGGTTCTTTCGGATAAATGGTTTTCGAATGCATGCATGTTTTTTAGTGAAGGGTACAAATGTCTTTTCGATAAACTGTTTTTATAAACTCTTGTTTTGTCCACTCACATCTTTTAATGTTTTGACTGCCTTTCAGGTTGACATTGGATGTGGACTGTAGCAGAGACCGAGATATCACATACCTCCTCCGGATCCTGCCGTACTCTGATAGCCCGGGAGGGCAAAGGTCGAAAATATCCCTTGTCTGACACTTCGTGTCAGACGGGAGCAGGGTCATCCCGCGTTAATCCCGGGGGGATTGGGATGGGTTTTGTCAAGACCCCTCGACTCGTACTCAAAAACCACGACTTTAAGTTTGAACCCAAACTGAAAAACAGAGAACACTGTAACTCACCAACGTTCTGGCCTCCGCCGTGCAATCCCCCGTCACGGCTGCACAACCAGTAGCTACCTAGGACCCTAATGAACTCACCAGACCTCACCAAACACCTCGACTCAGCCCCTACAGTCACAACTATCGATTTGAACTTCCACGACAAAACAAAGCAAGTATACGGGGGGAAGAAATTACCTGTGCTCAGGCCGCCGCCGTGAGCTCCACCGTGGCTATGCGACCCCTCTAAGCCTCCTCCGTCCTCTAGACACCACCACCAGCCTCAATTGATCGATTTACACAACAACACCACCAACCACCCTCTCTGTCTCCTGGTTTTCCCGTGAACTCAAACACTCCTCACACCCTCAGACTCACTCGAGCTGCCCTCACAACTCACTCACTACCTCCCGCTCGATCTTTACTCACTCCCTCAGTCACCAAAACACACCAACACACCCGGCCAACTCTCAATTTCTCTCAATCTCACCCTCTGTTTCTCTCTTCTTCGAACACGATACACAGCCCAAATAATTGGGATAGTGCACACTCCTAGAACCCACTAGAGCAACCCCACGTGTCACCATCCCCTCAGCCCTCTCACAAATATCCCAATCTTCACTGTACACTTGTTCTGATCCTATTTACACAAATCCCAATGTGCAAATTACCAAAATACCCCTGCTTGTGAGTCAAAATTACGATTATGCCATTGTCGTTTTAGACCCGTACCTCGCCCGTCCAATGTCCGATAAAAACGTGCCGCCTACCGTTGAACTCAGGACGACGAGATCTACCTAACGATCGTCGGTCTTCGTGTCAAAATCTCGTTACACGAAAAGTCAACGTTTCCCCCTATTTTACCCAAATTACGATAATGTCATCAACCTTCCGAACATCATAACTTCCTTCTCAGATGTCGGAATTGGGCGTGCCACCTGTCTACGGACTCGTGACATCCCGAACTACGTCACGGTCATCGGCCAATACCCAATTGACCGCCCGAACTAAAAGTCAACTTTTTGCCCAAACTAGGGGTAAAATCGTCATTCTACGCTAACGGACCCAAAAGTAGTCAACTAACCACCGATTAAGCTCACTAATCCGTTCTTAAACACTCTGCTAATCCCGGCTCTCAGGGCGGGTCGTTACACGTTTAACCTATTTAATATGTTTAACCTATTTAAACTATAAGATTTAATAGGTATTTGAGTAGGTAAATGAGTAGATATATGAGTTAGTAATGACACGTTTATTAAACAGGTCAATATATAGGTCATTATACGGGTTAACAGATCAACCTGAAACCTACGTATTTATTAAATGGATTAACAGGTTATTATTCGGAAACTCACCCGTTTATTAAACGCGCCATAACGGGTTGACCCGAAAATGACTCAAAATTTTAATTGTGCGGGTTGGCCCGAGTAAATCTCGTGCGGGTTTCGAGTCGTGTCAAAAATTGTCACCCTTACATTTGTGTATAGTTCATGGACTTTTGCTACTAATAATGAAATTCAGGAACCATAGCTAACATTATGATAAAATTCAGGGGCTATAATAACAATTTTCCCTTAAATATAATGTAAATATAAATTCTTCTCGCTGCTCATATAAATTAAAATTAAAACTTTATATTATAAAGTGAAAAGAAGTGCTATTATATCGTAATTGAATATATTCTAAATATTTTGTTTTCAAAATAAAAATAAGATCAACCATAAAATCGAGAAATAAAGGAATATTAAAATGGGTGGTTTTGTTGGTGAGAGTGTGAGACATGTTTGGCTCATCAATCTAATAAAAAATTACGAGAAAAGGGAATAAATATTTTTCAAAGTCTAAGCTCTCGAGGGAACGCATGACCCATGGTTTTGGAATTTGATGCAAAACATCTGAGAAAACTATTGCTAATTTCCAATTATCTGATAAAAAAATAAAACTATTATTAGTTTTTACTTTCAAATTTTCTCCACATAGAAGTTGAGTTAGACCCGTTTCCTTTACGGTAAATCTAATATTCTAACAATTTTATGATGAGAATACATATGTTTACATCATTTGTTAGACCCCTTTTTGCATTACTTCATTGCAATAAAGATATATATTACATCATAAATGGATTTTTTTTTCCTTACAAAACAATAGCTATATTTTGCATCATGATTCTCATAATTAGAGTGTTGTCAAATTTATAGAAGACAAAACTTGGAATTCAGGGTAGAACTTCATTAACATATAAGGTTGAATCCTACGTATGTTATGGTGGTGGCTCACCTAACAAAATACAAACAAAAACAAACATGAGATAATTAAAATAAATAGAGAATTGTTACCGCCATTCTTAAATATTACTAGAAATTTTAATTATCGCCTCTAAATTTTATTATAAGTAACATACGTATCTAAATTATATATAAATTTGTGAGAATAATTCTTTTGTGAAATTTCTCAATGATTTTTGTTAAGAATGAGAGTAAAATTGTTTTGTCATGTGTGTTCTTTTAATAGAGATCAAGAAAAAATTTAACGGAATGATTATTTTTACACACTTAGACATAATTTGATTTATGAAATTATAGTTAAAATTTATGTAAATTTCAGGTTTTTTTTTTTATCTAAGGTACAAATAGCGCGAGCAAAGGAAAAAAAACAGGAGAAAAACAACAATAGAAAAAAAAAAAGCCATCAAAAAGGAGACAACATAGGCCATTAGGAGCAGTCCCCTAAAGAAAGCTCAAGAGGCGGAGAACAAGGTAAACCATCCCGTGAAAACACGTGCACTAGGATGATGGAGGACAATCAATCCAGACCTCACTGCACATCAACCGACACGCATGAGCGGCTAAAGCATCAACTGCCATATTTACTGAGCGATTTGCCCAATGAAAAACCACGAAATCAAATAAAGGAGTTTGCCCAGTAAATTTCAGGTTTATGATCGTGGTTTTCTATGCCTCAAAACGGTAATCAATCAAGCTAATTAAGAATTCCTAATTAAATGAATAGTTTATGGGAGAGCACGAGCAAAAAATTCCTGGACAAACCAGACAGAAAACTAATGAAGAAAATGACACAAATGTTTGTAAATTGATCCTGCATGCTTCCTGCAAAGTACAAGCAACTGGTCAAAGAACATGTTTTTTTATTTGTTTTCAGTTTGGTTTATTTGGTTTGTAAGCCAAGATTTGGGAATCTATGAACAAGTCGATGTCGTTGTGGGTCATGTCCATGGATATTTGGGCCGGCCAATGGTCCGGATCTTGGATTTGGGTTCACCGCTAGGGGATCTATTCCATCGCACATTCCACTGTGGCAGGTGCGCGGTCACTATTTGCTTGTTGTTAATAAAATCAAAGTCAAAGGGGTGACTCCATTTGGTTTCGTTGGGATTTGGGAAAGTTATTGCTCTTCTAGTTAGGGTTGTTGTGATCACAATATCATCTTCGCTTAGATATCGAAGTACGATTTGAATACAGAACTTTCATTTTGTACATAGAAATATGTTTTTTTAATTACTATAATTATAAAATTATTGTCAAAAAAAAAATGAACACCCATTTGTTGGATTATGGAAATAATTTAATTTTCTATATAAACTCATGTAAGAAAAAAAAAAAGTAATGTTATGACAACAACACATGAACACAAAACAAAGGAGAAACTTTTGAAACCCTTATCCTCTAGTAGCGATGAGGTAATCCAACATGTGGACAAATAGAAAATGGATTATTTTCCACTTAAATTTATATGAATCATTGAGTTGGGATTAGAGATTTTTATTATATATATTGGTCGCCCTAAAGATTTATTTTAAATTTCCACATGCAAACATGGGATAGTAAAGTGCATTTTATCTCATAGTAAATACTAATACCATAACAAATAATATCGAGGAAAAACTGAGAATGTCAACCTTGGTCATATATTTTTTTTACCACTAGAAAAGGTATTGAGGAAGGCTAAAATAGGAGACAATACCATTTCAGCTTTAGAAAGGGAATTAAATTTTCTTCATAATTATCGTCTAAAATCCAACTAGCTTGTAGAGATAAGAGGATATACTATCAGATTAGTATGTAAGTATTGTTTTTTGTTAATTGTAAAAAATGATTTTCGAAAAGTGACTATGGCAAGCCGTTGATATTATCTTGAAATCATGAAATTCTTTTAAATAAAGACAAAAATTTTACTCTATTTTACACATCAAATTAAAACTTGCCTATAATCCAATTGTGAACAACCAAAACCACTGCTCCATCTATAGTTCTATATAGCTATTGGGTCAAAACCCATGATTAAGATTCATGATTCATGAGTAGGATAATTCGAAATTTATTGAAAGTATTTTATGGTCAGAATTAAATAATATTTCAAATGAAAATGAGTTAGATTTACTATATGAATATAATGACATCATCATATTTATTCCCAAAAAAAAAAAGGAAGTCAGAGAAAAGGCCACCTTAATTAGTCCTTACCATGTGCGACACACATTTTAGTCAAAAGTCAAACCACAACTTAGTCAGTGCGTTAATTATAAGATTATTAATTAATTAATTAATTGCTAATCAGTGGTCAAGCATATACAACAGCAATCCCCACACCACACGTGTACATAAACTTTCGACCATTTTGGTCAACAATATGAACTCCAAATCCTCCAATTTCAAACTTTCCTTTTACTTCAGTAAAGACTTGAGATTGTTCCATGCCCATCATTTTTCACATGCAAGGAACCAAGGATTCCTTTACCTTAACAATAGTATATGATTATATGAACAAACAAACTGATTTTATAGTTCACCTTTTCAGTCAAAAATTCCGATAAAATTTTAATGAATTCACAAGACGCAATCAATCATCTTGTACAAACTCGTTCTTCAATACAAATATCATAGCATTCTAAAAAATGAACGTCTAAAGGAACTTAGAGAGAGAATGATGAAGGAATTGAAAATGAAATATATGATTTCGATTGCAAATGAACAAGGAATTGCCTATTTGTAATCTAAACATGAATCTTCTAATGTAAGAAAATGATTACCATAGATAATTAACAAAGAAAAAAGAGTTACAAGATGAAATTGACAATATTGGTTCCAAGGTCCTAATACCAATAACTTCTTAGAGAATGAATTCAAAAAGCGAGATTAATTTGCCATTCTCATGATCACAAACAACTAGCAGGCCTAATTAACTTGATTAACAAACAGTTATCAACTAGAATTTCATTTTAAGCATGTCGCGCAAAGCTGGATATGATTTTCGTGATTCTTCTTCATCTTTTGATGCAGGAGTAGCCTTAGTAGATTCTTGTGGAGGAGACTCATATGCAGGAGGACTATATTGCTTAGGAGGAGTGACTTCCCGAAGTGCAGCAAGAGCAGCCCTTCTCTTCTCCTTCGCCCGCCGCCAAATCCTAATCTGATCTTCAAGTGCTGCTTTAGCTCTCTCAGCAAGATCAGCCCTTGTTGTTGCTTGCTCAGCACGGTTCCTGAACTGTGCAACCTTCTCCATTGCCACTTCTAATTCATGTTTCAAACTTTCCACTTCATCAGCCTTATCTTCTTCTATGGATAAAGGAATTTGATCCTCCTGCTCAGCTTTCTTAATCAATGATTCGTATTCCTTCATCGAAATTGTCACTTGCACGTCGTTCCCATCTTTTCTCTGCTCTTCCTTCACCTCTGCATTTAGGTCATCAATTTGTAATTCTCCTTGCTTTAACATTCTAGTTTCCTTCTTGGCAGCCTCAGCTTCGATTGCTAGTTGCTGAATTGCAAGGTACAATCCGGATTTTACATTATCAGTTCTTGCCTCAGCTGCCTCCACTGCTGCAATTTTTGACCTTCCTCTGTGCAGCTCGGATTCTAGCATTGCGATCTCAACCTGTGCCTTGTTTTCCCTCTCCACAACCTCATCAATCTCCGATGTAGCCTTCTCCAGCTCTTCACTAAGCATTTCAGCTTCGCATTTCAAGCTGTTGGCCAATTCCTTCGCATCCAGCACCTCTAATTTCATTTGTGTGATTTCAGTTTCCAAAACCTCAATAAAACCCTCCTGGTCCAAAATCTTCCTTTCCTTCATTTCTAACTCCTCTTCTACTTCCTTCAAGTCATCCACAGCATCAGAAGCCGCCTGCTCCGACAAATTGAGTCGTGCATGCACCTCCTTGAATTCCAACTGCAAAATTTCAATGAATGAAGACTTGGCAAGAAGCTGATCCTCCAACTGCTCCATCATCCCTGCCTGTTTTTCCAAATCCTCAACAGTTTCACCATCTTTCTCTCTCAACAAAGCCAACTTCTCTTCTTCTCCAACCTTTGACATAACCAGTGCCTCACTCAACTCCGAGACATGCCTAAGAAGCTCCTCTGCCCTCTCATTTTCCATGGAAAAGGCTGCTTCCATCAGCTCCGCTTGCGTTTGAGCCTTCAGCTCCGAATCTCTAGATTCAGACAGCTCTGTTTCCATGCTAAGAAGCTCTGATTGTGTTGCCTTCAACTCATTAAACACATGCATAAGTTGCTCTCTTACCTTCAAAGTTTCTGTGAGCTGATCAGCCATCTCTTCCACTTTGGATTCAAGCTGGTAAATCTGAGCCCGAGCTTCCTTACATTCAGCTACGTATTTGTCCCTCTCAAACTCGATGTTCTCAAGCAATTGTGAAAGCCCATCTTCTGTATATTGGTGGTGTTGCAGCTTAAGAAGTGCTTGCATGTAGGCAGCATCCTTTGCCTCCAGTTGGACCTTGTAATTTGCCAAATCCTTCAGTACGCCTTCAAGCTGTCTCGCTTTCTCACTCTCCTTCTGCAGAAATCAACAAAACTGGCTAATATACAAGTCATTAATCCTGACTAGATTTGTTCCTATTTTAATTAGGAGTTCCCTTTGGTATATGCATGTCAAAATAGGCTACTTAGCCAATGTTTGTGTGTTATTTGAGGATCTAATTCAATTGAATGACTTACTAATTTCAAGCTATGTCAGAGATATAAAACGGAGACCAATGTCCAAACTTTGTGTGAGTTGAAGGTAGAAAACAGATTAGCTAGTCATGAAGAAACAAAACCATTCCAAGTTCGAATGACTATTGTATCGATCGTTCTCCTTCAACTTATGCAATATTTGGAAGTTAACCTTTATTTTTCACTTCAACCTACTTTGAAATGAAACGTACCTCGATGTAACAAGTTATCCGATTCAATCCCAATGCAAAAAGAAGTTTGAAGTTCTTAGTCTTACTTAACACTTTGGAAACTAAGTTGAATACATCCCTAGAAACCACCAAATAATGAAGCTTAAAAGGAACAAGTTACTGGTACAGATTATACAAAGCTAGGGTCTTACATCAGAGCCCGTAGACAGGGTTTTCCGGTGATCGGACTTCTCTTCAAACAAAGACAAAGCAGCCTGGACTGATTCAATTGGTATGGTATCAATCTCTCCCATATATCCCAACTGAAAAACATGACATAATTACAATTAAACTAGCATTCAAATGAAACAGAAACCGACTGTCGACTACAAGTTAAATTGAAAATTGCCTAAAATTTCACTCATGGTACCTGAAACTGAGAGAGTGAAAGTGGGGAGAGGCAAGGAAAATTGATGTGAAGCAAGCAAGAGGAGTGGTGTGGACATTGATAAAATGAAACATTGTGTTTTATCATTTTATGTGTGTTTGGACTTTGGAGGATCCTACAAAGTGCGGTGTATGTTCCGCCTATGGCCTTGGATTCGTCACCAAATTCAAAACCAAAATCAACACCATTCGGCGTTGATGGGATATACCTTCAACTTTCATCAAACAATATGTTTGGATTTATTGATAATAATATTTCTTCCTTGGTTGGAATATGTAACATATATTCATCATCACATAAACTATCTTATTATTATTTTTTTTTTGTTAGAAGACAATAAAATAGGACTTTATTACTTGATAATAGGGCTCGAAATTAGCTTAAGTGGTGAACCAACCGTAGAATATTTTACGATTACAAAGTAAATAAATTACGTTCACCTTCTACTTTCCAGTTGATTCAAAATTACCTTAATAAGAAAAAAAGATTGTTGAGATATTAAAAAGTGTTTTAAATTGAAAATAAAAAGGAGTTGCCACCCAAATTCAAGGTTGAATGTAACACACCAAATTAAAGTAAGGTTTAGTAAGTGACGGAGTTGTAGTGTAGGTAGAACTTGAAGTGGACCTCCAAGCCTCATGGATTAATGCATTGATATTGCTTTAATATATAGGCAGAAGCAGAATAAATCATGTGATATTACGTGTGGCTAAGATTCGGATGTTTTATCACCGAGCAGTGTGTTGGCCAGTAGTATAATAATAACTCAGAAGTAAGTTTGAATGATGTGTTACACATTAAAGTTGAGAACTGAATTAGTCAATCTGGTTATAGAGGTATACAGTGAGACAGGAAATACAGAAAATTGAATAATAAGATCGATATGATAAAGGGGGGGAAAATCATACGAGATAGGTACCTAGACAGAGATAGAGTAGGGATTAATTCCCATCGATCTAGAAGTTTCCCTTTTTATAAAAACCTTGTCGAGATAACTTTCGTAAAAACTTGTGCAAAGTTTATCCTTTATGCTTATAATATGTTTAGTTAGAACCAGATTCCAAATTCTGAATTTTGTGCTATTTCATTTCTTGTGTTCTAGTATTGGATCCTCAATTATTCTTATTATCTAATTGTGGATAATTTTCCTCGAGATGCGTGAGTTTGTGCAATGTGAAACTGGACAAAGATTAGATATGTATGTATGATTGTCATGCTAGATTTGTGGTAAGTGAGGTGCCGATTGTTCTGGTTTCTTTTTTTTTTTTTTCCGAAAAATACCTCTTTATTAACTAAACACAAGTAGAAACGCCAACATCCTTAGCGAGAAGGTTAAACAGCCAAGTTGGTTCCAGACCGGCCCAAACATGGTACCCACTCATACACTTGACATGGTTAGCAACAGCATGTGCCACCATGTTACACGCCCTAGGGGCAAATTGGAAAGTAATCGACAGAAATGACTCACAAAGTATATATATATCATGAAGGATGTTGGTAATAGTACCATCAGTACCCTTCTTACATAACAATTGAATCAGCTGTAGTGAGTCAGATTCCACAATTACGGTAGTATGACCAGCCGTCACACAAGACTCCAATCCTGAACGAACAGCCAAAGCTTCCGCCTGAAGAGCCGACGAGCATGCAATCATACCAACCCCCCCGGCCCCCTCGAAGGAACCTAGCCATGGTCGTAGAACCCAGCCGTAAGCCCCCTTGTGTGTGCCTATAGGCCAAGCTCCATCACAATTGAGTTTGAGGTCTCCGAGGATGGGTCGCTGCCAACCTTGGCCCTGTACGCTCTGACAAGGCCCCGCTATTTCACCTATAACCACCTCACCAACCACAGTCCCCTCAATTTTGGCCTTAGAGAACTCAGATATCTGTCGAAAAAACAAATCTAGAGTTGTGGCTGGAGATTGTAAAGTATGCTTAAAGCACTGTTCATTACGTGCTTTCCAAATCCGCCAACATCCAAAGGCAAGCATCTGGAGAATATTCCCTGCATCTTCTTTGCTACCAAATTTGACTTCTAGAGCGTGCCAACAATCACGAAATGATAGGCCCTGAAGTGTATCAGTCACCAACTGGAGCGGTCCTCCATATCAGAAAGTTTGAGCAAACTGACAAGTGAAAAAGAGGTGGGACTCTGACTCCTCCTCATCCCCACATAACGGACACACCTTCTCCACATTTACTCGTCGACGGGCCAGATTCTGACGGGTAGCAATATATCCACGACAGAAAGTCCAAATAAAGTGCCTGATTTTGTGTGGTACATTCAGGCTCCAAATGTGTTTCCAGATGCGTTGTTGCCCATTGACCGTACTAGTCTCCCCACTACCTCTTCCAAATAACTCACCATTTCGACACAGCTCCGTAGCCAATAAATACCCAGAGTGAACATTATATCGACCATTCATCGAGAAGTGTCATACATAACGGTCAGAACACCCATACTTACTTAACGGAATAGAGCAAATGGCATTGGTGTCCTCTTCATCAAACAAACTTGCCACCAGGCTATACAACCATGTATGGCTGAGAGGGCAGATCAATTCATGAACCAACTGTGGAAGGTTTGGATTAAGAGATTTTACCTTAAAGGGCCGACCAACTGGAAGCCATGGGTCCGACCGAGTGTGAATTAGGGTCCCATCCCCTACATGCCAACGAATGCCCGACTTCAGGATACTCAACCCCTTCAAGATGCCCTTCCAACCCCATGAGGACCCCGCCACATCCTTAGCTTCTAGAATTGTAGTCCCCCTATGGTACTTTGCTCGTAATAGCCTCGCCAGAAGGGAGGAGGGTTGATCCAATAGCCTCCAACCAATTTTGGCAAGCATGGCTAGGTTGAAGACCCTAATGTCTTGGAAGCCCAATCCCCCCGCATCTTTTGGAACCGTGAGTCTCTCCCAAGCAGCCCAATGCATACCACGCTGTAGTTGTTGCTTACCCCACCAATACCGGGCCAATATCCGCTCAATATCCTTACAAACCCCCACCGGAAGTTGGAAACATGACATAGCATAATTAGGGAGAGCCAGAGCTATCGACTTAATAAGAACCTCTTTCCCGGCCTTGGAAAGAAACTGTTCGGACCAACCTAGGGCCTTCGTCTCCACTTTATTTCGAATATCTTCAAACACTCTCTTCTTTGAGGCCCCAAAATCGGCTTGAAGACCCAGATATTTTCCAAACTCCACTTTAGCACGGACACCTAGCACCCCAACAATCTGGTCCTGCAAGAGAGGAAGACAGTCTACACTGAACACCACAGAACTCTTCTCAAAATTTATTTTTTGGCCCGAGCACACCTCATACAGTTGCAATATCTCCTTCAAACACACTGCCCCTGCCATCGTCACTTTAGAGAATAGGACCGAGTCATCTGCAAAAAATAGGTGGGTGACACAAAAAGCACTAGGTGCAACAGGGATTCCCCGTAGGGCTCCTTCCTCCGTCTTCCTACGAATAAGGGCTGACAAGCCTTCTGCACATAGAACAAAAAGGAAAGGAGATAGGGGGTCACCTTGCCTCAGGCCTCTAGAAGGTCGGAATACCTCCGTAGGGGTTCCATTCATAATGACACTGAACGACGTCGTAGTGATACATTCTTTAATCCAATGACAGAAAATCGGGTGAAAGCCCAGCCTTGCCATAACCTCCAAGAGGAAATCCCACTCCACTCTATCATAGGCCTTCGAAATATCCAATTTAAGCATCATATCCTCACCATCTTTACCCCGTTTCTTTCCAATTGTATGCAGTAACTCATGTACCACGAGAACATTGTCTGTAATTTGTCGTCCCGACACAAAAGCACTTTGAGAGTCACTAATCACCGCCCCCATCAAACCTTTCAATCGGTTGGTAAGAACCTTGGCAATAATTTTATAAATGACATTGCATAAGGAAATAGGACGAAATTGTGTCATATGCATCGGGCTAGCAACCTTTGGGATTTTGGATATGATTGTTGTAATGATTGCCATGACTTTTGATAGTCATTGCATTATGGCCGGTTTGGGGAGTGAGACTTTGTGATATTGAATTTTGGTGATTTTCATATAGATAATTTTTTTTTTTTTCAGAAATATTTTGATAGTACGTTTTACAGAGTGTTACGATTATGGTTAGGCATAAGCCTAAGGTTTGTTTTTGTTGTGTTTGAGCTTGGGTATAAATTAGTAAGGTATGAATGGTGTTTGATATTATTGCGAATGGTTGGCCAAGCCTAGTAACGAAACAGGAAAAGCCCAAGGTAAGTATTAAGTTACAATGTGAAATAAGAAGTTATATTGCATTTGGACTAGAGAAATCTAGCTATGACAGAAAAATGAATCAGTAGATAGAATCTCTAAGACATTAAAGTGATAAACAGATCTTACGACAGACCCGATGCGTATAATATTAACATAAAAACCTAACCTCATAGCTGTAATATTTTGAATTGGATGATGGGCCATGGATTCATGTTTGATTTGTTCCATAATATATTCAGGATGATATGGTTTCTTGAGTGGTCAAGTTATGGATATTGTTGCTAGATAGTTGATGTTCAGAAATCAGAATGGTAGTAAAGGTATAATGTTGTGATGCAGTGTGGGTAATCCTCATGACGATCGAGGTTTCGTATGTCCAGTTATGAGATATGTTGATGCAAGAAATGGATCAACCTACTCCTGCCTCGCTGAGCTTCCTTCGCGATCCCCCTCGAAATATTGTGGCCTGCACAGGAAGAGGGTAAATGCAAAGGGACACCGGTGTGATGCCGGCCGAACAATCTCCGATGCCTAAGTCAGTTAGGTAGAAGGGTACTGTTGTAATTTAGACAGCATGAGGGCAAGATTGTCATTACCTTTTGGAGGGGTATGCCCTTGTATTTATAGTAGCATTGAATGTGTTTGTTGGTGTTTGTCAATGTGGGATAAATGTTGCTGCCCCTGGGAGCTGACAGGTGTCTATGGTGGTCCCGGGTAACAGTTGTGACTTGCTGGTAAGCCTGGCCGACCAGATTTGTTCGTCTTAGGTGATTCTGGGCTTTATTGGCGTGATCTGAGGCTTGCCCGGGGTTGGTAGTGCGGGGACAGGTCTGATCAGTTTTGGACCTTTAACCAGGCCGACCAGTTTGGGTATGAACAAGATAGGTATAACTTAATTGGAGTTATGATTAGTATATAAAGAGTAAAGAGTATATAAAGAGTAAATCATAATAATTAATTAGTAGCCAATGAAGGGAGAATGAATGGTAAGTTATGCCGAGATTAGTGACTATATTGACAATAATATGCAATTTACTATTGTTTGGGTTTATGGTATTTGTTCCTACTTTTATGATCTTTAGTATGCTCTGGTGCTAGTATGACTGGTTCTAACTATAATTTTAAAATGTTGTGTAATTTTAAATGAACTGATGGAAAATAAGTTGTGTTTGGTAATATTACATTTTAAGCAATTCAGTTGTCCAATTGGAAGTTAAAAGATGAACTTATACCAAAATTCCTCAAAAGATTTTTTAAGGGGAGGAGATTGTAACACCTCGAACATTAAAAAAAATGAACATTGACTATTTTGCCCTTGAAAAGTCAAAGAGTTAACTTTTAACCAAAAATTCAAAATGTTGACTTTTTTATCAGGACAACTGTTGAGAATTTCGAGAAGGCTGTTACAAAGATCTCGACTTCCTGAGTACATAGACAGGTGACATTCCAAAAATGGAGTTCGAATAGTTTCAATATAGGTCTAAAACGGATGAGGGTATTTTGGTAATTATAGGATAAAGGGTAAAATGGTAATTTGATATTTGGCATGTGATTGATATGTGTTATCTAGAAATTTCTCCCATTTTCCCCCCAATTCCTCCACCGACCTACACAAATATATATATATATATATATATATATATATATGTGTGTGTGTGTGTGTGTGTGTGTGTGTGTGTGTGTGTGTGTAAGTGTGTCCGGGGAGAGTAGGCCAAAACTAGAGAAAAACAAGAAAATAAGGGAAACGAGAGGGAGAAGAGAGAAAGAAGAGGAAAAGAAAAGAGGAAGAAACTGGGGAAAATAATGGGGAAAGGAGGAGGAAATCCTCCTTAACCCCGTGAGCCCAATTATTCGGGTCTCTAGTTGTAGACCAAGAAACTAGATGATGAACATGGCAGTGGCCTCCTAGAAGTTATGTGGTTGTAATAAGACAGAAAAAGGGAACCACGAACGCTGGGAATGAAGAAGGCACATCTGGGAAGCCATAGTCGAAAAGGATGAAGGTCGAGAATCTATAAGTATTCTTCCTTTTTAACTTCATAGATCTCCTCTATAGCTAAATTAGATAAAGATTGATGTTTGAAATGAAGGAAATTGACATTAAATGGCGAAGAAACAGCCGGGTCGGGCGACTCGAAAACCAGGAAATCGGGTGAAGGATAAGGTGAACAGTGTCAGATGCGTGAACTTCATGCGCAGCCGTTTCTGGCGACGCGTGAGAGCACATGTGACTGTTTCTGGGGAATCGTTCAACATACGAAATGTTCCTCTCCTTCTTCTGAATCTATTGATATAAAGCATGGATAAATTGACCACCATATGAGCATGTTTTGAATTTATGAAGTTTTGTGTTTATTATTTAATTAATTAATATTCTAGGTAATTAATGGTTTATTGTGTTTATTGAAGGTCAGTATTTGGTGACTTAACAAGTTCACTTTTAGGGATAAATGATGGTTCTATATGGTATTTGTGATGACTTGAAAAATATTATTAATACACGATTTATATATATATATATATATTTGAGTGATAATTATAATAAGTGGTAAATTATGAAAATGAGAAGAAGAAGGATTGATTGTTGAGTATTGCTTATGTGTTAAGTGGTGTAGCAAATACTGATAATTTCAATAATGAAAGTGCGACTCGAACATAGTCAAATTAGTAAGTTTCATTACTCGTCGGGGAAAAGAGGGGTGGATATGGGCGGTTCCCCCGCACAAGATTGCTTCGGGTTGGTTTACATTTCATATAAGGATAAAATTAAAAGTAGTAAAATCTCTTGTCTGACCCGAGTTATCAAACAGAAGCAGGACCGGTCCGGTTCTTCTGTAATTAAGGACGAGTCCAATCACATGAGTTCAGTAGACATGGCAGATCGCCATTTAGGATCCTTATCTGCTTGTGAAACACAGGTGGGCTCAGCTAGGGTGGTTAGGGGATGGGCGGTTTGTAATGACCCGTCCCGAATATCGGGATTGAATATTAATTAATCATGATTTAGAATGACTAATCGGGGATTAGTTAAGTGAAATCGGACGAAACGTGCAAAATGACCGTTTTGCCCCTGGCGTGGGCAAAATGTTGACGTTTAGTTCGGGCGGTCAAACGGACTCTGACCGATGACTATGACGTAGTTCGGGACGTCACGAGTTCATAGACAGGTGGCACGTTCGATTCCGACATTCGTAGTGAAAGTTATGATGATCGGAAGATGAGGGGTATTTTGGTAATTTGGCATAGTAGGGGCCAAATGTTGACTTTTTGATCGGGAGGTCCGATGGACGAGGGCCAAGGACCGTTACGTAGGTATCGTCGATACGAATCCAACGACAGGCGGCATGCCGAAATCGGAGATTCGACGACGAAGTTATGGTCACGGAATCGGGCTCGGTTAACCGAACGAACCGAGAATTAAATAATATTTTAATATGAACAGTACCCGGTGACTGGACACACTTGGATGAGTGACAAGTGTCACTCATCCCTTAAAATCAGGCACAAAACATGGATCCATGATTTTGGGGGAGACCAAATGATGATGTTTTGTTATTATTTTAATTACTTGATTAATCTTTTATTTCCTCCATTATTTTTCTTCAGTTTCTCCAAACCGTGTACAACCATTATCCAATTTTCTTCCTTCCTTCATTCCTCTCCATCAGCTGAGCTTGAGAGTGCAAATTGTGAGTTAATTGAGAGTGATTCGAACTGGGAAACACGAGAGATTAACTGAGAGCTGAGGACTGAGAATTCGGGTTTTAGAAAATTTGGGAGGAAAATCGAATTGGACGAATTGAGCCTTGTTGATCGAAATTGGGTTCAGTTTTAGTCTTCTGGGATTGCTACGATCAATGTTGAGGAAGGAACTAAGTCGAATTGAGGTCGATTTGAGGTAGAACTGAGGAAGGAAGCTTTCAGAAATTTCGAGCTTGAGTCGTGATCATTGAGTGATCATACGACGCAATTGATGGAGGGGAAATGTTTCTCTTAGTCCATTGAAGCTTACTGGTGGATCAATTGAACGAAATCTAGAAGTTTTGATGGTTTTCGAAGGATGAACAATGGCCGGAGGTCCTTCGAATGATCAACTGTGATCGTGGGGTTATAGGTAATGTTGTTTGTAATTGAGTCCACAGATCCTTAATTGAACTTAATTCGAAACTGACTGAATGTTCAATTGATGGAAACAACGTCGAATTGGTAGGAAATTAACCGGGTCGCCTCGCGGGTTAAATGACCCGTTTTACAGACAAACGGGTGAGGACGAGGGTACTGTAGCAGGCGCGTGGATTTCACGCGCAACCACTCACGGCGGCGCGTGAGGGCGCGTCCGGCCTAGTTTCAAGGTGAGGTCAACATGACTTTTGATCCTCTCATTGTAACGAACATTTTGACGTTGGTTTCGATGAAATCGGATATCGTTTCGTTAATGTTCCGCGTATCCGAAGTTTTGTATTACGATAAAAATACGTATTTAAATCCCGGAAAAATTGGGGAAAATTATATGATGTATTTTGAGATGTTAGTAACCCGCTATAATGATTTTGGACAGGAGTTGTGATTTCAAGATTTTACGGAAAAACGTGCAGCTCGGAAACGGACCGTTTTGGACGGTGTGTGCGAGTGGACTTTGTTTTCTAACCGTGATGCATGCATATATGATTTTTATGCCTTATTATATGATTTTATATGCTTGGGCATGATTTGTGTTTCAATCCGGTAATTTCTCGGTTTTATGATTATTATATTATTATTTTGGGCGATTTTCGAGAAATTACGAAATTTGATAAAAATGATGTTTGGACTTGGTTTATGAGTCCGGGATTGAAATTGATTGAAAATCATGTTTGGACTCGGATTATTGAGTCATGGATTGAAAAATGATGTGGTGACTCGGGAATGAGTCAAGGGTCAATTTCGTGGATTTACGTGAAAATGGCAACGGAGGTTGCAACGCATGGATTTGCGTGATAATGATATTTTGGGCATGATAACCCAAGTGAATAGTGATTTTGACTCGGTTTTGGAGTCACTTGTGAATTTGATGAAATTAATGATTTTTGTGATTTTATGATTATTTTAATTAGTCTTTCGGGCACGTTTTACGAGGTACGTGCAAATGATGTTTTGGGCTAGGCCCGGAGTCTAAATGATTTCTAAAATGATGTTTTGACTTGGTTGGTGAGTCAATGATGATTTTCGGATTATTCTATTGATTTAAATGTGATTTTAACGGTTTATGTGTAAAAGGTATTTTGGGCTTGAGACCCAGTTGGGAATGATCTTGACTTGGTATGAAGTCAAGATTTGATTGAAATGTTTTGGGATGTAATTCCCGGGATGGTTTTCAGTGTGATTGTGATATTCCCAGACGGTCGGTGCTTGGGGGGATTACCCAGACGACTGGAGCTTGGGGGATGTGATTGTAGGATCGGGAGTTGATCCTATGGTAGTCAGCTTCTCGGATGATACTGAGCCTGGATGTACCACTCGGAGGTGTCTGATCCTGGGGATGTGTTCGCCCAGAGGTGACTGAGCCCGAGGAGGTTGAGCCCAGAGATGTTTATTCCCGAGAGAGTGACTGGATATTGGCCTATGCGTAGTGCAGCACTTGTGAGTAGTGCAGTTTGATTGATTGTGCATTGGTGAGTAGTGCAGATGTGATTGGTGATATTTTATGCACTCGTGAGTAGTACGGATTGATTGGATTGATATATTTATTGTGCACTGGTAAGTAATGCTGATTGGTATTGATTGTGATGATGTACTGGTATTGAGTACGGGTTTTTGGTCCTTGTGGCCAGGTGATTATGTTTTCACATGTTTGGGCCTGAGAGCCGGGATTTGATGTTTTATAACATGAACTGAATTGGTGATCATGAGTTTTATGGACCATGGGAAAATATGTTTTGATTTTATCGGTCACTCATGTTTTACGATATGCATGCAAGTTTGTGAAAACTGGAGGGTAAGAATGTATTTTGATAAATGTTTTTATAAGAGGTCATTTTTGTCCACTCACACCTTTTCTGTTTTGTGACCCTCCAGGCCGTGGTACGACGTTCGGGACTGATCGTGAGGCAGTGACAGCAGCAAAAATCCGCGCAAACATCCCTTGTCTGGCAAGCACTGAAGGGGAGTTTCGGACCTTCAGTTGACTTGTCAGACGGGAGCAGGACCGGGCACGGTTGTTGACGACCAGTTGGGACGGGTCCTGTCACGGTTGCTGTCAAGGCATAGGTACAGACAGGGGGGATAACACATGTTTTAGTGCAAGTCAACATGGGGTGAGTGGAAGGCATTGAGGGTGTTAGTGGTGGAGTGTGTGAGGGTGATGTGTGTGTGGGTGGGGGGTGGGGGGGGGGGATAGTTGGCGAGGTTGACTCCTGGTGTAAGTGCGGAGAAGGGGTAAGGGAGGGAGGTTGGCAGTGTTGGTGATAGGGGGAAGAGCTAGGGCTACAGTGGAGGAAATGGGAAGGATGTTGGTGGTTGGTTGGTCATGGGGAAGTGAGGGACCTACGAGTGGGGGCGGTGCTACTTCAAGATTAGGGAGAAAGGGTGTGTCCAAGGGATCTGTTGGTGCTATAGATGCTGGTGATGAGCTGGCAGGCATGGTGGTGGTCGAGAGTGGAAGAGAGGACACAAGAGGAAGGATGGAAAACCAATGTTCAAAGTTGGTAGAGGTAAGTTTAGGGACAATGGAGGGAGTGTTAGACCCGGAATGTTTACTCATCAAACTAAACATGCCTAGACACATAAATTTTGTTAGAAGTAGGGTCAAGGTAGAGATAGGCACACTGATTAAGAGAATAACCTAAAAAGACACATGGGGTGAAAATTTGGGCATCCGAGAGTCCGAGACAAATGTTGTGTGCATTGCTTCCCACCATTCGAGGGATGTCCTAAAAAAGCTAAGAAAACATTCGGCGGAAGAAATCGGCCTTAAAATAAAGGAGGTCGAGCGATAGAAAAAGTAGTCTGAATTTTAATGATTTTATTTATCTTATTTTGTAGTATTATTATTATTATTATTATTATATATATTATTAGTCTGAATTTAAATTATTTTATTTTATTTATGAAACAATGTTTTTTCAATGCATGTATAACGCTGCACCAAAAAGAACGACTTTCCAAGACAAGGGTTTGAGAATGTGCTCGACCTTGGTGATGAAGCATCCTCAGGAGAAGCTATATTCTATGACTATCAGGAAGCGCTCCCGAGTTCCAAAGATGATAATAAGGATGTTTAATTATCAGAGTCAAGTTAATCAAATGTTTTAGGTTAATTTGCGTGGCGTTTAATTAGATTTTATTAAATTTCAATTCAGTCTATCGTACGAATAAATAATGACAAATTTCAATGAAAAAATAGCAATAGTAATAAGTTTAATATTTCTTAGCTAATATTTTATTTTATTAAATTATATTTATTTTATTTTATTAACAATGTGTATGTTGCATGTGTAACGTCGCACGTCGGAGACGAGTTTCCAAGAAAAGGTTCTGAGGGCTCGATGTTTGTGAGGAATCATCCTCCTTGGAACAAGGTGTCTTATACGATTATCAAGAAGCAGTCATCAGTTCGGATGAGGATGATGATGAAGTTGAAAAGGACAATGTTAAGTCCGACGATTGGGTATGGGCTAACATGTCAGGACCCACCCCCAGTCCCCCGGGATTAAGGGCTAAGTCCTGCTCTCGTCTAACGTACGGATGACACATAGGCTAAACCGACGTTCAACCTTCGTGTGACACGTAAGTCGGACCAGGGATTCTCGAGCCAACCGTACAAAAGCTTCCGGACTTCCCAGAGTGTGCAGAATCTACTGTGGATCGCGTGTGTGATGTCTCCATCTTTCTCGATCAACAGCCCGCACCACAACAACTTGGAGGGTATCAAAAACATGAAGAGACTGTGAGTGGACAAAAATAAATAATAAGTTTAGAAAACAGTTCGGAAGAAATTACATTATACCCTTCATTTAAAAACAAATGCATGCATATAAAAAACCACGTCATAAAATTATTCTATATTCAGGTGAGTCAAACCATTCAAGAAAACCAGATTCATTTTCCTTTCTCAAATCCCGGGCCTCAGCCCAAAACCATCAAAATCTGTATTGTCCGGGCATAACCCAAAACATCGGAAAACCATTATTAAAAACCATCATCATCAGATCACAGTGAAATCCAAAACACATTTGAAACCACATTTCCAACCATCGAACCTGCTGGATCTATCCGAGTCTTTAAACTCCCGAGTCTTTAAACTCAATCCAGGCCTCAATATAATCCGAGTATTTAAACTCAATAGGCCTACAGGGGAAAATATCAATATTCGAGTCTTTAAACTCTCGAGTCTTTAAACTCAATCTGGGACTTTAAACCCAATCCGGGCCCGCCCCCTTCATAATTATATCCGGGTCTTTAAACCCAATAACCAGATCCAGCAAATCCAATCCAAAACCGTTTGGAAACCATTTTCCATTTCCGAATCCGAATCCGCAATCTCATCAGGATCTCGAATCCAAACCCAGAACTCATATCCATAACCGTTTCCAAATCCAAGTCCGAAACCATCATTCCGTAAGACGGCATCCGGAATAACCATTCCGAACCCAAACCCGGAAATCCACTTTCAAGTTTTCAAAATCGAATCCAAAATCGTTATTCTGAAATTCGATTCAAAAAACCGAAATCACGTTCTTTAAAACCACTTTTATGAATTGGGCCTCAAGGCCCGAAATCATTTTCCGAAACCCATTTTTAAATCATTGATATTAAATCATATTTCAAATCCCGACATCAAATCCTTAAAACCAGGTTCAAATCACAACTTCCATCATATTCCCGTAAAACGTATAATTCCGTAAATACCTCGAAAAACGTGCAAAACCGTAAACCATCAAGATCATTAATCAAATCATAGAATCACGTATATAAAACATATAAAAACATATATGCATGCATCAAGAGTTAGAAAGCAAAGTCCACTCACAAACCATAGTGTCGGCGCCTCGATACGCGCGCATTTTTGTCATTCCCGGCTAATTCGCTATCACCGACTTTCCCGAACCTATCAAAATCCCATAATAAGTTCATTAACTACTTCATAATGCTCATACTAAAGCCCCGTATTTTTTCCGAATTTTCAACTATTTTTAACCGAGGCCTAAAACCTTCGGACAACCCGAAACATATCGAGACGATATCCGATTGACTCGAAACCAGCGCCAAAATGTTCGTTACATCGAATACTTTAAAAGTTGTGTTGGAACCTTCCTTGAAATCTGTGCCACACGCCCACACGCGCCACCCAAAGGGGCTGCGCGTGGGAGCCACGCACCCAGCACAGTGTCGTCGTCTTCCTTGGGCAAAGTCGATCCAACCGGTTCAGCGGTTCAACTGGTTCAAGTGAACCGGCGTGAGCGGTTTTTTCCAATTTCCAATTCCTTTTTCATCCATTTTTACTCCTAATTATTCCAATACTTTCGTCCTTTCAATTCTAATCAATTTACAAATTAAACCGTGAAAATGGAACTAGAACCTCCCCACGTCGACTTGTCGAACCGGCCATATTCCAATTGAAATTCTGGCCTCCATAGATTGTCTCAGGCCTTCTCTTCAAGCGTGATCGATTCTAAATCATCAGAAGAACCTCACCTAAAGCATCAATACGATTATCAACTTATAAATCGAACTTCACCATGTCTAACTGGAAAATCAACTTCCACGGCCAACATCACTTACCACCCTTCCTAGACCTCGAAAACAAGCTTATGGAATTTCCCCAGTCCTCCAGTAACCTTTAGCAGCCATTAAATTCGATCAGTAACCAAGAAATCATCTCGAGCCATTTGAACCTCAACATAGGAGCTCACGGGTTTGGTCCTCCTCCAACCTCCACCTTGCACGATGGGCATTCACGACTTCACCACCTTATTCCACGTCGATTATCCCTTCGTTTTTGTTCACATAGCACCGTCAATTGGGGATAGCTGGGGGTTTGAATTCCTCACCATCTCTGTATCTCTGTTTTCCCTTCGAACCCCCAAACCGTGCAACTGATATTTAAATCGTGTGAGGCATACTTGAGAGATTGTAAGTAGTTTCCATCACCATCCAGACCCAGCCACGCGTCAACATCTCTGTGGCACCATTTCCAATAACAGCCAAGTGTCCACTTCTCAGTGGGCACAGATCTCTATGCACAAAATTGACCAAAATGCCCCTACAAGACAAATTACCATTTTGCCCTTCATATTTCCTAACTCGTAACTTTGTTGTTTGCACTTCGATGACAGTGTGCCGACTGTCGTTGTACTCAGGAGATCAAGACCTACCTAACGGTCCTCGAAATGCATGAAAGTGACTTGTCGTCCAAAAAGTCAACCATTTACCCCTATTACATCAAAATTACCAAAGTACCCTCGAACTTCCGAACGTCATAACTTCCTCCTCAGATGTCGGAATCAGACGTGCCACTTTTCTATGAACTCGTGACGTCCCGAACTACATCACGATCATTAGTCAAAGTCCATTGGCCGCCCGAACGAAAAGTCAACATTTTTGCCCATTCCAGGGGTAAAATTGTCATTTCGCACCGTCCGTCCGAGATCACCCAACTAATCACCGATTAACTTCACTAATCCGTCATTAACCACTAATCTAATCCCAGTTTCCGGGACGGGTCGTTACATAACATGCATAAATTAAACTATCAATTGTTGTAGTCAGATTCAGATTTGATTGCTAGGGAATATGTGAATATGTAGAATAGTGTAAGGAGAAGAACACGGGTTGAGTTTCATGAGAGAGCCACAAGAGAAACCCTGCATGAGAAAGCCATGAGATTAGTGCACCAAAGCTACTCTAAAGACACCCCCTACCCCCTTCTCATTTGTCACCCGCCGGTTTTTTATTAAAAGATGTTTAAGTCTATTAGACTTGCAAAAGCAATTGCTTCTTTAAAACGAAAAATTGAAAGTTCAAATCCAGTATATGCAAAAGAAGCCCCCATAAAACTCAAAAAATACACAAATTTTATCAATCACATCTACATTGAAAAATGAAGAAGACATCGGCGAAAGAAATCGGTCTTGAGCTCAAGAAGGTTCAGCGGAGGTACAAAATTATTTGTTATTGATTTATTTTATTAAATTATATTTATTTTATTTTATTAAAAATGTGTCTGTTGCATGTGTAACGTCGCACGACAGAGGACGAGTTTCTAAGAGAAGGTTCCGAGGAGGAGCTCGATGCTTACGAGGAATCATCCTCTTCGAAACAAGGTGTCTCATACGATTATCAGGAAGCAGTCATCAGTTCGGATGAGGATGATGATGAAGTTGAAAAGGACAATGTTAAGTCCGACAATTAGGGTATCAAAGTGTTTAATTATGTGTTGAAAAGGACAATGTTAAGTTCGACAATTAGGGTATCAACAGGGGTCTTGCTGGCGGACTGGTGATGGTAGGACGGTTAAAGTGTGGGGGGATAGGTGGATCTCGAGACCCAATTTACCAGTGGTGTTATTCCCTAGACCAACCACATGGGATTTAGACATTAGGGTGGAGAGTTTAATTGCCGAAAATGGCAGAGGCTGGATTGAGAATCGAGTCCGAGGGGATTTCTTTCCAGCGGAGGTCGAGTTGATTTTGGGAATTCCGTTGAGCCTGCGACACACATAAGATACCCTTATTTGGCTAGGGGAAAGACACGGGATTCTGACTATCAAAAGTGCCTACAGTATTGCGCGTGCCCAATTGGCTTGTGAAAATGATGAAGTAGGAAGTTCAGAGTGGGCGGGAGCCAATCAAACGCTATGGAAAAAAATTTGGGGGGCCTGCATACCTAATAAAGTAAAGGTTTTCATTTGGCGAGTCTGCAAGAACCTGCTTCCCATGAGAGATAACTTGTTAAAGCGACGGGTACAGGTGGATTGTTTTTGTTTATTCTATGGCACTGCGCCAGAATCTACAATTCACGTACTACGGGATTGTCCTGCGACCCGAGCGGTCTGGATGGCTAGTTCCCTAGGCTTACCTTCTCTCTCCTCCTTGGAACTCTCTGCTAATACATGGATTCAATTTATGTCAAGTAAGCTAAATAGTTGAAAACTTGATCTTTTCTTTATGACTTTATGGAGCATGTGGCAGGAGAGAAACCATTTACTTTGGCAAGGGACCCACCTCCCTTTAATTGAAATTCCAAGAAGCGCAGGAGAAAGGCTTAAATCTTTTCATCAATATCACCTCAAACAGAAAAAGAAGAGTTAATAGAAGTACCTGCACATGGAAGCACCCACCACATGGGTGGATGAAGTGCAACGTGGATGGTTCTTTTATTGAAGTTGATCGCAATGGAGGCTTTGGAGTGGTGGTACGTCACTGGACAGGGCGTTTTGTAGCTGCTGTTGCAGCTAATTTGGTGGGGTGCAACTTGGCTCTCCACGCTGAATCAGAAGCAACCTGGTGCGGAATGCAGCTGGTTTTGGAGCAGCAATGGCAGCGAGTGGTTTTAGAAGGGGACTATAGGGCTGTTAATCGGGACGAAAAAACCGACCATTTTACCGAACCGAATTGGACTGTACCGAAAAATAACCGTACCAAATAAAACCGTAACCGAAACAAAAAAACCGAACCGAACTGAAAAGGAATCGGTTCGGTTTCGGTTTTCACTACCCATAATACCGAATAACCGAACCGAACCGAATACCGAAAATATCCCTAACCGAACCGGACCGAATAGGACCGAACCGAACCGAATTCCCTAAATTTATTAAAACTACGTCGTTTTGGGGGGTGGGGGGTTACTTTCCTAACCCTAGACTTTCTGATCTCCTACCTTTACCTTAGTACCCCGGCCCCCGACTCCCGAGTGTCGACGACTACTTCCAAAATCCAAACCAAAGTTCGAAACCCTAACGTCGATTCCATCGAAGTATCGAATACAACCGGACCTTCTGTCTTCAGGCCTCAGTCCCGTCTTGGCGTCTCCGTTTCGTCATCGGCGTTTCTCAGTCTCTGTCGCCGATTCCATTGAAGGCTCACGGCGGCGATTGCATCAAGGCATCAAGCGCGCACGCGACACGACCGCTCACGGTATAATGTTATATACTAATTAGTATAATTTTCTTTCTTTGTCTGAACAAATTGGCGTGTAGTTGGCATTTTCTTGTGGAAATTGCATGCATTTCCTTCAATCCAGTTTCATTATTCAATTTTGTTTGTAGGATTCAAGGAAGCTTCCCTGTCCCCTTGATTTGATTATGATGTTTTAATCCAAGTTAATAATTTGTCTATGATATCAATAATATATGGAATATTGACCTGTTGCGTACCACTTCAAACCCAATTTTTTCGAGCTTTGATATTACTTATTTTCCATACTTGTTGTAGAATCGAACTCTTTCTCTCTGTTCATCTCCATAGTATTACACGTTCTGTGACTATATACAGTATCGTTCACCTGCTATATATACGTGTATATAAAATGGGAAATGATAAGAATATATATAGGAAGGTAGCCAAAGATTGGTAGGTTTGTGAATGAGATTGCCACTTATTTAAGCTCACCATTGTGATAGCTTTGATATTACTTATTTTCCCTTAAGGTAATCAAAGGTGTTACTTATTGGCTGAAGTTTAACAGTTTAGGATTTAGGGTCTTAGAAAGTTCGGGATGAGGTGTTTGGGTATAGAGTTGGTGTGGTGTGAGAGGCTGAGAGCTTATGGTCTAGGGTTTAGAATTTAGTCCTCGATCGAGTTTTAAGGAGAGCCTAAACTTGAAAACTCAACCCTAATGCACAAGTGCCACAACAGATTGCACCGCAGAAGCATTGGAGGCTCCAAGGAACAGAACAGCAGCATAGGTAGCTCCCAACAAATTGATCAGGTCTTGCTGTTTGTGTCTGCACAAGCAGAATGTGACATGCATCCCATAATAATTAGCTTCATACATACCAATTTATTCATTCAAAACTTCTGATGCCTATATTTTTTTGGATTACTTTTTCTTTTACTTGTCCATTTATCTTTGAAGTCTTTTGATGCCTATATTCTTTCATTTTAACCTTTTTCCCTTCTTCAGGGGAAAAAACTTCTGGTGTTTGGAACAACAAGTGAACTGGGGTTTTTAGATTCAATCGGTTTTTGTGATACCTTCTCTGTCACTTACAATGTACCCACGTTAAAGACACAGGACGCAAAGCAGGTAGCCATATTGTTGTTTCCATTTTGGTTTTCTTCCCCTGTTTGGATTTATTTTTTTTATTTGTTTGTCTAATATTGTTGTTGGTAAGTCGAAGTTGAATGTTTCTCACCTTCCAAATATGATTCGCTGGGCTTCTCATTAACAAAATTAGGCTTGTATCACTTCCTTAACAATAGTGAAAGCAGTCCGCCATCTTCTCTGCATCTTTCCTTGAATAAGAATTATAACCTTGTAATCACCAACCAAAATACAATTGTAATGTTATATTAAGAGTGCTCTTATTGCTATGGTAATATACTTTCAGTTGCGATGTCAGGCATTTTTTTCGTTGACTTTGCATGGAAATTCATAATTTCTTGCCCTTTTTCTCTTCGTAGGTGCTATCACAGTTGAATGTGTTTGCTGATGAAGACATCGATGCTGCATTGCTGCTGCTGAGGCCTTGAATGATGTAAAATTCTATTTCTTCACCAAGTCTTGTGTTTATCTTTCTTCTCTCTTTTTTTCTCTTGTTATGTAAATCCTCTCTCGGCTTTTGTTTAATTTTCTGTGTCTGCACAAACAGGTTTCAGATATATACACCGTATTAGCATCCTTCCTAGCTCCCCTTAAATTCTAATCTAATCTTCAAAAAGTTTACGTTTATTTATCCAAATTTGCCTAGAGACTTTCACTTCGTTTCATTTGCACTCTAAAACTCAATCCGGCACACACTTAACCACCTAAGAAATCAAGTTTTCTCATTTTTTGTATTTAGCTTGCATCTTTCCATTATCTTTGCTAGAAATTCCATTAAGTCCAGCGCATCTTTCTCCTTTTTTTTGGTTTTCCTTTTTTGGTTTCTCTCCCTCTCCAAATTGGCGCATGGTGCAATGAACAATATCACTGTAACAGGATTAATACATCGATCTGTTTTCTCATCTCTCCATCATGGCTTGAGCCTGTTGAAAACTAACACTAAAGAAATCTTGGGTATGCATGTATGGGATTGTATGCAACATTTTTCTCACATACCTACGTCCCTTTTCCTTTGGTTACATTCCAGTTTCAATTCTGCTTCCAATATTGGTACGTACTTCACATAATAATTAGTTATCATTTGATTATGACAGATTAGGAAGAAATTAAGAATTCCGCTTAGTCAAAGCTTTGTTGGTGGGAAGATGGCTTCCAGTTCGACTAGTGCTAGTGGTAGTACTAGTGCTACTGCTACTGCTTTTGCTAGTGCTGCTGCTTCTGCGGGTTTAAATCGTGAGGAGGTAGGTTTAAATCTGGTTCTGCTCTGTTTAGGTGCTTCTGCCTTCTGCTGCTCTGTTTCTGGCATTCTGCTATGTTTCTGCTGTGTTTTGCTTTGTTTATGCGTTGTTTCTGCTCTGTTTAGATGCACTGCAGAAGGTTTTCTGGTCAATGTATGTTTGTTGCGGTCTAAGTGTTTGTGGGGATGATTCTTTTTTAGAGCTTTTACATTATTTCTCATAAAAATTGTTACTAGAAATATAAATTTCGATTTTATATCTTGACTTTTGAGGCTGGCCATAAACCATTAAACTCTCCCAAATGTAGATGATCTACTTTTTGTTGCAGTAGCTAACTATATTGGAAGATCTCGATGCCTATTTGGTGCTTTAGGCTTGTTTTTCTTTCTAAATAAATACTAATACATGTGTTTATTTCACTGTCAATATTGAGATTGACGTACTCAACATTGAACACCTACTTGAATAAAATTAGTTTCTAATATCCGGGCAGATTGTTGTTTATATGTTGTTATGCAATATTTTCTGCTGTGCTTTTTAGTGTCCATGATAGTGTACTGAATCTGTTTTATTTTGTAGGTGGACCCTTTTGATGAGTTATCATCACAAGAAGCTGACCAAGGGTTGGAAGGCAGCACTCCAATTGATGATAATGCTACCGAGCTTGATCCTCTGGATACTATTAAGAAAAGGCAGCGAGCCAATATATGGGAGCACTTCGAAAGGTACAAAACTCCCTCCGGTCAAATTAGGGCTAGGTGTAAATATTGTGTAGACCGTAACTATGCTGCTGATTCTGCTAAGAATGGAACTAGGGGTTTGATTACTCACTTACAGAAATGTCTTAAATATCCCCCTAATATGGTAGCGAAGAAAAACCAGAAAGTTTTGTCTGTTGAAAAGCCCACAGAAATGGCTGTTGGGTTTAGTCAAAAGGATATCACCAGTTCATTTGTTGAGATGGTGATTGTAGATGAGTTGCCCTTTTCCTTTGGGGATGGTAAAGGGTTTAGGAACTTCATGTCAAAAGCTAGTCCTCGATGGAAAGTTCCATCCCGACAAGTAGTTTCTAGAGATGTGCTAAGCATGTATTATACTGAAAGGCAAAACCTTAAAGAATTGATGAAGTCTTATAGGATTTGCATAACTACTGATACATGGACTTCCCTTCAAAACATCAATTACATGGTTGTTACTGCTCATTTCATTGATGTTGATTGGGTTTTGCATAAGAAAATCATAAATTTTTGTGTGATTCCAAACCATAAGGGGGATACAATTGGGAGGCTTTTGGAGGAATGCATGTGTGAGTGGGGTATTGAGAAGCTGCTAACTGTTACAGTTGATAATGCTTCTGCTAATGACTCAGGGCTGTCTTATCTGCTTAGGAGAATGAATGCATGGAAATCTCCTATGGCAATTTTGAATAATGGGTCCAATATGCATGTTAGGTGTATTACTCATATTCTGAATTTGATTGTCAATGATGGATTGCATGAGTTGAATAGCTGTATTCAGAGTATTCGTAATGCAGTTAGATATGTAAGATCTTCCCCTAGTAGACTCGAAATGCTTAAAAAGTGTGCAGAGAAGGTCAAAGTGGACAACAAAGGGTTGGTGGTATTGGATGTCCCAACTAGGTGGAATTCCACCTATTTGATGTTGGAAACAGCTCTTAAGTTTCGTAGAGCTTTTGAAAGACTAGTAGATGATGATCCTAGTTATGTAGCTCACTTTCATAGTGATAAAAGGGTAGGACCACCAGGAGATTATGATTGGGAAGTAGCAAAAGTGTTTGCTGATTTTTTGAAACCCTTCTATGAAATAACTTTGAGAGTATGTTGCTCCAAAACACCTACCATCCATAGTGCCTTTCAAGATGTATTTCAAACTTATGGCCTTCCATAGTGCCTTTTAATGAGGCCACCTTGACGCATCCTCGCTAAGCTGTACGATTTGCTCAATTTCATTTAATGCATTTTCCTCAAAAAAAAAAATTATTTGTTTCATCAATATTATAATTCTCGCTTCTTCTTTTCATTTTAGTCATCTCTTTAAAAAAATTGAAATTCATTTTGAAACAAATTGAAATTCATTTGAAACAAATTGGAATTCATTGCAAACGCTTTGAAATTCATTGCAAACAAATTGAAATTTACTGCAAGCGATAGTGTAGCAGCTTTTCTTTCATTTTCTTTTCGATAATGTAGGAGATTTGAAGAATTCTTAGTTTGAAATATAATTGCTAGTCCCTTTGTTAGTCCCTTCTCTTGGATCGAAACTGTTTTCTAATTATCGAAGAAATTTCGCTAATTGATTATTCTTGGCGGACCACTGTCATTGTCCTCTTTGTTGATCAAACTCCTTTCGAAAAGAAATTGGGAATTTTCATCAAATTTTGAGGTAGAGCTTTCTTCTTCAATTTATCTAACTTACTGCGCTTCGATCTATGTCTTCAAAGCAATTTTCTGATTGGAAATTGAAACCTTATCAGCTAATTAGAGTGCATTTTGGTTATTTGTGTCTTAAAATTTTATCTCAGTCTTCACGTTGGCTTTGAATAACGTGAAAGACGCAGAAAAAATAGGGCAGAGAATCCAAACCCGATTTGGAGTCCACATAATTTGATTTGGTGGTGCTGGAGGTGCAACAACCCAACTAGAAAAGTCCTCCTTGCTGCCCAAGCCAACAGCCAAAAGAATCGATCTGTCAATATAATTCTTTCCTCCTCCTTTACTTTTAGTCATCTCCTTCTCCTTCTCCTTTCCCGAACCAATTGGATATTCTTGCAAAGTTGAACCTTTAACCACCACTCCACATCCTCTGTTCATTTCAATAGCTGAAATGAAGAAACCAGTGCAGGTGTATATCACCCCTGTTCTCAAAGCATGCCAAAGCCTTGTCGATGGTGGACCGATAACACCCAAAACAACAAAAACGAATCTTGTCCTTGACCTTGTTGGTCCTCCATTGCAAGAAGAAGAAGAAGAACAACAACAACAACGGCTATCACTGAAATGTCCAAAATGTCCCCTTCATCTTCCTCCTACGGAAACCCCTGCCTTGATTTGTATTTCCAAGTTAAACTAGAAGACAATTTCAGTAAAAATCCCACTCCTCAAGATTCCCTTGAATATCTGAAGAAACTCTTCCCTGACGCTTGGTCTCATAACCCCCTAACCACCCTCAAGCTCATCTTCAATCTCCTACCCTTCAGTGGGTGACAACGCCCAAACTACGCATCAAATTAAACACGTAATTTGAGTATTATGCAATTTAAACCCTTTTTGTGTAGATGTAGTATTGGTAAATAATGATCGTTCTTAACCGGGGAAATAAGGGAACATTAATAATATGTTAGTGAGAAGAATAATGAATAAAAGAATAATTAATAAATTAATAAATTAATGAATTAAAGAATAAAATAATAAAAGAATTTAAATAATCAAAAAATTAATTAATTAAATAATAAAGGGATTAAAGAATAAAGAATTAAGAATTAAGAATTAAAGAATAAAGAATAAGATAAAAGAATAAAAGAATAAAGAATTATATGGGGGGTTTGGAAGGGTTGTAAATATAAAATAATGAAAACAAGTAAAAATAATTAAATACTTAATTCTACTTCTACTGTAACCTTTGTACTAGTTAACTTTCTTCAAACACATATTTTTATCAACACTCTAACATCATGCTCATATTGAACCAATCACGAAATCCTACCTTAATCATCTCAAATATATGCATACATTTTTCATATTATAAATGCACCGAACAATGGATTATAATTTACAATATGATTCGCCTTAAGTTAGTGATTTAATGCACCGAACAACGATCAAACATTAAATCTCTTCAACTCTATTCTAAATGCCCCGAACATCGGATCAACATTTAGTTTCGAATTGAAGTTTAAGCACTAAAACATATGAAGTAAAAGAAATTCAAAAAGTAAAACACATGGAGATTGCATTCTTACTTACAAATGTTAGAAAGAAAATACCAACACATATATTAAATTATAAGTAAAACCAATAACAATAACAAGAATTTAAGTAGAAAAGTATGGATTTTCACAAGAATCACCGAACAGCGGCAGGAAACTTGTGAAGATGGAAGAAGAAATACGAGAAATTCGGTCTTAAAACTCTTGAATTGCTTTAGAATTACTTGACCTAGGTATTTCTTAAGGAAAACATAAAACCCACCAAAATCGTCAACAAGCTGGAGAACGTAATCTACCATTTTTGAAGTCCACAAGGAAGCTCACGGTTTCAACATTTTCTTCACCGTCGTGCCCCACCGTGGTAACCACCATCATCATCTCTCACCTTCCTTCACAAGATACTAGCAGAGTTTGAAGATCAAAGAGGTTGTAGGACTTGAATTTCACGGCCACATTCCAGCCTTTGAACTCTGTTTTTCCATATAGTGCAACCGTGCACAAACCGATTTCTATTTTAAAAACATGTGTGAGGCGGCAGGGAGGTTCCACAAATCTCTAGATGGGGTCAGGTGTCAAATTTTCTGTGGGCAAGAGTTTCAAAAACTGCCAAGTGTCCCCTGATCACTAATCCCAATGCTAGCCAATTGACCAAAATGCCCTTGCGGTGAAATTACCAAAATGCCCCTCGCGCGTTCAGACCATTAACTATGTCGTCCGAACTCCAATGACAACGTGCTGCCTGTCGTTGTACTCAGGAAATCGAGACCTACCTAGCGGTCCTCAAATTACGTGAAAATTCCATGTCGTTTGAAAAGTCAACAAATTGCCCATTTTTAACCAAATTACCAAATTACCCTTGAACTTCCAAACGTCATAACTTTCTCCTCGGATGTCAGAATCGGACGAGCCACCTGTGTAACGACCCGAACTTTCGTAATTATTATTTTATTGTAAATTGACCGTTTTGCCCTGAGGGGGGGAAAAGTTGACTTTTACCTCGGGAAGTATTTAGGACTTTGACACGTGACCGTGACGTAGTTTAGGACGTCACGAGTTCATAGGCAGGTGGCACGTTCGATTCCGACGTTCGAGGAAGAAGTTGTGACGTTCGGAAGTCGAGGGGCATTTTGGTAATTTGGCCATTTGGGGGCCAAATGTTGACTTTTGACCCGGGAAGTCCAACGGACGAGGCCCAATGACCGTTACGTAGGTCTCGTCGATACGAATCCGTAGACAGGCGGCACGCTGAAATCGGACTTACGACGAAAAAGTTATGGTCAAGAACGTAACCGAACTAACCGAGACTCGAAACTTAAATTAATAATAAAATATTATAATCTGTTTTACTTTAACCCAATCAATCTGGACCCTTGATGAGTGACACATGTCACTCATCTACCCCATCCACATCATCCCCAACATTCTGGATCTTGGTCTGCCATAGGATTAATTAATTAATTTCTTTTCCTTAAATCCTCACCCTTCACTCTTCACTCAGGATGAATCACAGCCATCCATTCTATTTCTCCTTCTGTTCTTAAGCCATCAGAGACTCATTTCCTCATTTTCATTCCTTCCTTCAAACCGTGCAACCTCCCATCCTTCAAACAATCACACCAGCAGCTAACCACCCAACCTTCTTCATCAGGCAGCACCAGACCGTGCACCACCACCACCAGACACCGGCCAACGCCACCACGGCCACCCTGCACGGCCGGAAAACCCACAAACCCGTGAGGACCCGTGCAGCCCAAAATCTTCAGACCATCCAAACCACGACGTCTGGGCTCGAACCAACCTAGGGCTAGGACCATTGTGACCTCTGGACGGCGTAGGACTGGACTGGGCAGCCCACGGCGGCGACACGGCGGCGGTAAGCCTGCAAACCCGTAATGGCCGATTTTCCTTCCCTGCCTCAAACCGTCCGTTTTTAACGTTGCATTTGCTTGGTTGTTTTTGAGACTTAACCTAGGGGACTAGACGAACGTTTTGGACCTGAGTTGGTGGCTGGAAACGTGACGGCTCGCCGGAGAAGACGGACCAAAACCGGCAGCCATTTCCCCGTCGTTTTTCAGGTGATTCCTTGATCTTAAAATCCAGTTTTGATCACACAGAGCCATAGAACATGTTCAGACGAGTCCATAGGAACAAACCCCATCGATTTTGGTGGTCGGAATCACGATCTGTGATCGGGTCGAACCGTGGGTCTGCGGTGACCCGATTCGCAGACCCGACACTGTAGCTGATGACGTCATCATGCTGACGTCAGCAGTGACGTCATGATGACGTCATCATGTTAGAATATTGTCAGACCAGGGACCAATTGACTGTTGACACGTGTCCTCTGACACTGTCAGTGATGACGTCATGCTGACGTCAGCATCACTGTAGCACTGTTGACCAGAGGGTTGACCGGCGCGTGGGGGGCGCGTGTGAACAGTGTTTTGTGTGGGACCAGTGCCATTTTCAAGGTTTCGACGATACGGATCCAATGGCGGTGGTTTCGTGTCGATCGGAGATCGTTAAGTTGGTCAAATTAGGGTTTGATGCCTTGGGAAGCGTGTTCGGACGGCTTTCCCGGGCCGGTTTCAGTCTAGGGTTTCGTAGTTGTTTAGTAGGGACTTAAAGTGACCTTTACGTATGTTTTGGGCGTGACAGGAATTGTACTTTAAACCTTGGACGGGGCTTTACGCTCGGGAGTGCAGCGGGATTGTACTGTGAGTGGGCCTTTGATTTCACTAAACTTCGGCATGCATAACTGTTTTACTTTCTCCTATATCTATATGTGATTTGAGTAAAAGTATCTGTTCAGCTTGTGTATGATTTATGGCACGTATTACGATGTTTGGGCATGAGACCCGTCTGGTTGTTTATAAATGGTTTGGAGTCATATATATGTATAATGGAACTCGATATCATCTGTGGTACTGCACTGTATAGATCTACCCTAGGATTCTATCTCCTCCGGATGTAGGCACACCGGAGCGGTCACGGCGCATTGCCTGTGAGGAGTCATTCTACGGAGGGACCGGACCGTAGAGTGACTCAGGAGCAGGATTGCTACTATTGGACGTCTGGGACGTCAGGCATCTAGAATGCCATGCTCGGACTAGGTTCGGGATTTGGACTCGGGATTGAGACCCCGGGTGGCACGCGTAGCCTTGAGTCTGTGACCTTATTGGGCGTCTGGGACGTCAGGCATCTGGGATGTCAGGGTTGGGATGTATAGTGCAGTGACTAAGATTATATTATGTTGATATTATTCTGCTTATGACTATATGGTTTTGTGGTTTTGATACTATGCATGTCTTTTCGGAAAACGGAGGGGAAAAGCTATATGTTTTCGAAATGGTAAACTACTTTGTAAACCTTGAGTTTCGGCCCACTCACCTTTGTTGTTTTACTACCCCTCCAGGTAGTGCTATCGAGGAGGAGGATCCCGAGGAGGAGGAGGAGGATCCCGAGGAGGAAGAGGCATAGGTTTACGTTGCGTACCTGAACCCTACTGCTGGGTAGGTTGGCACGTAGTGTGTCTAGAGTCGTGCTCAATAAACTGTATTCGGGAACCATCCCTTGTCTGACACTATTTGTATTTGAGTATTTGTGTGGTGTGCTATGTATGACTTAACTATGGATTTTCTTTATGCATTTTATATTCAATAAGGGTATTTTTGGTATTTTAACGTTGGGTGTCAGACGGGAGCAGGGCACGTCCCGGGTGGTCCCAGGGGGATCGGGGCGGGTCCTGTCAACTTGGTATCAGAGCACTAGGTTGTGGTCAGCATGCTAGACTAGTGGTCAGTACTTAGTTTAAACGATGTCAGTATCTAATCTATGCCTCTTAACAGCGGGTTATGCCTCCAAGGAGAATTCCTCAAATACGAACTGACGAGGAAATCGCGAGAGAGATGGAATGTGCTAGCATTGAGCGGGCTCAAAGGTTGGGAGCCACACCGTTCAGCGGGGGATCAAACCCCGAGGATGCCCATGAGTGGATTGCGAAATGGGAAAGAATCTTCACCGTGATGCATTGCCCACCCGGCGAGCGGGTGGCATTGGCGGCCTTCTTACTGGAAGGCGGGGCTTATCAATGGTGGCATGGTCTTGAGATGTCCGGGTGGACTGTTCACACCACCACATGGGAGGTCTTTCGTGCCCGATTCTTAGATCAGTATTACCCGTGTTCATTTCGCATGGCACGAGAGGCAGAGTTCCTGCGGCTGGAACAGGGAGATATGTCCGTGGCAGATTACGAGCAGACCTTCGGGAAGCTTTCCCGTTTTGCCGCAGCTTTCGTGAGTACTGAGGAGGAAAAATGTCAAAGATTTGAGTTGGGACTCCGAGGGGAGTTGCGGGCAAGTGTGACGGCTACTAGTTACGCGACTCTGAGGGACATGGTCGACGCTGCAGTTCGTGTCGAGGCCAGTCTGGCGGCACACCAGGCGCGACAATCATCAGGCGAGGGGCAGCGCCGGGATCGTCCACATCCTGGACCAACCGGCCCAAAGATCTCTAAGGGGGGAAATTACCGAGGAGCACCCTCATCTCTACGTGGTCGTGGCTGGTCAGGTCGACATGGGAACTCTCAGAGGGGTGGATCGAGATTCAGTTCTGGACAGCATCAGGCTTGGAGTGGTACATCAGGAGGGTCTTGGGATGGACCGAGGACAGTTAATTGCTTTGCTTGTGGAGGGGCGGGCCACTATGCCCGAGATTGCCATTTGTTGTCAAGGAACAACGAGACTAAAGGTGTTAGTGTGACACAGAGTTCGGCTTCTCACCCTTCCAGAGGCCGAGGACAGAGTGCTGAGCGTGGCGTGCGTGGGCGCGGACAGACTGCGGGACCCCGAGCTCGTGTTTTTGCAGTGACTCAGCAGCAGGCGAGGTCAGCCCCTGGTGTGGTTACAGGTACTCTTCATATCTCAAATATTGTTGTACGGGTATTAATGGATGCTGGGGCTACTCATTCTTTTATTTCGAAAAGTTGTGCGGGTATGTTAGATCGTGAGGTGTCAGCCTTGGATAGTGAAATGGGTGTTGGTACACCGATGGGCGTTGTGTACATCGTGAATCAGGTGATCCGGAGATGCCCAGTAAGGGTGGAGGATGTAGATCTGCTAGCTGATCTAATCCTGATGGATATCCATGACTTTGATGTTATCTTGGGAATGGATTGGTTGACTGAGCACGGTTCGCTCATCGACTGTTGTAGTAGGCGGGTGATTCTGCGAAGTCCGGGTTTGCCGGAGGTTACTTTTCAGGGAGAGCGCGACGGTTCGCTACCTGAAGTAATTTCTTCACTTGCCGCTACGAAGCTTCTACAGAAGGGATGCCAGGGTTATCTGGCGCATGTTGTGACGACGAATAGTGATACTTCGGGTACCGATGATATACCTGTGGTGCGGGAATTTCCGGATGTGTTCCCGGAAGATTTGCCTGGTTTACCACCACATCGGGAGATTGAGTTCACGATTGAACTACTTCCCGGCACACGACCTATATCGCAGGCACCATATCGGATGGCACCAGCGGAGTTACGGGAACTGAAGATCCAATTGCAGGAGTTGGTGGACTTGGGATTCATCCGACCGAGTACATCACCGTGGGGAGCGCCAGTATTATTTGTGAAGAAGAAGGAGGGGAGCCTCCGTTTGTGTGTGGATTATCGACAGCTCAACAAGGTCACGGTAAGGAACCAGTACCCCTTACCCAGGATTGATGATCTCTTTGATCAACTGCGGGGAGCACAGTACTTCTCGAAGATAGATTTACGATCTGGCTATCACCAGTTGAAGATTGCTGAAGGAGATGTCCCGAAGACAGCGTTTCGGACCAGATATGGGCATTATGAATTCCTTGTGATGCCTTTCGGCTTGACGAATGCTCCAGCAGCATTCATGGATCTAATGAATAGGGTCTTCCGATCTTATTTGGATAAGTTCGTGATCGTGTTCATTGATGACATCCTTGTGTACTCGAGGAGTGCTCAAGCTCATGAGGAACACTTACGTTCGGTGTTAGGGAAGCTGAGGCAGAACCAGTTATACGCCAAGCTGAGTAAGTGTCAGTTTTGGCTAACCAGCATTGGTTTTCTGGGACATGTAGTGTCAGCAGACGGGATTAGCGTGGATCCCCAGAAGACCGAAGCGGTGACAAATTGGGCTAGACCGACAACCGTGACAGAGGTACGGAGTTTCGTTGGTTTGGCAGGATACTACCGGAGATTTGTTGAGGGCTTCTCTAGTATTGCTGCACCGTTGACTCGTTTAACCAGGAAGGGAGTAAAGTTTGTTTGGGATGAACGGTGTGAGCAGAGTTATCAAGAATTGAAACGTCGGTTAACTACCGCACCTGTTCTTGCTTTGCCGGATAACAGTGGAGAGTTCGAAGTCTACAGTGACGCATCGTTGCAAGGTTTGGGTTGCGTGCTGATGCAGAATGGCAGAGTTATCGCTTACGCATCGAGACAACTAAAGACACATGAGCTGAACTACCCTACGCATGATCTGGAGTTGGCGGCGGTGGTTCACGCTTTAAAGATCTGGCGACATTATCTGTACGGGGTGACTTGCAGGATCTTCACCGATCATCAGAGTTTGAAGCATTTGTTCACTCAGAAGGAGCTGAACGTAAGGCAGCGACGGTGGTTGGAACTGATCAAGGATTACGATTGTACGATTGAATATCATCCAGGGAAGGCGAACGTTGTGGCAGACGCACTCAGTAGGAAGTCAGCAGGATCGATTGCACACCTGAGGCTGGTGTACCTTCCTTTGCTAGTGGAACTCCGAAAAGCTGGAGTTATGCTGGGGATGGATGAGCAGGGAGCTTTGTTGGCCAGTTTTCATGTACGACCTGTGCTCGTCGATCGGATTATCGAGGCACAATTGGAGGATCCGACACTTTGTATCTACAGGATCGAGGTCGAAGCAGACGAGAGGCAGGACTTTACTATTCGACCAGATGGAGCTCTGGTGAAACTAGGCCGTTTGTGTGTTCCTGCAGTGGCAGAGTTACAGGCAGAAATTCTCGAGGAAGCCCACAGTTCGGCTTATGCCATGCATCCGGGAGGTACAAAGATGTACCGTACCCTCCGGGACCACTATTGGTGGGCAGGAATGAAGAAGGATATTGCAGTGTTTGTGAGCAGATGTTTGACCTGTCAGCAGGTCAAGGCCGAGCGGCAGAGACCGTATGGAGCAATGCAACCGCTTCCGATTCCCGAGTGGAAGTGGGATCACATTACCATGGACTTTGTCTTCAAGTTGCCAAGGACTCAGAGGGGATGCGATGGAGTTTGGGTGATTGTCGACCGATTGACCAAGTCAGCTCATTTCTTACCAGTACAGGAGACATTTAAGCCAAACCGGCTGGCTCAGCTGTTTGTGAAGGAGATCATTCGACTTCATGGTACGCCGGAGTCGATAGTGTCTGATCGAGATCCGCGTTTCACATCTAGGTTCTGGCGAAGTTTGCAGAACGCCTTGGGTACAAACTTACATTTCAGTACAGCGTTCCACCCACAGACCGATGGGCAGTCAGAGAGGACTATCCAGACACTGGAGGACATGATGAGGTCTTGTGTACTGCAGTTTCAGGATTCGTGGGACACCCATTTACCTTTGATGGAGTTCGCATACAACAACAGTTATCAGGCAAGTATCGGGATGGCACCCTACGAGGCACTGTATGGCCGACAGTGCAGGACACCTATCTGTTGGATGGAGGTAGGAGAGCGAGCAGCTTTAGGACCGGATTTGATGGACATGACCCAGGAAACAGTTCGAATTATCAAGGACAGATTGAAGGCAGCACAGGATCGCCAAAAGAGCTATGCGGATCGACGAAATCGAGACTTGGAATTCGAGGTTGGAGATTTTGTGTTCCTTAAGTTATCTCCATGGAAAGGAATTATCCGTTTTGGCCGACGCGGGAAGTTGAGTCCACGTTACTTTGGACCGTTCGAGATCATTGAGAGGATTGGACTAGTGGCATACCGGTTGGCATTACCTCCAGAACTTGCCAGAGTGCACGATGTTTTCCATGTGTCCATGTTACGGAAATACCTACGGGACGATTCACATGCCTTGCCGGAACAACCAGTAGAACTGATGACTGATCTGAGCTTTGAAGAGAAACCAGTGCAGATTCTGGATCAGAAGAACAAGGTTCTGAGAAACAAGACGATTCGGTTGGTGAAAGTGCTATGGAGGAACCATGACGTCGAGGAGGCGACGTGGGAACCCGAAGACTTGATGAGGGAGCAGTACCCGTTTTTATTCGAGTAAATTTCGAGGACGAAATTTCTGTAAGGTGGGTAGATTGTAACGACCCGAACTTTCGTAATTATTATTTTATTGTAAATTGACCGTTTTGCCCCTGAGGGGGGAAAAGTTGACTTTTACCTCGGGAAGTATTTAGGACTTTGACACGTGACCGTGACGTAGTTTAGGACGTCACGAGTTCATAGGCAGGTGGCACGTTCGATTCCGACGTTCGAGGAAGAAGTTGTGACGTTCGGAAGTCGAGGGGCATTTTGGTAATTTGGCCATTTGGGGGCCAAATGTTGACTTTTGACCCGGGAAGTCCAACGGACGAGGGCCAATGACCGTTACGTAGGTCTCGTCGATACGAATCCGTAGACAGGCGGCACGCTGAAATCGGACTTACGACGAAAAAGTTATGGTCAAGAACGTAACCGAACTAACCGAGACTCGGAACTTAAATTAATAATAAAATATTATAATCTGTTTTACTTTAACCCAATCAATCTGGACCCTTGATGAGTGACACATGTCACTCATCTACCCCATCCACATCATCCCCAACATTCTGGATCTTGGTCTGCCATAGGATTAATTAATTAATTTCTTTTCCTTAAATCCTCACCCTTCACTCTTCACTCAGGATGAATCACAGCCATCCATTCTATTTCTCCTTCTGTTCTTAAGCCATCAGAGACTCATTTCCTCATTTTCATTCCTTCCTTCAAACCGTGCAACCTCCCATCCTTCAAACAATCACACCAGCAGCTAACCACCCAACCTTCTTCATCAGGCAGCACCAGACCGTGCACCACCACCACCAGACACCGGCCAACGCCACCACGGCCACCCTGCACGGCCGGAAAACCCACAAACCCGTGAGGACCCGTGCAGCCCAAAATCTTCAGACCATCCAAACCACGACGTCTGGGCTCGAACCAACCTAGGGCTAGGACCATTGTGACCTCTGGACGGCGTAGGACTGGACTGGGCAGCCCACGGCGGCGACACGGCGGCGGTAAGCCTGCAAACCCGTAATGGCCGATTTTCCTTCCCTGCCTCAAACCGTCCGTTTTTAACGTTGCATTTGCTTGGTTGTTTTTGAGACTTAACCTAGGGGACTAGACGAACGTTTTGGACCTGAGTTGGTGGCTGGAAACGTGACGGCTCGCCGGAGAAGACGGACCAAAACCGGCAGCCATTTCCCCGTCGTTTTTCAGGTGATTCCTTGATCTTAAAATCCAGTTTTGATCACACAGAGCCATAGAACATGTTCAGACGAGTCCATAGGAACAAACCCCATCGATTTTGGTGGTCGGAATCACGATCTGTGATCGGGTCGAACCGTGGGTCTGCGGTGACCCGATTCGCAGACCCGACACTGTAGCTGATGACGTCATCATGCTGACGTCAGCAGTGACGTCATGATGACGTCATCATGTCAGAATATTGTCAGACCAGGGACCAATGGACTGTTGACACGTGTCCTCTGACACTGTCAGTGATGACGTCATGCTGACGTCAGCAGTGACGTCATGCTGACGTCAGCATCACTGTAGCACTGTTGACCAGAGGGTTGACCGGCGCGTGGGGGGCGCGTGTGAACAGTGTTTTGTGTGGGACCAGTGCCATTTTCAAGGTTTCGACGATACGGATCCAATGGCGGTGGTTTCGTGTCGATCGGAGATCGTTAAGTTGGTCAAATTAGGGTTTGATGCCTTGGGAAGCGTGTTCGGACGGCTTTCCCGGGCCGGTTTCAGTCTAGGGTTTCGTAGTTGTTTAGTAGGGACTTAAAGTGACCTTTACGTATGTTTTGGGCGTGACAGGAATTGTACTTTAAACCTTGGACGGGGCTTTACGCTCGGGAGTGCAGCGGGATTGTACTGTGAGTGGGCCTTTGATTTCACTAAACTTCGGCATGCATAACTGTTTTACTTTCTCCTATATCTATATGTGATTTGAGTAAAAGTATCTGTTCAGCTTGTGTATGATTTATGGCACGTATTACGATGTTTGGGCATGAGACCCGTCTGGTTGTTTATAAATGGTTTGGAGTCATATATATGTATAATGGAACTCGATATCATCTGTGGTACTGCACTGTATAGATCTACCCTAGGATTCTATCTCCTCCGGATGTAGGCACACCGGAGCGGTCACGGCGCATTGCCTGTGAGGAGTCATTCTACGGAGGGACCGGACCGTAGAGTGACTCAGGAGCAGGATTGCTACTATTGGACGTCTGGGACGTCAGGCATCTAGAATGCCATGCTCGGACTAGGTTCGGGATTTGGACTCGGGATTGAGACCCCGGGTGGCACGCGTAGCCTTGAGTCTGTGACCTTATTGGGCGTCTGGGACGTCAGGCATCTGGGATGTCAGGGTTGGGATGTATAGTGCAGTGACTAAGATTATATTATGTTGATATTATTCTGCTTATGACTATATGGTTTTGTGGTTTTGATACTATGCATGTCTTTTCGGAAAACGGAGGGGAAAAGCTATATGTTTTCGAAATGGTAAACTACTTTGTAAACCTTGAGTTTCGGCCCACTCACCTTTGTTGTTTTACTACCCCTCCAGGTAGTGCTATCGAGGAGGAGGATCCCGAGGAGGAGGAGGAGGATCCCGAGGAGGAAGAGGCATAGGTTTACGTTGCGTACCTGAACCCTACTGCTGGGTAGGTTGGCACGTAGTGTGTCTAGAGTCGTGCTCAATAAACTGTATTCGGGAACCATCCCTTGTCTGACACTATTTGTATTTGAGTATTTGTGTGGTGTGCTATGTATGACTTAACTATGGATTTTCTTTATGCATTTTATATTCAATAAGGGTATTTTTGGTATTTTAACGTTGGGTGTCAGACGGGAGCAGGGCACGTCCCGGGTGGTCCCAGGGGGATCGGGGCGGGTCCTGTCAACCTGTCTATGAACTCGTGACGTCCCAAAATATGTCACAGTCATCGGTCAAATTTCATTTGACCGCACCGAACAAAAAATCAACCGCTCGCCCATTTCCAAGGGCAAAATCGTCATTTCGCACCGTCCGTCCGGAAGCATTCAACTAATCACTGATTAACTTCCCTAATCTGTCATTAATCACTAATCTAATCTCGATTTTCGGGATGGGTAGTTATAAAACATTTAATGGAAGTGCCTGTTTCTTTCTCAACAAAACTCTTAAAATATTTGAACATACTGAAAGCTTTTGATTTCTCACAAAAATAATAGACCCATGTTTTCCAACTAAAGTCATCAATAAAACAGATTGTGTACCTCTTGTTGCTATTTTTAAAAGGCATGATTGGACCACATAAGTCTGCATGGATCAGTTGAAGCTTCTGTGATGCTCTCCAACTGATTTTCTTTAGGAAAGGATCACGTTGTTGTTTTCCTATCATGCAATCCTTACACAGGGTTATAGGAGCAGCAAGTTGTGGCAATCCATGTACCATCTTCTTGAATTGGAGTGTTCGCAGACCTTTATTGTCAGAACCCGTCCCTAATCCCCCCTCGGGATTAACGAGGAACGCCCATGATCCCGTCTGACACGGAGTGTCAGACAAGGAAAATTTCCAACCTTTGCCCTCCCGGGCTATTAGAGTACACCAAGATCCGGAGGAGACATGTGATATCTCGGTCTCTGCTACAGTCCACACCGTATCCAACCTGAAGGGTATTAAAAACAGAACGACTGTGAGTGGACAAAAAGTAATAAGTTTCATAAAACACATTTATAAAAGACCTTTATACCCTTCACTAAAAAGCATGCATGCATAGTAAAACCATTTAGCCAATCACATATGTTTAAACAACCATAATCATACGGGCTCCTGCCCAAACCATTTACAGAAAACCACAACATAGTAAACATATGCGTTATCTCAACCCAAATCCATTTATCATCATAAAACACAATTTCCCAAATCAATTGAAATCATGCTTATCCATTATATTTCATATCACCGAACCTGTCACGGTATATAGAGCTATGGGCATGCTAACCGGGGTCTCAAACCCAAGTCTCTCCAGGGTCCACCCAGGTCAATGTCCGTAGATCAATGACCCTCCCTGGAGGTAACGAACCATGCCCATCCTGAGAGTAAGGAACCCAAATGGGGGGCGACTCCACTCAGTCAGTACTCCGTGACTACTCCGGGGTCCACCCAGGCCAACGACCCTCCCCAGAGGAGACAATCATATATAAAGGATGGCATATGAAAAACCTTTTGAAATCATTCTTTAAACCTTTCAATGATTCATACCCGGCCCTCATAAGCTGTCACGAACCATAAAATCCTTTCAAGGGTTCATGCCGGTTCCCATAAACCATCATGAATCATAAATCCATTTCAAGGGTTCATGCCGGTTCCCATAAACCGTCATGAACCATAAAACCATTTGTAACACATAGCTGGGCCCTAGGCCCGAATCCACATACAAACTGGACCTCCGGTCTGAATCGTAAACCAACTGGACCTCGTGCCCGATTTCGTAAATCAAATGGGTCTCATGCCCGATTCCATATTTCCAATTCCAAAACCGATTCAAGAACCAATTGGGCCTCTGACCCGAGAACGTAACTAAAAGGACTTCGAGTCTGTGGGTTTCCAAAACAAATGGGTCTCGAACCCGAGTTTACCTTTTCAATTCCAAAACCATTTCATGAAATCATATCCAAAATCATAAGTATGGAAAATCAGTGTAAAATCGAAAAATCGCAATTTACGTGCAAGCACGTAAATCACCTCGTAAAGCGTGAAACCATATAAATCACAATCATGCAATTCAACATCATAAAATCATATTCATAATCCATATAAAACATTTATGCATGCATCACAGTTTAGAAATCAAGGTCCACTCACAGACCGTCCCATGATGCCACCTCAATTTGCGTGTCGTATGCCTCACCGGGCAAATCGTCGTCACCGGGACTCCCAAACCTGTCCAAATCGTAATAGAAGGTTACTAACTACTTAATTAACCTCCCACTAAAGCCCCATAATTTTTCAGAATTTTTAACTATTTTTAATCCCGATTCGAAACATTCCGATGCCCTGAACATTATAGAGACGGTGTCCGATCGACACAAAACCAGTCCCAAAATGTTCGTTACATCGAATAAAAGATTTCACATGTTGAACACATTCCCAAATTGTGGGCCACGCGCCCGTACGATCCCCAAGAAGATTACTGTGCGTGGGCTCACGCGCCTGGGTACTGTAGCATCATCTCCTTCCTCTGGCCGGTTCAGACCGGCTGGTTCGGTCTATTTTCTGCAACTGGACCGGCGTGACCGGTCTATGCCCCTACAACCCTCATTTTGGTCCGTTTTCAACCCAATTCGATCCTAATATTCATATTTCATCTATTCCTATCTATTCCAATCAATAAACTTAGGAGAAAACAACTAAAATCCATGGTTCCAATTTGAACCTCACGGCCATTTTTTTCCATTTTTCCTCCCACGGCTCCTCAGCCGTTAAACCCCATTAAAACCTTCCTAACATGTCCCTAGCAACCTAAATAACCCATTAAAACCGATACAAACGGCCCATAACGTCATAAATTGAAAATCAAGGAGAAAAGGCTAAACCAATTACCTCTCGGGTTTACCCCCTCCAAACCGCCGTCCACGGCGGTTCTGGCCATCCAGCAACCTCCTCAGTCCGTCTCTCACTCTCTGGTCTCAGTCATGGTCGAATGGGAAGGGTTTGATTGGTTTTGGGTTCAAAGGGAATGAGATCGGGTTTGTTTAGGGAGAAAGGAATGAATGATCGATACAATGGGGATATGCATGAATATGTGTGGGCTGGGCAATGGATGGGTGACACTTGTCACTCATCCATTGGGCCTCCATAAAATATCTGGGCCCCACTAAATTCCAAAACGAAACCGTTTCGTAATTCGCGCAATAGTACTCTTGAACTTTCGTGAACCGTAGCTTCGTCGTCGAACGTCCGAATTCGACGTACCGCCTGTGTACGGATTCGTATCATCCCGATCTACGTAACAATTCTCGGCCCTCGGCCATCGGACCTCCCAGTCCAAAAGTCAACATTTTGCCCTTTAACCAAAATTACCAAAATGCCTTTGAACTTCCGAACGTCATAACTTCTTCCTCGAATGTCAGAATTGAACGTGCCACCTGTCTATGAACTCGTTACGTCATGAACTACGTCACGGTCATCGGTCAAAATCCGTTTGACCGCCAGACTAAAAATTCAACGTTTTGCCCACGCCCAGGGGCAAAATGGTCATTTTGCATCGTTCGTCCGATTTCGCCCAACTAATCACCGATTAACCTCACTAATCATGATTAGTCACTAATCTAATCCTGAAATTCGAGACGGGTTGTTACAACCTTCCCTCCTTAATTAATTTCGTCCTCGAAATTACAACCGACCTAATTCCAACCGTTCTTCCCTCCTTAATTAGTTTCGTTCTCAAAACTTCAACTATTCTGATTCCACATCCACCTCGTGGAAATAATTCGATCACGCGACACGTGTACACTAGTATACCCACTAGTCAACATAAAATTCGTCTGCAACCAGACGTACCACTAACACTCACGTCGCATTGACTACATTCGACCATGTCGAATGACAGTAATCACAAGTTCCGTACTGACACCACTTGTCAGTATCAGAGCAACCTGAGTATCCTATGATCCAACCACTTGTCAGATCTACCATTTCGCTGACACAAACAACTCGACGGTTCCTTTCTCAATCTCAATCTGTCATGCTATCTGCTCCCACAGGGAGTCACCAAATCTCACTAACCGATCCAAGCTGACACCTTCGACAAACTGTCATCACATGACAGTCGTCAATCGAAAACTGACATTATACTCACTTGTGGTTACACTAACCACCATGACACTCAACTCGAGTATACATCAATCAACACCTCACTCGACCTGTGTGTAACTAGACCCATCAAAAATACCATGATCCAGTGCACAGTATCCAATGTCCAGTCCACGTCTTCAACTAATCCAATGGTATCAGAACTAAGCCGACTACCAACATGCTCACCAACGTACCCATGGTATAACCTATATACCGTCCCCAGGCACCATAAGTCTGCACAGTATCGTACCTCGAATAACGTACAAGGTACGTACATCCAATACCAACCAGACTACAACCACAACAATAACAACAACAACAACACGACCACCTAGGTCGTAGCCAAACACGTTTCAATAATGGAGTCCATATGTCCAATCCAGTACCAGACAGATTAAAACACCCACCCATTATCCATTTCCAAATCCGAATCCGAAATCATCATTCCGTAAACTAGTATTAGGAATAACCATTCCGAACCCAAATCCATAAATCCACCTTCAAGTTCCAAAATTGAATCCCGAATCGTCATCCAGAAATTCGATTCCAAAACCCGAAATCTCGTTCACGTCTACCGAGACGTACCATATCCGAACCTATCGGTTACCTGCTCAAACGATTACCTCAATACGCTCGATTGGATTCATAGGGAAGCCAATCGCATCATACACAAATCTAGGACTGACAAAATTCGACCTCGTCGAAAACCTACTCGCTTGAGTAACATACCATACGGGATTTACCTCGAAAAGAAGTTCAGTCCCATCATCCTCAACTCAAACATCCAAGTAAGAGTGATAAACTCTCCACCTATCTGGATCATCAAGATCACGATCCAGATCCATCACTACGTCACCTGACCATAGACGTCACAACGTCCTAAGTCCTCAACATTACTATCTCGATCCATATCGCGGTCCTAGATCGTCACAATACCCTATATCCACAACATCATGATCCTGATACACACTGTGATCCACACAGTTAACTACCAGATTCCAACCCATAGGATCTTATACCCTCAACGAATCTGCATACTGACACATCGTGCGTCAACCAATTTCCACATCTAAACAGATCAGTCAACGACGAAACACGCCGAGACTGTGGGTTCTCTCCAATTACCTCGTATCGATCCTTGTCCTTCCACCTAGGAAAAATCCAAGGATGATCCAGTATGATAACATCAAAACTCATCCTACGTGAATGCAACCAAAACTCGATGCAATCACCACGCCATGTAATGCAACATTGTCTGCCACCAAGCAGAAAATGAGAAATCTCATTCACCTAACTTCGATATACCCAACTCCTCCTAATGACCCAAGACAAATCCCGGGTTCACCAACCAATACAAGACCAATGTTATGGTGACACACTCATCATCAACCATGGTAGAACCTGAGATGTCAGGACCCACCCCGGTTTCACCCCGAAAACCGAGGTAAATCCTGCTCCCGTCTAACAACCCGACACAACACAGTCAGACGCAGGAGAAAATATATCACATATTCGAAGTCAATAGTTTACAGAGCATAGTACTCAAGACAGAAGAAAAACAAAAAAAAACGAAAAGCGAAGTTCACACACAACGGAAAATTTAACACAGTTCGGGATCGCTCTCGTGACTTCTATGCCTCAGACGCTGCCTCGACGCCGGAACCCCGCGCTAGCTCCACGACCTGTAGGGCAATTTAAAACAGAAGGTGTGAGTGAACCAGAATAAAATAAAAGTTCCAAAACCACATTTTATAAGAAAACTGGGTTTAGCCCTCCGTTTTGAAACCACATGCATAACTCAGTTATGAAAACAGTTATAAATCGATCACCATAAAACATCATAAGAAACAGAAACACTATAAAACAGTTATAGAAAACATAGCAGAAACATCATAAAGCCGTATCATAAACCGTGAATATCAAATCATCATTTTCCGATCAAACCTGCTAGACCTATCCGAGTCTTTAAACTCCCGAGTCTTTAAACTCAATCCAGGCCTCAATAATATCCGAGTCTTTAAACTCCCGAGTCTTTAAACTCAACAGGCCTACGGGGGAAATATCAATATATCCGAGTCTTTAAACTCCCGTGTCTTTAAACTCAATCCGGGTCTTTAAACCCAATCCGGGCCCGTCCCCCGTCAATCAATATCCGGGTCTTTAAACCCAATATCCAGATCCAGCAAATCCAATCAAAACCATTTGAAAACCTTTTCCAAATCCACATCCAAACCCGAATCCGAAATCACCGGTCTGATGCCCTTCCAGCATCCCGAACCGTCATTCCGAACCCAAATCCGGAATTCCACTTTCCAATATGAAAACCAACTTTCGATTCTCGAAATCCGTTTTCAAAACCGAAAATCCTTAAATCACCAAATCAGGTTTTAAAATCCCTTTATGAACATTTAAACCATTTATCTATTGAAATCCCAAATCCATGGCATTATTCTCAGAAATTGACATTTCTCGTAAAACGTGCCAATTACCTTACTTTCTCGAAAATCGTGCAATTATGTAAAATCAATAAAACATATTCGATAACATAGAATCGTGATTAAAACCATAAAACAATTATAGAAAAACAGTTATGCATGCTCGAGTTTAGAGAAGGGGTCCACTCACAGTACTGAGCCCTCAATCGCGTCCCGAACGTCTCGGACGTTCCTCAGCTTCCTCGGGAACTCCCGATCCTGTCAACAACCACCAAAGTACGTCACTAACACGTCTACGAAGGTCCATCTAATTTCCCTCAAAAATCCCCGGGTCCTAAACGTACCGAACCGGAACCCTAAACTTTCACCCTCGCGGAACTACTTCGATTCGACGTCCAATTAACCCGAAACCAATTCCAATGGACTCATCACAACTCCTAGACCAAAAACCATGTTGACCATTTTCCCCAGAACCACCGCACGCGCCTCCATGCGCCGCCCAAAGTGGTTGCGCGTGGCCTTCACGCGCCAGCTACAGTACCTTCGTCTTCCTCACGTCGACCCGGTTCAGCACAGTGTCTGCAACTTGAACCGGTGTCAGCGGTTCTCCGCCGTACCTGCACCAAATCGACTCCTCTATTCACCCACTACTTCGTCCCGTCCTAAGGAACTCATCCCCCTCACTCCCATACCTCGACACGGCCTAAAACCTGTCGACTCTAGTTCAAACCAAACCCGTAACAGTCCCCTGTTTCCTTCTCCGACCACCCAGGTCTTCCCCCATCACAGTGTCGACCCTAAACTCTTCCTAGGACCGCACTGAATGACAGGACTCATCCCAATCCCCCCGGGATTACCATGGAATGTGCCCTGCTCCTGTCCAACAAGGGGTGTCAGACAAGGGATGACCAAGAGCCACTGCCCAAACGGGGCATCCAGAGTGCGCAAGGATCGATGGAGGAGGTGTGGAATGTCCCAGTCTCTGCTGCAATCGCATCCGTGATTAACCTGAAGGGCATTAAAACCAAAAGCTGTGAGTGGACAAAACCCATAAGTTTATTAAACACATTTATAAGACATTTATGCCCTCCAATAAAAACGTATGCATGCCACAAAAACCAGTAACCAAAACGTTTTCTCAACCGAGCCATTAGGGCCTTAGCCCAAAAACCGTTAACCAAAAACCAAGTGTGGGAACTCAGCCCAAAACTGTGAAATACCATAACTATACATAAACAACCATGTGGGTCACCACCCAAAACCATAAATGAACATCAATCCATTAAAATCATATAATCACAAATCCACCCGGAAAGCCATTTCATTAATTCGTATTTTACCATTACCATCACCAGCATCCCTGATGCTAGACGTCCCTGACGTCATATCTCACGGGTTTATAAGCTACGCGTGCTGCCCGGGGTCTCTCCGGGTCCATATATCTGACATCCCTGATGTCTGACGTCCCAGACATCAATCATAGCAATCCTGCTCCTGAGTCATCATACGGTCCGGCTACTCCGTATGGTGACCCTTCGCAGGCAATGCACCGTGACTTCCCCAGTGTCCTAGAAATCTGGAGGAGACCATCATATATCCTTGTATCAAGATGGTATATGGAAAACAGTTTTTATTAATTCATTTCACAACATCACAATGGGCCCTACCCGAATTTTCCATAAAACAACACATTTCCATTTAGGGTCCCTGACCCGAAACCACATTTATTAAATATAGGGCCCCTGACCCGAAATCATCATTTTAATCCAACTGGGCCTCATGCCCGACTTTATGAACCACTGGGCCCACTGCCCAATTTATAAACCAACTGGGCCCGCAGCCCGACTTATAAACCAACTGGGCCTGCAGCCCGATTACGTACTCAAATGGACTCCAAGTCCGAGATTTCCAAAACAAGTGGGCCTCAAGCCCGAATTCATCTTTCCAATATAAAAACTGTTTTATCATATTATTTATTTAACCACAAGCACGTAAAACCACAAATAAACCGTTAATCCCGATATACGTGAAATACGGAAAACACCTTGAAATACATGCAACATACCCGAAATCAATACTCACAAATACCATCATAGAAATCATGTATATAAACCATATAACACATTTAAGCATGCATAGGATTTATAAAACCAAAGTCCACTCACAGACCGTTTTAACGGTATGCCTCGATACGCGTGCCACCGGCCCTCCCGGGCCACACCACTATCACCGGGACTCCCAATCCTGTCCAAATCACATTAGAGGGTCACTAACCTCATCATTAACATCCTATCAAAGTCCCGTAATTTTCCCGAATTTTTACTTATTTTTAAACTTAATTTAAAACCTTCGGACATCCCGAACAATATCGAGACGGTGTCCGATCGACACGAAACCAATCCCAAAATGTCCGTTACATCGAATAGATTAAAAGTCATGTTGACCTCACCTCGAGATTCGTGCCCACGCGCCGTCACGCGCCGCCGTGAGTGGCTGTGCGTGAAATCCACGCGCCTGCTACAGTGCATCGTCCTAACCCGTATCTCTGGTAAACGGGTCCAAATTGCCCGCGACACGACCCGGTTCAATGTCCATCAATTCGATCCTAATTCCTTCAATTGATCATTTAGTTAGTTTCGTTTTAAGTCTAATTTAAGTTCTGTAAACTCAATTACACGAACACTTACCCAGATTCCATCGATTCCACGATGAACACGAAGAACACTCCGGTCACTGTTCAATCATGGGATTCCTTCAATGGCTGCAGGTTTCTTCCAATTGATGCATCCAGAAGCATCAATGGACCATGAGGAACAATTCCCCCACATCAATTGCATCAAACTAGTGCTCAATCGTCACGACTCAAGCTCGAACACCGTCACTGTTCAACCATGGAGTTCTGTCAACCACAGCCGTTTTCCTTCAATTTATGAACCCAGAAGCATCGTGGGATCATGAGAAGTAGTTTCCCCACCTCAATTGAATCATTCGAAGCCTCAAACGCCACGACTCGAGCTCGATTTTCCTCCTCTGTCACCAAGTGTGATCAGAGTCAAAACAGCACCAATTCCCATCGTTCTTTCGATGTTTCTGATCGTTGTGATCCTAGGAAGCTGAAGGTAATCTCCAATTCGATCCTCACGGCCTAATTCTTCCATTTCGAATTTTCCCCCCAATTTTCCCGAAATCCAAAATCCCAAATTCAGTACTCTCACAACCCCTCGCGTTTCCCCGTTAATTCAATCATCTTAGTCTCTCATTTTTCTCTCAGGAACGGCAGAGGAAGGGAGCCAATTCTCCCAGTTCATCCTCTCCCCAAATTGTGCACGGTTTGAAAGAAAAACAAAGGAAAAGGAAGGAAAATGATGGATAAGGAATGATGATGTTGTAATGATAGTGTTGGGAGGGAAACATGGAGCTGGAAACAAGGGATGGGTGACACTTGTCACTCATCCGGATGTGCACAGTCAACGGTCACTATTCAATATTATATTATTATCTTAATCCGAGCCTCGGTTCGTTAGTTCGTTTCCTTGACCATAACGTCGTCGTCGAATCTCCGATTTTGGCATGCCGCCTGTCATTGGATTCGTATCGACGATACCTACGTAACGGTCCTTGGCCCTCGTCCATCGGACCTCCCGGTCAAAAAGTCAACATTTGGCCCCTATTATGTCAAATTACCAAAATACCCCTCAACTTCCGAACCTCATAACTTTCTTTACGAATGTCGGAATCGAACGTGCCACCTGTCTATGAACTCGTGACGTCCCGAACTACGTCACGGTCATCGGTCAAAGTCCGTTTGACCACCCGATCAAAAAGTCAACATTTTGCCCACGACCAAGGGCAAAACGGTCATTTTGCACATTTTGTCCGATTTCGACCTACTAAGCACCGTTCAACCTCACTAATCGAGATTAGTCACTAACCTAATCTTGGAATTCGGGACGGTTCGTTACACTGAATCACACCCAACTCATAGAAACCCTCGACTCACGCCCTAAGTCCACGACTCTTGGTTTGAAACAAAATGGAAAAACAGAGAACGGTGGGTACTCTCCGTCGTATAGCCTCCACCGTGCACTCCTCCGTCACGGCAGCACAACCAGCAGAAACCTAGAACCCTACTGAAATCCCTAGACCTCACAAGACTCTTCGATTCTATCCCTAAAGTCACGACTTCCAACTTGAACTTCGACGGAAAAACAGAGCATGGAAGAGGAAAACAAGAAATTACCTGCCTCCTGTCGCCGTCGTGAGCTCAGCCGTGAAGCAGTAGCTCCTCCCGTCCTCCTCCGTCCTCTGGACACTTCCACTGGCTTCGATTGGTTGATCACAGCCACAACACCACCCACAAACACCACTTCCTCCCTGTTTTTCCCTCTGATTTCCCGTGGCTCACCACTCACACACAACCCATCACCAAGCCTCCAACCTCTCTCACTGTCTCCATCACACTCTCTGGTCACTCTCACACACTCACAAGGTCACCAACATCCACGATCACCCCTCACTTTCTCTCAATTTCTTAGCCTCTGTTTGTTGTTCTTCAACACACGAGCACAAACACGGTTGCCCCAATTATTTGGACCGTGTACCAATTACTGGAACCCTCTAGTTCCTCCACACGTGTCACCATCTTCCCCATTCTCTCACAAATGGCCCCATCACAGCCATCCACTTGTCCCAATCTGTTACACCAAGCCCAAAGTACAAAAGACCAAAATACCCCTCTATGAACCCAAAATTACCATTTTGCCACTACCTTTCTAGACCCGTAACTCCCACATCGTAAGTCCGATGAATATGAATACGTGCCGCCTGTCATCAAACTCAGGACGACGAGATCTCTCTAACGGTCTTAGGTCAACATACCAAAACCCGTTCGTACAAAAAGTCAACCTTTCCCCCTTGATTTAGTCAAATTACGGTTATGCCCTTAACCTTCTGAACATCACAACTTCCTCCTCGGATGTCGGAATCGGGCGTGCCACCTGCCTACGGACTCGTGACGTCCTAAAATACGTCCTGGTCACCAGTCAAAGTCCATTGAACCACCCGAACTAAAAGTCAACTTTTTGCCCGAACTAGGGGCAAAATCGTCATTCTCCCCTAACGACCTTATCGGGACCAACTAACCCCCGATTAAACTCACTAATCTCCTCTTAAACACTCCCTTAACCCTACTTCTCGGGACGGGTCGTTACATGGGAAGTCACCCTAATGACTTCAAAACACCCATTACCAATGCGAAAAACCCGCACTCCTCTCATCACCTCAATCGCAAACTCTCTCGATTCCGAAGCTCCAACCCTATCGGAATCACGTTTAATGGTTTCTATTCCTGAGCTAGAAGTCCTTCTCCAACCTTTCCGTCCAACGACGAACGTAAATAAATATTATAATAACCCATTCTATTTCTCACAATTAAAGTCCTCCTCAAACAAGCCTACCTGACAAAATTCTATTTCTCAAGTTTCCAGCTCATCCGGACATCATCCACGTGTCCATAACCAAGAGAACTTGGTACCTCATGATAGGACGTTAAAAAGACATTATTTTATATTATTTTATACCCTTTATACTTGATTTTTAGTGTTAAAATATTAAATAAATTGATAAAATAAATTATTTTGTGATTTTTATGCTTAGATAAATAAAGTTTGTAATCTGGTGCATTTTGGCGAAAGAATCGTTTCGATCGGAATTATAACGAATAAATTATGGACGAAATTCGATGAATTAATTAATTTAGTTAAATTAATTAATTGTTTTTTCTGCAGCCCAAATCCCATTTGTACAAACCAGCCCGCGAGCCCAAGGCGCGCAGCCCAGGCCCGCGTAACCAGCTGCCCAGCCCAAGATCCGCACGGCCCGCAGGCCCAGCCACGTGCAGCCCACACGGCCCAAACGCGAGCGGCCTGTCTCAGCCTGCCATTCGGCCGTTCGGCGCGCGCCTACCGACGACAGCTTCTGCACTCCAGCTCACGCCTGCCGACCAGCCGCCTCCTTTCCAGCACAGCTTTGCCGACCAGCCGCCTCCTTTCCAGCTTGCACCCACCGAAAACTCTTTTCAGCAGCAATTAAGTGGATTTTCTTGCTGTTTTTCAAGCTTTTTCCTTTGTTTTGTTTAATTTCTCTTCCCCAAAAACCACCCATACTCATCATTTCACTTTTGAATATTTTTATTATAATTTTTGTTTAGTTTTTATTTATTTTCTAGGGTTTAATTTGAGTTTTTCCCCTATAAATAGGAGTTGATTTCACTTGTTGAAATCACTTCCAAGTAGCACAAAATTGAGCTTCTTTTAGGAGAAATCTTGGCAAAATAGTTCCAATACAATTTTGAGAGTTCAAGTCCGAATTTCCTTGTTTAATCTTCTTCCATCTTCATAAGGTTCCAGCCGCTGTTCGGTGTTCCTTGTGAAAAACAATCCATTGTTCTCATCCAATCTGAAAAGTGTAACATTTGCTCTCCATTCTCTTAAACTCTCTTATTTGTTATTGGTTCTAATTATAATGCAATATATGTATTGGTTTCTCCTTCCTATCTTTTGTGAAAATTGAGTATAATCTCCATGTGTTTTACTTTCTAAAAATCATTCACTTCTTACATTTTAGAGCTTAAACTTCATTTCGAAACTAAATGTTGATCCGCTGTTCGGGGCATTTAGAGTAGATTTGGAGAGATTTAATGTATGACCGCTGTTCGGCGCATTAAATCACAAACTTAAGGTAATTATATTATGAGTAAAAATCCGCTGTTCGGTGCATTTATAATATGAATAATGTATGAAGAAATATGAGTTTGTGAAGGTATAATTTCGTGATTAATTCAAATATTTGCAATTGTAGTATGTTGTTGAAGTTTGTGTTTACGGGAAGTCTACTTTGTGCATAAGTAGAATAGAAATAGAATGAGTTTATCTATGCTTTTACTTATTTACATAATTACAAACCTCTTCAAAACCCCCCTTGTTTATTCTTTATTCTTTTATTCTTTGATGCTTTTATTCTTTCATTCCTTTATTATTTAATTTATTGATTCTTTGATTAATTAATTCCTTTATTCTTTGATTAACTAAGTCCTTTATTCTTCTATTATTTCATTCTTTAATTCGTTAATTTATTAATTCTTTGTAATTCATTAATTTATTATTATCTTGTTCATCTATTCTTTAATTTATTGATTCTTTGATTGTTTAATTCTTTTATTATTTAATTCTCTAATTCATTATTCTTTTATTCATAATCCACTAACATATTATTAATGTTCCCTAATTTCCCCGGTTAAGAACGATCCCTATTTATCAATACTACATCTACACAAAAAGGGTTTAAATTGCATAACACTCGAATTGCATGTTTAATTTAATGCGTAGTTTGGGCGTAGTCACCTCATCTCGCCTATCCGTTTGCATCGTGTATGTAGATACACTCATTCCGAGTGGAATTCATGCAACTCAAGGTTAAACCTTGTATACTATTTACGGATGTGCATATACGGTCTCCAACACTAGCATCTCGTACCTCGAGTCTCGACAACTACTGGATCCTATCCAGTCCATTATCCATGATCCACTCCCGAACCACAGATATCGATTATAAGCCTAACTCGACGGAGTCACAATCACCAGTACCAGCACTAGCGCTAGTACCAGTACCATCACTAACACCAATCAGTATCAGCACATAAGCTGTAACGGCCCGTCCAGAATTCCACGATTAGATTAGTGAGTAATCACAATTAGTGAGGTTAATCGGAGATTAGTTGGGCGAAATCGGACGAATGATGAAAAATGACCGTTATGCCCTTGGTCGTGGGTAAAACATTGACTTTTCATTTTGAGGGTCAAATGGACTTTAACCGATGACCGTGACGTAGTTCATTACGTCATGAGTTCATAGACAGGTGGCACGTTCAATTCCGATATTCGAGGAAGAAGTTATGACGTTCGGAAGGTTAAGGGCAATTTGGTAATTTTGGTTAAAAGGGGCAAAATGTTGACTTTTTGACTGGGAGGTCCGATGGCCGAGGGCCGAGCATCATTACGTATATCGGAACGATACGAATCTATAGACAGGCAGCACGTCGAATTCGGACATTCGACGGCGAAATTACGGTTCAAGGAAGTTTTGGGGTACTATTGTGCGAATTACGAGACGGACCACTTTTGGATTCTAGTGGGGCCCAGATATTTTATGGAGGCCCAATGGATGAGTGACACTTGTCACCCATCCATTGCACAGCCCAAACATATTCATGCATCTCACCATTCCCTTCATCGATCATTCATCCTCCATTTTTCCAACCCAAAACCTGATCCACCCTTCACCCCAAACACCAAACCCTTGACCCGAGATGGTTACTTGAGAGACTAGTGAGTGATGAGAAAATTGTGGAGGATGGTGGCCGGCCAGGTGACGCCGCCGTGCACGGCTGAAACCACAAACCCGAGAGGGTACCCGGTAAGGCCCAAATCCCATTTGAAATTGATTTTGTTGTTATGGTTAGTTTTGGTTGATTAGGACTTGATTAGTAGGTTTCTAGGAAGGTTTTAGAGGATTTGGAGGTTGGTTCACGGCGGAGGAGGCCGTGAGGCCGACCGGGAAAAAATGGACCGTGAGGTTCAAAATGGAACCATGGGTTTTATGTGGTTTTGATTAGTTTTAAGGATTGGGAATGATAGGGAATGAAGAAATATGAATTATAGGATTAATTAGGAAGGAAATCGGACCAAAATGAAGGAGGAAAATCATTGGACCGGTCACGCCGGTCCGGTTTGGCTCAGACCAGGTGGACCAGCCGGTTCACCTGAGGAAGGAGAAAACTGTACACCGCGCGTGGAGCCCACGCGCAGTGGCTTCTAGGGGCGCGTGCGGGCGCGTGGTCACTCCTTTGGGGTGGTCCCAACATGTAATTTCATCTATTCGATGTAACGAACATTTTGGGACTAGTTTCGTGTCAATCGGACAACATTTCGATAGGTTTTGGGGTGTCCGAAGGTTTAGGATCGAGTTTAAAAATAGTTAGAAAATTGGGAAAATTATGGGACTTCAATGAGAGGTTAATGAGGCTATTAGTAACCCTCTGAATAAATTTGGACAGGTTTGGGAATCCCGGTGGCGGCGATTGACCCGATAGACGATTATGGCACACATATCGAGGCGCGACTTCGGACGGTCTATGAGTGGACCTTGATTTCTAAACTGTGATGCATGCATAAATGTTTTATATGGATTATGAATGTTATTATATGATGACGATTTGGATGGTTGTGAATTATATGGTTTCACGCTTTACGAGGTGATTTACGTGTTTGCACGTAAATCGAGATTTTTCAGTTTTATACTGATTTTCCATACTTATGGTTTTGGATATGATTTCATGAAATGGTTTTGGATTTGAAAAAGTAAATTTTGGTTCGAGACCCACTTGTTTGGAAACCCTCGGACTCGAAGTCCCTTTTAGTTACGTTCTCGGGCCGGAGGCCCAATTGGTTCTTAAATTGATTCGGATTTGGAAATATGGAATTGGGCATGAGACCCATTTGATTTAACGAGGTATCGGGCACAATGCCCAGTTGGTTTACGAATCGGGCCTGAGGTCTAGTTTGTATGTGGATTCGGGCCTAGGGCCCAGCTATGTGTTACAAATGGATTTTATGGTTCATGACGGTTTATGGGAACCGAGATGAACCCTTGAAATGGATTTTATGGTTCATGACAGTTTATGGGAACTGGCATGAACCCTTGAAATGGATTTATGGTTCATGACGGTTTATGGGAACCGGCATGAACCTATGAAAGGTTTTATGGTTCATAATGGCTTATGGGGGCCGGGCATGAATCCTTGAAAGGTTTAAAAACTGATTTCAAACGGTTTTTCATATGCCATCCTTTATAAATGATTGTCTCCTCCGGGGAGGGTCGTTGGCCTGGGTGGACCCTGGAGTAGACACGGAGCACTGACTGAGTGGAGTCGCCCCCCAGTTGGGTTCCTTACTCTCAGGATGGGCATGGTTCGTTACTCATTGATCTACGGACATTGACCTAGGTGGACCCTGGAGAGACTTGGGTTTGAGATGACACGACCCGTCCCAACTGGATCTCGATAACCGTGCCCGGTCCTGCTCCCGTCTGACAAGTCAACTGAAGTCCCGAAAGTACCCTTCAGCACCTGTCAGACCAGGGATAACTGTACTGATTTTTGCTCATGCCTCCGCCTCGAGATCAGCCCCGAACGTTGTGCCACGGCCTGGAGGGTCATCAAAAACAAAGGTGTGAGTGGACAAAAATAATATCATGTAAAACACATTTGAAACACATCCGTTACCCTCCAGTTTAACAAATCATGCATGCATAGGATAAAACATATGAATAACAACAAATCTGGCTCTCATGCCCAACATGTGAAAACCTTTAAATCATTTAAATCACTTTATAAAATCAGTTCACCACATAATAAAGCATATAACTCGGGAATTACACATCCGAGGATCCTCTGGGAATTACACATCCAGAGTCGTCATCCAATGCTGGGAATTACACATCCAGCCTCACCGGGAATTACACATCCGGTCCCTCCAGGAATTACGCATTTGGATTCCCTCCAGGAATTACACATCTGGAGTCATCAAACATCAATACACAATCAAAAGCATTATTTCAAATCAAGTATCAAAACCATGTCAAAACCATTATCACGGGGCCATATGCCCAAATCTCATTTCTCGTCAATCCGTAAAATCATTAGATAAGTCAATACACGCAAATTCGTAAAATCATATTCGAAAACATCACAAATCCATTAAATCAATTTCCCAACTCAGAATCCAAGCCAAAACCAATCATAAATCCCGGCCTTCACCCAAAACAGTCATTTCACATTTTCTCAAAAATCGTGCCTAAAAGCACCTAAAATAATATAATATTCCAAAAATAATATAATATTCCCAAAAATCTAGAAATTATCATATCGAAGAATCAAGCATACCAAATCATTTCCAATCATATTATAAAGCATTTAAAACATATATGCATTGTAACAACCCGTCCCGAGAGCCGGGATTAGTGGAGTGATTAAGGTGAGATTAGCAGGGCTAATCGGTGGTTAGTTGGTCCCGATAAGGTCATTGACTTAGAATGACGATTTTGCCCCTAGTTTGGGCAAAAAGTTGATTTTTAGTTCGGGTGGTCAAGTGGACTTTGACCGGTGACCAGGACATAGTTTAGGACGTCACGAACCCATAGGCAGGTGGCATGCTTGATTCCGACATCCGAGAAGGAAGTTGTGATGTTCGGAAGGTTAGGGGCCTAACCGTAATTTGGGTAAAATAGGGGGAATAGTTGACTTTTTGTATAATCGGGTTTTGAGATGTTGACCTAGGATGGTTAGATAGATCTCGTCGTCCTGAGTTCGATGACAGGCGGCACGTATGCATCGGACTCACGATGTGTGAGATATGGGTCTAGAAAGGTAGTGGCATAACCGTAAAATTGAGTAAAAAGGAAGGGCAGTTTGGTCTTTTGTGTTCTGGAATTTGTGCAGAGAGAGAACAGATGGACGGCTGGGATTGGACCATGTGGGAGTGCATGGATTGGATGGTGACACGTGTTGAAGGACTAGAGGGTTCTAGGTGGATCTGGTGTGAGCACGGTTCCAATTACTTAGGTGAGCCCGTGTGTGATCGTGTGTGTGTTTCAACCAGAGTGAAACAGAGTGAGGCGGTGAGGAAAAATTGAAGGTTGATCGAGGGTGCTGGTGAGTTGTGAGTGTGTGTGGGTGTCCAGAGAGTGGAAGGGAGACGGTAAGAAGGTTGGGAGGTGCGGAGGTCGTGTGGTTGTGCGGTTGGGAGCCACGGGGATTTCAGAGAAAACAGAGAGGAGGTGTGAGCTTGTGGTGGTGCGGTGGCCGTGTACGGTGCAAGGGGACTCGAGAGGAGGCTGAGGCGGCTCTGTGGACTCCAGGGAACGCGGCGGCGAGCACGGCGGTGGATGGTTGCAGGTAAATTCTAATCTCCATGTATGTGCTCTGTTTTTCCGTTGAGCTTCAAATCGAAAGTCGTGAGTCTAGGGAGTGAATCGAAGAGTCTAGGGGAGCCTAAGGAGTTCAGTTGAGTCCAGGGCGTCGTTTGGTTGAGCTGCCGTGACGGGAGGTGCACGGTGGAGGTTAACACGACGGAGTGTGCTTGTGTGTGCTCTGTTTTGGCCGTGAGTTTCAAACGGCGAGTTGTGAAGATTGGAGTAGAGTCGAAGGTCCAGGTGAGTTGGGTGAGGTTAAGGATGATCTTTGGACGAGTTTGGTGTAGCCACCGTGAAGGGGGGTGAGCTGGGTGGCCGGGAAGGAAAACAGGGGAATTGGGCCGTCTGGTTTCAAGCTTGGGTCGACGATGATGGGGCCGTGTCGAGGTGAACGGAGTACGGGAATAGGTAGGGCAGGTCTGGACGAAACTGTGGGTGAAAAGAAGGGTTGAAATGGTGGCCGGACGGCGGAGATCAATTCTCGCCGGTTCAGCCTGCGACGGCCGGTTCAGCACAGGTTGAAGATGGTACTGTAGCTGGCGCGTGAGGCCACGCGCAGCCACTTTGGGCGGCGCGTGGGGGCGCGTGCGGCGGTTTCCGGTGAAGCGTCCAACTAAGTTTTTGTTCTAAATGTCATGACGAAGCCAATGGACTAAGTTTCGGGTTCTTCGGACGTTGTTTCGGGTTAGTTTTGCAAGGTCGAAGGTCTAGGGTTCCGTTAAAAAGTATTTGTAGAAGTTCGGGAAAGGTAAGGGACTTGAGTAGGACTCTTGTGAAATAGTTAGTAACCTCGTTATGGGTTTTGGACAGGTTCGGGAAGCCGAGGATAGCGAATGGCCGGGGACGACGTAAATGCGCGCGTATCGAGGCGACGCTGAAATGGACTGTGAGTGGACTTTGTCTTTTAACTCTTGATGCATGCATATATGTTTTTATATGATTTCTATACTTGATTCTATGATGTGAGTTATGTTTGTACTGGTTTATGGTTTTGTACGTTTTTCGAGGAAAATGACAGTTTGCACGTTTTACGAGGTTTTGATAACTATCGTGATTTGAACCTGGTTTTAACGGTTGGATTTTAAGGGAAGTAAAGGATTTTGAAAAGTATTTTCGGGCTTGAGGCCCAATTCAAAGGTGTTTTCGGAAATGAGATTTCGGGTTTCGGAATCGGAATTCCGGGTGACGATTCGGGATTCGATGCGGGACTTGAAGCGGATTTCGGGTTTGGGTTCGGAATGGTTATTCCGGATGCTAGCTTACGGAATGATGGTTGCGGACTCGGACCGGAAAATGAGAAGGAAATGAGTTCTGGGTCTGGATTCGGAATGACGGTTATGGATGCCGGAAGGGCATCAGACCAGTGGTTTCGGATTCGGGTTTGGATATGGAAATGGAAAATGATTTCAAATGGTTTTGGGATTGAATTTGCTGGATCTGGTTATTGGGTTTAAAGACCCGGATATATGTGACGGGGGACCGGCCGGATTGGGTTTAAAGACCCGGATTGAGTTTAAAGACTCGGGAGTTTAAAGACTCGGATATATTGATTTTCCCCCGGAGGCCTTGAGTTTAAAGACTCGGGAGTTTAAAGACTCGGATATGATTAAGGCCTGGATTGAGTTTAAAGACTCGGGAGTTTAAAGACTCGGATAGATCCAGCAGGTTCGATGAATGAGAATGTGGTTTTAAATGTGTTTTGGGTTTTCACTGAGACTTGATGATGATGTTTTGGGCAGTAGCCCGGATGAAATGGTTTTCATTGGTTATACTGGCTTCCGGTGATATTGGGGCTGAGGCCCGGGTTTTGGAAAAAGGAAAAAAATGTGCTTTGATTTTCGTACATGGTTTTATGATATGAAATTGATATGCATGCATTGGTTTTTACACGGAGGGTATAGATGTTTATGTTTTTTTATAATTGTTTTGAACTTAACTTTATTTTTGTCCACTCACAGTCTTTTCGTGTTTTCGATACCCTCCAGGTTGTTGCGGTGCGGGCTGTTAGGCGAGAGAGATGGAGACATCACGCGTACGATCCACAGTAGCACTCTGGGAAGTTCGGAAGATTTTTGGGACGGTCAGGTCGAAACTCCCTTGTCTGATTTACGTGTCACACGGAGGTTAGACGTTAGTTTGACCCTTGTGTCATGTGTAAGTTAGACGGGAGCGGGGTTTAGCCCTTAATCCCGGGGGATTAGGGGTGGGCCCTGACAATTGGTATCAGAGCGAGGTTTTGAGGGTTCTGCTAGAGGTTTGGTTTCCAGCGTCGTTGGTTCGGCGACTGGGGTGGTGTAGAACTACTGTGGATGTGATGTCTCGAGGTGGAACAGCCCGTCAGCAACCTGGATACGATAGTGATAGTCTGTTTGAGGTGGTTAGATAGCAATGTGTGAGGGTGCTAGTCGCTCGGTACGCGATGCGAGGTAAGACGTACGTCGGTTTAAGACCGGAACTTTGGTGTGTTGGCACGGGTAGAAGTAACCTGGAAGTAGCCAGTGAGCTACGGATGGGTAGGCTGGTCAGCCTGAGGGGCCCGAGAGTAGTTCGAAGAGTTAGAGAGATACGGGGCCAAGGAGGCCGATTGTGGTGGCCGGCTGGGCCAGGTGGTTTTAGTTTGTTGACCTTTGATCAGTAAGGTTGAGTGGTCATTGCGGGTTTGGCTAACCCGAACGATGAGGATGGTTTGAGGTACCCTATGGACTTACTGGATCGTAGTCCTTGTGGTTTGGGCCGACTTACGGCCGGAATGGCAAGGGCGCTGCTAGGTGCAGTTGAGGTGGTGATTATCTGGTCAGTCTGCTGTTGGTTGATTAGAGTAGAGCAGATGACGCTCAGTGAATCTAGGCTAGTCTGGACAGGTTTAACCATCAGTGGGATGAAGGTTGCCGGGATGGTCGGGGACCATGGTGAGTCTGTTGAAGGATGACGGGAAGAATAGGAAAGGAGTGACAATAACTGATCGAGATGAGGTTATTGGAGGAGAGAACCCACAAGCTAGAGTTTGCCTTTAGGACTTTGTAGATTTATTCCGATAGTGGCCGAAGTAACAACCGAGGGAGGAGCCAGCCAGTAGGAAAGTATCTGTAGTTGTACACGAGGATGGGCTCTGTGAATTCTATCGGGTACTCCACATGAGGTATTGTAAAATACCTTTGTTTGCTGTTCATAGAGTTTCCCTTGCGTACACCAGGTAGCTGTTACATAGCTAGGGTTGGCCGTAGTAACCGTAGTTGGGGATGGAGTGAAATACCCAAGGTGGAGATGATAGAGGTTGATCTAGTGTGGATTCCAGGTAGGAGACCCTAAGTGTTGGGAACTAGTAGCGGAATTTTGGGGACGAAATTGTTTTTAGGTGGGTAGATTGTAACAACCCGTCCCGAGAGCCTGGATTAGTGGAGTGATTAAGGTGAGATTAGCAGGGCTAATCGGTGGTTAGTTGGTCCCGATAAGGTCATTGACTTAGAATGACGATTTTGCCCCTAGTTTGGGCAAAAAGTTGATTTTTAGTTCGGGTGGTCAAGTGGACTTTGACCGGTGACCAGGACATAGTTTAGGACGTCACGAACCCATAGGCAGGTGGCATGCTTGATTCCGACATCCGAGAAGGAAGTTGTGATGTTCGGAAGGTTGGGGGCCTAACCGTAATTTGGGTAAAATAGGGGGAATAGTTAACTTTTTGTATAATCGGGTTTTGAGATGTTGACCTAGGATGGTTAGATAGATCTCGTCGTCCTGAGTTCGATGACAGGCGGCACGTATGCATCGGACTCACGATGTGTGAGATATGGGTCTAGAAAGGTAGTGGCATAACCGTAAAATTGAGTAAAAAGGAAGGGCAGTTTGGTCTTTTGTGTTCTGGAATTTGTGCAGAGAGAGAACAGATGGACGGCTGGGATTGGACCATGTGGGAGTGCATGGATTGGATGGTGACACGTGTTGAAGGACTAGAGGGTTCTGGGTGGATCTGGTGTGAGCACGGTTCCAATTACTTAGGTGAGCCCGTGTGTGATCGTGTGTGTGTTTCAACCAGAGTGAAACAGAGTGAGGCGGTGAGGAAAAATTGAAGGTTGATCGAGGGTGCTGGTGAGTTGTGAGTGTGTGTGGGTGTCCAGAGAGTGGAAGGGAGATGGTAAGAAGGTTGGGAGGTGCGGAGGTCGTGTGGTTGTGAGGTTGGGAGCCACGGGGATTTCAGAGAAAACAGAGAGGAGGTGTGAGCTTGTGGTGGTGCGGTGGCCGTGTACGGTGCAAGGGGACTCGAGAGGAGGCTGAGGCGGCTCTGTGGACTCCAGGGAACGCGGCGGCGAGCACGGCGGTGGATGGTTGCAGGTAAATTCTAATCTCCATGTATGTGCTCTGTTTTTCCGTTGAGCTTTAAATCGAAAGTCGTGAGTCTAGGGAGTGAATCGAAGAGTCTAGGGGAGCCTAAGGAGTTCAGTTGAGTCCAGGGCGTCGTTTGGTTGAGCTGCCGTGACGGGAGGTGCACGGTGGAGGTTAACACGACGGAGTGTGCTTGTGTGTGCTCTGTTTTGGCCGTGAGTTTCAAACGGCGAGTTGTGAAGATTGGAGTAGAGTCGAAGGTCCAGGTGAGTTGGGTGAGGTTAAGGATGATCTTTGGACGAGTTTGGTGTAGCCACCGTGAAGGGGGGTGAGCTGGGTGGCCGGGAAGGAAAACAGGGGAATTGGGCCGTCTGGTTTCAAGCTTGGGTCGACGATGATGGGGCCGTGTCGAGGTGAACGGAGTACGGGAATAGGTAGGGCAGGTCTGGACGAAACTGTGGGTGAAAAGAAGGGTTGAAATGGTGGCCGGACGGCGGAGATCAATTCTCGCCGGTTCAGCCTGCGACGGCCGGTTCAGCACAGGTTGAAGATGGTACTGTAGCTGGCGCGTGAGGCCACGCGCAGCCACTTTGGGCGGCGCGTGGGGGCGCGTGCGGCGGTTTCCGGTGAAGCGTCCAACTAAGTTTTTGTTCTAAATGTCATGACGAAGCCAATGGACTAAGTTTCGGGTTCTTCGGACGTTGTTTCGGGTTAGTTTTGCAAGGTCGAAGGTCTAGGGTTCCGTTAAAAAGTATTTGTAGAAGTTCGGGAAAGGTAAGGGACTTGAGTAGGACTCTTGTGAAATAGTTAGTAACCTCGTTATGGGTTTTGGACAGGTTCGGGAAGCCGAGGATAGCGAATGGCCGGGGACGGCGTAAATGCGCGCGTATCGAGGCGACGCTGAAATGGTCTGTGAGTGGACTTTGTCTTTTAACTCTTGATGCATGCATATATGTTTTTATATGATTTCTATACTTGATTCTATGATGTGAGTTATGTTTGTACTGGTTTATGGTTTTGTACGTTTTTCGAGGAAAATGACAGTTTGCACGTTTTACGAGGTTTTGATAACTATCGTGATTTGAACCTGGTTTTAACGGTTGGATTTTAAGGGAAGTAAAGGATTTTGAAAAGTATTTTCGGGCTTGAGGCCCAATTCAAAGGTGTTTTCGGAAATGAGATTTCGGGTTTCGGAATCGGAATTCCGGGTGACGATTCGGGATTCGATGCGGGACTTGAAGCGGATTTCGGGTTTAGGTTCGGAATGGTTATTCCGGATGCTAGCTTACGGAATGATGGTTGCGGACTCGGACCGGAAAATGAGAAGGAAATGAGTTCTGGGTCTGGATTCGGAATGACGGTTATGGATGCCGGAAGGGCATCAGACCAGTGGTTTCGGATTCGGGTTTGGATATGGAAATGGAAAATGATTTCAAATGGTTTTGGGATTGAATTTTCTGGATCTGGTTATTGGGTTTAAAGACCCGGATATATGTGACGGGGGACCGGCCGGATTGGGTTTAAAGACCCGGATTGAGTTTAAAGACTCGGGAGTTTAAAGACTCGGATATATTGATTTTCCCCCGGAGGCCTTGAGTTTAAAGACTCGGGAGTTTAAAGACTCGGATATGATTAAGGCCTGGATTGAGTTTAAAGACTCGGGAGTTTAAAGACTCGGATAGATCCAGCAGGTTCGATGAATGAGAATGTGGTTTTAAATGTGTTTTGGGTTTTCACTGAGACTTGATGATGATGTTTTGGGCAGTAGCCCGGATGAAATGGTTTTCATTGGTTATACTGGCTTCCGGTGATATTGGGGCTGAGGCCCGGGTTTTGGAAAAAGGAAACAAATGTGCTTTGATTTTCGTACATGGTTTTATGATATGAAATTGATATGCATGCATTGGTTTTTACACGGAGGGTATAGATGTTTATGTTTTTTTATAATTGTTTTGAACTTAACTTTATTTTTGTCCACTCACAGTCTTTTCGTGTTTTCGATACCCTCCAGGTTGTTGCGGTGCGGGCTGTTAGGCGAGAGAGATGGAGACATCACGCGTACGATCCACAGTAGCACTCTGGGAAGTTCGGAAGATTTTTGGGACGGTCAGGTCGAAACTCCCTTGTCTGATTTACGTGTCACACGGAGGTTAGACGTTAGTTTGACCCTTGTGTCATGTGTAAGTTAGACGGGAGCGGGGTTTAGCCCTTAATCCCGGGGGATTAGGGGTGGGCCCTGACATGCATGCATTCAGGGTAGAAACAAAAATCCACTCACACACCGTTCAACTGTTCGTTCCCGCGCTGCACACGTTTCCGTACTTTTCGACATTTACCAGGAATCCCGAATCCTGTTCAAAATCATTACTCAGGGTCACTAAGGACTCAATTTACATCATACTAATTTATCATAATTTTTCAGGAATTTAATATTAATTTAATACGTAACATAAACCTTCGGACCCTCGAAACATTATCGAGACGGCGTCCGATCGACTCGTAACCAACACAAAAAATGTTCGTTACATTAAATAGGACAAGTTTCATGTTGAACTCACCTCGGGATTCCCCCTCACGTGCCCCCACGCGCCGCCGTGAGTGGCTGCGCGTGGGTTCCACGCGCCTGCTACAGTACCCATCACTGTTGTCTTCTCGACCCGAATGGCTGGTAAACGGGTCATTTGACCCGCGATGCAACCCGTTCCAAACTCCATCAATTCTGCATCATTTCTTACAATTCAAGCTTCTAACAGTATCGTTTAATCTCTAATTTAAGGTCTGCAATGTCACTTACCAGCGTCAGTACCTCAATCCCTTCGATCAAACATCGAGTGTTCTTGTTGAAACTTCAACATCTGTTCCGTTCATTATCCATCGATTTCTTCAAATTGATTGAGGCAAAAGCTTCATAGAAGTCTCTTGAATGTGTTTCCAATTTCAATTTCTTCCCTCAAGCCTCCCTGGTGCTCGACTCAATCTCAAAAAACCGAAGCCGTCACCCCTTCGGTTCTACAGCAAAACGACCTCAATTCTCTCAATTTCTGAGGGGGTTCAACTCGCCTTAACCTTAAGAAGCTTAAATCAACTTCAATTTCGACAATTATGATCCGCATAGTCCAATTCGACTATCAATTGTTCTTCAATTTTTCACTCTTCGGTGTCTCGGGTTAGGGTTCTGTTTTTCCTCAATTCTCCCCTCAATTCCACTCGTTTTCTATCTTAGTTCCTCTTCCCGTCTCAGGTTGCATCACCTATCCTTATTCACCAATCAATTTGATCGAATTAACAAAGAAATTTGGGCGGGTGAGTTTGTTTGTATTAGGCTTAAAAGCCACCAAGCATGCACACATGGTGACAAGTGTCACCCCCTGGTCAATCCACACCCAAATTAAGTGAATCAGCTAATTGAATTCATACAATAATCCCAACTGCAGAAAATTACCATTTTACCCTTGTCACAACAAATTACCAAAATGCCCCTCATTGTTCTAGACCCATAACTTTCGCGTTCGGACTCCGATTGACGCATGCCGCTTGTCTATGAACTCGTGACGCCCCGAACTACGTCACGGTCATCGGTCAAAGTCCGTTTGGCCGCTCAAATCAAAAGTCAACTTTTCGCCCGATTCCAGGGGCAAAATCGTCATTTTCCCCAAAGTTTCCAAATTTTCCTTTTTCGAATTTCCGGGGCATCACATGAGACCCCGGTTAGCACGCGCGTAGCTCTATTTTACCGTGACAGGTTCTTGGATATGAAATATAATGGATAAACATGATTTCAATTGGTTTGGGAAATTGTGTTTTATGATGATAAATGGATTTGGGCTGAGATCCCACATATGTTCATTATGTTATGGTTCTCTGTAAATGGTTTTGGGCAAGAGCCCGTGTGACTTGTATTTACGGAACTTGAGGTTGTGACCCTAAATATGGTTTTTTAAACATATGTGATTGGATAAATGGTTTTACTATGCATGCATGCTTTTTAGTGAAGGGTATAAAGGTCTTTATGAAATATGTTTTTATTAACTCTTTATTTTTGTCCACTCACAGTCTTTCTGTTTTTAATACCCTTCAGGTTGGATACGATGCAGACTGTATCAGAGACCGAGATATCACATACCTCCTCCGGATCCTGGCGTACTCTGATAGCCCGAGAGGGCAAAGGTTGGAAATTTCCCTTGTCTGACACTCCATGTCAGACGGGATCAGGGTCGTTCCTCGTTAATCCCTGGGGGATTGAGGACGGGTCTTGACAGGTGGTATCAGAGCTCGGCTAGCTCCTATCAGAGCATAGGATTGCTTATCAGAGCGAGGCTGGCTTATCAGAGCTCGGCTAGCTCATACCAGAGCATAGGATTGATTATAAGAGCACGGTTTGCTCTTATGGTGTGCGCAGGTCGAGGGTGTGATATCTTAATGGGCTACAGTTCGTTATCAACATGATAGTTGGGATTCCGGTATGAGAGTTAGTAGGATGGAATCGTTGAACGTCTTGGTTCGGCACCAGATGCCGGGGTTGCCATAGTTCTGTCGAGGTTGCCAGTGTGGGACCCTATGGAAGGATGAACGTAGCAGTACATTAGCGTTTTGATCGTGAGACGGTTAGTTGGGATCGTATTCACGATGTCGTAGGATCGGTTTCGACGGCTGGTTGGGAGTTCTGGCCATTCGATGATCAGATATTGTTGAGTTAAATGGATTTACTGCTCCTGGAAGTTAGCAGTCAGATTTGTGGAATCCTAGTTGGATTAACGGTATGATTGGATTGACGTCTTTACGATGTCAAGACCGCGGAGTCGGTCAGATCGTGGATAATACTGTTTTCCGCAGTTAGGTTCAGGGAGACCCTAGAGTGTGATCGTGGAATCCTAAGGTAGGATATATGGTTCGGAAAGGTGAATTAGCGAGTAGTTGACTTTGGTGACTTCTCGGAGCTGAGATCGTCGGCCATGTCAGATCTAGTCATGTTAGCTTAACGACGGAACTGCACTCCGCAGTCGAGTTGTACTTATCGGTTAGACCTAGATGGTTGTCGTGCTACTATAGTTGTGATTGGTTGTTGGTACAATTAAGGTCACGGGCGACCTGGTAGACGACATTGGTTTAGTCGAGTTACTACAGGTTAAAGTTCGGTTGGACAGGTTACCAGGGTTGGTACTTGTCGATGGAATCCCTGAGTGGGGATACGGAGTAGCTAGTACAGGCGATTGATTCTGTTGGATGCGGAGTCTGGATATCGAGATGTCTGGTAGTTAGTTCTGCACGAGGTTGTGGCGGACGCTACTATCGATGGACGTAGTCGAGTCTTATCAAGTTGAATAGACTCAGGTTTTCGTGATGATTGTGACAATGGGACTCGTCAGTTGTGACGATGATACGAGGTGCGTGAGTAACGCATAGGTACAAGCAGTGATTCTAGATTCGACTCGATTACGGCTGTGTACGATCATAGAAGGAGACGCTGACGTTCAGGGGACGTTTTCTTTTCCGTATGAGTTGTCAGGATGACTGTACCCAGAGTTGTTGGGTACGACGGAGGCGGAGTTTCTCCAATTTGAGTACAGGTATGGGATCGTCGCTCTGTATGAGCGGAGATCCAGGGTTGTCAGTTTGCACACTGTGTGCAGGTGTTATTGTTAGTACTGATACTAGCGCTAGTGCTAGTGCCGTTGATTGTGATGACGGTGAGTCACGAGTCGGGATGTGACTCCGTCGTGATGGGCATTTGTTCGGTATCTATGGTTCGGGAGTGGATCACGGATAACGATGGACTGGATAGGTTCCAACGGCAGTTGAGATGTGAGGATCGAGTACTGACATGGGGGATTAGTGACCGGTTGGTCAGACTCGATCTGTCACGGGGTTTAGCGACCAGTTGGTCAATGTTGGCCAGAGTTGGTCAGATATGGTGGTATGCAGAGATTTGACTGCAGATCACAGCAGGAGTCTGTTGTGACTCTTCAGTCGAGCGGTACATCAGATTAGGATGAATTGACATCCTTTTGGATGTACATATATAGTCATAACCGGATAGATGAGTTGGTTGTTTACGAACACGTGGTTTGACAGGACCCGTCCCAATCCCACTGGGACCACCCGGGGACGTGCCCCGCTCCCGTCTGATAACGACTCCAATCATACCAAAATTATCCTTAAATTAAAACTAAATATTCAAATAGATAAATAACATGCAACAACATTGTTCAGAGCGATAGTTGTCAGACAAGGGATAGTAAAATAACAAAACGTGAGCACAATAGTCAGAGTACATTATTCTGATGCTCAACCTACCCACAAGGGGGTGTACAGGTGCACAGCTAACAAACTAAGCCTCTCCCTCCTCCACCTCCGGGTCCTCCTCTATTTCCGTGTCACGGTCTGGAGGGGTCAGTAAAACAAGTAAAGAGCGAGTGGGCCAAAAATAACAGTTTATAAATCAATTTCATAATAAAGTAAATCATAAGGTTTTACCCCTCCGTTTTCCAAATCTTGCATGGAGTGAAAACATAGTATTATAATGAAATCGTAATCACATAATCAGCATAATAATAATCGAAAGGAGAAACTAACATATCAGTGCACTTGAAAACCCAACCCAAATGATGTCACGGTTCTAAGGCTACCCTTTGCCACTCAAGGTCTCACACCTAAGACTCTCTAGGTACATCAGTGCCCGGTATCCCGGTCACTGCCCGAGGTATACGAACATGCCTTCCTAAGAGTAAGTAGCCCAACGGGGGTCAACTCCACTCAGTCAGGGCCCCGTGACTACTCCAGGGTCCACTCGGGCCAACCACCCTCCCTGGAGGAGACAAGATAGACAGGTAGGAAAGTACAGTACAATAATAGTATAGTTTACCCTATGTCCCCCCGGACATCCCAGAACAAAATCCACATATAATCCAGAAGGGTCTCATGCCCAAAACATTGTAATAACAGATATAAACAGTTCATATAAGACTCATCGAAATCATAAGTGGAAATAGTAAAACAGTTTATGCATGCAAGCCTTTTATAAATCAAACGGCCCACTCACACTCGGTCCTCGCTGCTCAACGTCCGCTAAAACCTGTATTAACATATCTGAGAGTCACTAAAGGACCCTATAACTCCAATACTAAGACCCTAGAATAGATCCGCCTCGAATACGCAACCCGGGCACTATTCCCGAAGCATGATGACGTTAGAGGTGACGTCAGCATGATGACGTCATCACTGCTACAGTATCGGGTCGCCATTGACCCACGGCTTGACCCGATTCCACAGTCCGTTTCCGGCCACCATTTTCGACGGGGTTCATTCCTATAGAGTCGTCTAGGTCTGTTCTATGGTTTTATAACCTTAAAATTAAAATAAAACCAGTAGAAACTCACCTAGGCTTCGATGAAGATCACGGCCAAAGTCAGGTCGTCTTTTCCGGCTATCCACTCTGTCTCAGCCGTCCAAATTGGTCCCTATCACTTCGTCTCTGTCCCTAGAGCATGTCCATAACCAAAGAATCGATTCCTAAACGTTAAAATGGGTTGGTTCGAAACAGGGAACACAAACGGGTCTCTCGGGTTTTGGGTCTTACTATAATGACCCGTCCCAAATTCCTAGATTAGATTAGTGACTAATCACGATTAGTGAGGTTAATCGGTGATTAGTTAGGTGAAATCGGACTCACGATGCAAAATAACCGTTTTGCCCTAGCGTGGGTAAAACGTTGACATTTCATTCGGGCGGTCAAATGGACTTTGACCGATGACCGTGACGTAGTTTAGGACGTCACGAGTTCATAGACAGGTGATACGTTCAATTACGACGTTCGAGGAGGAAGTTATGACGTTCGGAAGTTTTGGGGCATTTTGGTAATTTTGGTTAAAAGGGGTCAAATGTTGACTTTTTGACCGAGAGGTCCAATGGCCGAGGTTCAAAGACCGTTACGTAGATAAGGACGATACGAATCCATAGACAGGCGGCACGTCGAATTCGGACGTTCGACGGCGAAGTTACGGTTCACGGAAGTTTCATGTTACTATTCACGACGACACGTTTTACGAGGACCGTTTGTCTTTAGTGGGCCCAGTTACTTTTCAGCAACCAATGGATGAGTGGCAAGTGTCACTCATCCACTAGCCACTAGCCCACATTCATGCATAACCCACACCAACGACCATTTCTTTTCTTTGTTCCCAAACACAAACCCGATCCACCATTTTTTTTCATCCACAACCCAAACCCTGACCCTTGACCATTTGAGAGAGGCCAGAGAAGTGAGGAGGACTGGCTGGAAGTGGTGGCTGGCCAGGAAGGGCCGCCGTGCACGGCGAAGGAGGAAAAATTGATCGGGTAATCGGTTTTTACAGTTTTAATCCATTTTTCGATTCTATTGATTATGGACCGTTTTTATTGTTTATATTTAACTAATTAGGTTGCTAAGGGGTTTTTAGGAAGGTTTTGGGAGTGGTGAGATGTCGAGAGCCCCTGGGGTGGATTTTCAAAATTGAACCGTGGGAACCAAAAATCGAACCGGGTAGTTTCGTGGGTTTTAGGGCTTCAAATTAATTAGGTTAGGATCCTAGGATTAAATGATGAAGATTGGGATCGATTAGGAGTGAAACGGATGAAAACTGGACCAGTTATGGGCTTGAACCAGTCACGCCGATCCAAGTTGCAGGCGGACCGGACCGGACCGATTCAGACCGGTCGACGCGAGGTTAGGGGTGACACTGTAGCAGGCGCGTGGCTCCCACGCGCAACCACTTCAGGCGGCACGTACGGGCACGTGGGGGAGAATTTGAGGAAAGTTCCAACATGTCAAATCTTCTATTCGATGTAACGAACATTTTGGGACTAGTTTCGTGTCGATCGGACACCGTCTCGATATGTTTCGGGGCATCGGAAGGTTTAGGATCGACTTTAAAAATAGTTAGAAAATCGAGAAAAATATGGGACTTCAATGAGAGGTTAATGAGGCTATTAGTAACCCTCTAAATGAATTTGGATAGGTTTGGGAGTCCCGGTGAAGGTGATTGACCCGGGAGACGGTTATGGCACGCGTATCGAGGCGCGACTTCGGACGGTCTGTGAGTGGACCTTGATTTCTAAATTGTGATGCATGCATAAATATTTTATATGGATTATGAATGTGATTTGATGATGTTGATTTGGATATTTGTGAATTATATGATTTCACGTATTTCGAGGCGATTTACGTGCTTGCACGTAAATCGAGGTTTTCCAGTTTTACTCTGGTTTTCCATTCTTATGGTTTTGGAAATGATTTAATGAAATGATTTTGGATTTGAAAAGGTAAACTTGATTTATGAACTCTCGGACTTGAGGTCCAGTTGATTTAACGAGGCATCGGGCTGGAGGCCCAGTTGGTTTACGATCCGGACCGGAGGTCCAGTTTCTATGTGGATTCGGGCCTAGCGCCCAGTTATGTGTTAAAAATGGTTTTTATGGTTCATGACGGTTTATGGGAACCGGCATGAACCCTTGAAATGGATTTACGGGTCATGACGGTTTATGAGAACCGACATGAACCCATGAAAGGATTTTATGGATTGTGACGGCTTATGGGGGCCGGGAATGAATCCTGTAAAGGTTTAAAGAATGATTTCAAAAGGTTTAAAGAATGATTTCAAAAGGCTTTTCATATTCCATCCTTTATATATGATTGTCTCCTCCGGGGAGGGTCGTTGGCCTGGGTGGACCCCGGAGTAGTCACGGAGCACTGACTGAGTGGAGTCGCCCCCCAGTTGGGTTCCTTACTCTCAGGATGGGCATGGTTCGTTACCTCCAGGAAGGGTCATTGATCTACGGACATTGACCTGGGTGGACCCTGGAGAGACTTGGGTTTGAGACCCCGGTTAGCACGCGCGTAGCTTTATTTTACCGTGACATGTTCTGGATATGAAATATAATGGATAAACATGATTTCAAGTGGTTTGGGAAATTGTGGTTTATGATTAGAAATGGATTTGGGCTGAGATCCCACATATGTTTATGATGTTATGGTTTTCTGTAAATGGTTTTGGGCAGGAGCCCGTGTGACTTGTATTTACGGAACTTGGGGTTGTGACCCTAATTATGCTTGTTTAAACTTATGTGTTTGGATAAACGGTTTACTATGCATGCATGCTTTTTAGTGAAGGGTATAAAGGTCTTTCTTTTATAAATGTGTTTTTATAAACTTATTACTTTTTGTCCACTCACAGTCTTTCTGTTTTTAATACCCTTCAGGTTGACATCGGATGTGGACTGTAGTAGAGATCGAGATATCACATACCTCCTCTGGATCCTGGCGTACTCTGATAGCCCGGGAGGGCAAAGGTCAGAAATATCCCTTGTCTAACACTTCGTGTCAGACGGGAGCAGGGTCATCCCGCACTAATCCCGGGGGGATTGGGATGGGTCCTGTCACTTACCTCCGCCGTGTAGCCGTCGTAGCCTTCGTCGTCAGTTCAGTCATGCTCCTGGGGTCCTCAAAGTGTCAACTGGAGCTCCGTTCAAGTCGAGATAGTGAGGATGTGGAGTTTTGCTCCCTGGATCCGATTCCTCTGTGTTTCGGGTCTGGGGGTTGTTCGGGTCTGTGCAGGCCGGGGGAAGGGTTGTGGCTGGTGGTGGTGCACGGTGGGGTTCTGGGGATGATGGTGGTACTGTGGGTGGTCGCCTGGTGGTGTGAGGGTTGCTGGTTAGGGTGTTTGGGTGGAGAGAAAATCGAAGGGAAGATGGGTGCACGGGTTAGGGAAAATGTGAGAGTGTTTGTGTGAGAGAGAGGAATGATCGTGCATGAGGAAGAAAAAACAGATAGAATGAAGGGTTGGGATGGGTTTGATCAGAGATCCAATGGCTGGGATTCAATGATGGAAAATTAATTAGTATATAATGGACCAATAGGCTTATAGGTTTGCTTTATTGGAATAGTGTTTACTTGGATGAGTGACACATGTCACTCATCCGTTGGTTTGATTTAAATCTGAGTTTGGCACGGATTCCCATAATTAATTAATATTTTATTCAGTTTTTCTCTGTTCGTAAATTCCGCTAAAACGCTTCTGTGACCATAACTTCTTCATACGAACTCCGATTTCGACGTGCCGTCTGTCTACGGATTCGTGACGTCCCGATCTACGTCTTAGTCATGGGTCAAAGTCCAAATTATTTCCCAGGTCAAAAGTCAAAGTATTCCCCCCTTAGGGGCAAAATAGTCATTTTACATTAAAATATCAATAAATCCGATTCGAGTCGTTATATGGTTGATGTCCGAGTATGTTGGTTCCGACATGGTTGGAGCTTCGGAATCGAGAGAGTTGCTATTGAAGTGACAAGAGAAATGCGGGTTTTCCGCATTGGTAATGGGTATTTCGAAGTCATTAAGGTGACTTCTCAGGTATTACCATGGTAGATGATGGTAGATGATGATAGATGAGGGATTGTTGTCACCATTACATTGGTCGTGTATTGGTTGGTGAACCTGGGATTTGTCTTGGGTCATCATGAGGAATTGAGTATATCGAAGTTAGGTGACTGAGATTTCTCATTTTCTACTTGGTGGCAGATGATGTTGATTACGTGGTGTGGTGAGTGCAGCGAGTTTTGGTTGCATTCACTTAGGATGAGTTTTTGATGTTATTGTATTGGATCATCCTTGATTTTTCCTCGGTGGAATGACAAGGATCGATACGAGATAATTGGACAGAACCCATAGTCTCTGCGTGTCTCGTCGTTGACTGATCTGTTTAGATGTGGGAAATGGTTGAGGACTTTGGGCTTCGTGACGATCCTCGATCGTGACGTTTATGATCGGGTGACTCAGTGATGAATCTCGATCGTGACGTCTATGGTTGGTTGACGTAGTGATGGATCTGAATCGTGATCTTGATGATCCAGATAGGTGGAGAGTTTATCGCTCTTACTTGGATAGTTGAGTTGAGGATGATGGGACTGAACTTCTTTTCGAGGTAAATCCCTTATGGTATATTACTCAGGCCAGTAGGTGTCCGACGAGGTCAGATTTGGTCAGCTTTAGAGACGTGTTGATATTGGGATTGGCTTCCCTATGAAGTCAATCGAACGTATTGAGGTAATCGTTTGAACATGTATCTGATAGGTTCAGATATAGTGCGTCTCGGTAGACGAGAATGAGATTTCAGGTTTTGGAATCGGATTTCTGGATGACGATTCAGGATTCGATTTTGGAACTTGAAAGTGGATTTATAGATTTGGGTTCGGAATGGTCATTCCTAATACTAGTTTACGGAATGATGATTTCGGATTCGGATTTGGAAATGGATAATGGGTTGGAGTTTCGATTTGTCTAATACTGGACTGGACAGATGGACTCCATTATTGAAACGTGTTTGGCCACGACCTAGGTGGTCGTGTTGTTGTTGTTATTGTTGTGGTTGTAGTCTGGTTGGTAATGGATGTACGTACCTTGTACGTTATTTGAGGTATGATATTGGGCAGACTTGTGATATCTAGTGACGGTATATAGGTTATACCATGGGTATGTTGGCGAGCGTGTTGGTAATCAGCTTAGTTCCGATACCATTGGATTAGTTGAGGACGTGAACAGGACATTGGATACTGTGCATTGGGTCATAGTACTTCTGGTGGGTCCAGTTACACACATATCGAGTATTTGTTGGTATGTGTATACTCAGGTCGAGTGAGTTGGTGGTCAGTATAACCACAAGTGGGTATAGTGTCATTTTTCGACTGACGACTGTCGAGTGGTGACAGTTTGTCGGATGTTTCGTGGATCGTTGAGTGAGGTCTGATGACTCCCAGTGGGAGCAGACGTTAGGATAGATTGGTGCTTGAGCAAGGAAAACGTCGAGTTGGTTGTGTCAACGAAATAGTAGATTTGACAAGTAGTGTCAACTCGGAACGTGTGGTTTCTGTCATTCGACGTGGTCGAATGTAGTCAATGCGACGTGAGTGTTAGTGGTACGTCTGGTTGCATACAAGTATAGTTCTGGTTAGTTGGTGTACGAGTGTACACATGTGTGAGACTGAATTATTTCCACGAGGTGGTTATGGAATCAGGATAATTGGAGTTTCGAGAACGAAACTAATTAAGGAGGGAAGAACTGTTGGAATTAGGTAGGTTGGAATTTCGAGGACGAAATTAATTAAGGAGGGAAGGTTGTAACGACCCGTTCCGAATTCCAGGATTAGATTAGTGACTAATCACGATTAGTGAGGTTAATCGGTGATTAGTTGGGCAAAATCGGACGAACGATGCAAAATGACCGTTTTGCCCCTAGTCGTGGGCAAAATGTTGACTTTTCATTCTGAAGGTCAAATGAACTTTGACCGATGATCCTGACGCAATTCGTGACGTCACGAGTTCATAGACAGGTGGCACGTTCAATTCCGACATTCGAGGAAGAAGTTATGACGTTCGGAAGGTTAAGGGTAATTTGGTAATTTGGTAATTTTGGTTAAAAGGGGCAAAATGTTGACTTTTTGATCGGGAGGTCTAATGGCCAGGGCCGAGGATCTTTACGTAGATCGGGACGATACAAATCCATAGACAGGCAGCACGTCGAATTCGGACGTTCGACGGTGAAATTACGATTCAAGGAAGTTTCGGGGTACTATTGTGCGAATTACGAGACAGACCACTTTTGGATTCTAGTGGGGCCCAGATATTTTATAGAGGCCCAATGGATGAGTGACACTTGTCACCCATCCATTGCCCAGCCCAAACATATTCATGCAACTCACCATTCCCTTCATCGATCATTCATCCTCCATTTTTCCAACCCAAAACCCGATCCACCCTTCACCCCAAACACCGAACCCTTGACCCCAGATGGTTACTGGAGAGACTAGTGAGTGATGAGAGGATTGTGGAGGATGGTGGCCGGCCAGGTGACGCCGCCGTGCACGGCTGAAACCACAAACCCGAGAGGGTACCCGGTAAGGTCCAAATCCCATTTTAAATCGATTTTGTTGTTATGGTTAGTTTTGGTTGATTAGGACTTGATTAGTAGGTTGCTAGGAAGGTTTTAGAGGATTTGGAGGTTGGTTCACGGCGGAGGAGGCCCTGAGGATGACCGGGAAAAAATGGACCGTGAGGTTCAAAATGGAACCATGGGTTTTATGTGGTTTTTGATTAGTTTTAAGGATTGGGAATGATAGGGAATGAAGAAATAGAAATTATAGGATTAATTAGTAAGGAAATCGGACCAAAATGAAGGAGGAAAATCATTGGACCGGTCACGCCGGTCTGGTTCGGCTCAGACCAGGTGGATCGGCTGGTTCACTTGAGGAAGGAGAAAATTGTACACCGCTCATGGAACCCACGAGCAGTTGCTTCTCGGGGCGCGTGGTCACTCCTTTGAGGGTGGTCCCAACATGTAATTTCATCTATTCGATGTAACGAACATTTTGGGACTGGTTTCGTGTCAATCGGACATCGTTTCGATAGGTTTCGGGGTGTCCGAAGGTTTAGGATCGAGTTTAAAAATAGTTAGAAAATCGGAAAAATTATGGGACTTCAATTAGAGGTTAATGAGGCTATTAGTAACCGTCTAAATGAATTTGGACAGGTTTGGGAATTCCGGTGGCGACGATTGACCCGGGAGACGGTTATGGCACGCGTATCGAGGCGCGGCTTCAGACGGTCTGTGAGTGGACCTTGATTTCTAAACTGTGATGCATGCATAAATGTTTTATATGGATTGTGAATGTTATTATATGATGATGATTTGGATGGTTGTGAATTATATGGTTTCACGCTTTACGAGGTGATTTACGTGCTTGCACGTAAATCGAGGTTTTTCGGTTTTATACTGTTTTTCCGTACTTATGGTTTTGGATATGATTTCATGAAATGTTTTTTGATTTGAAAAAGTAAACTCGGGTTCGAGACCCACTTGTTTGGAAACCCTCGGACTCGAACTCCTTTTTAGTTACGTTCTCGGGTCGGAGGCCCAATTGGTTCTTAAATTCATTCGGATTTGAAAATATGGAATCGGGCATGAGACCCATTTGATTTAACGAGGTATCGGGCACTAGGCCCAGTTGGTTTACGAATCGGGCCTGAGGTCCAGTTTGTATGTGGATTCGGGCCTAGGGCCCAGCTATGTGTTACAAATGGATTTTATGGTTCATGACGGTTTATGGGAACCCCATAAACTGTCATGAACCCATGAAAGGTTTTATGGTTCATGATGGCTTATAGAGGCCGGGCATGAATCCTTAAAAGGTTCAAAGAATGATTTCAAACGGTTTTTCATATGCCATCTTTTATATATGATTGTCTCCTCCGGGGAGGGTCGTTGGCCTAGGTGGACCTCGGAGTAGTCACGGAGCACTGACTGAGTGGAGTCGCCCCCTAGTTGGGTTCCTTACTCTCAGGATGGGCATGGCTCGTTACCTTCAGGGAGGGTCATTGATCTACGGACATTGACCTAGGTGGACCCTGGAGAGACTTGGGTTTGAGACCCCGGTTAGCACGCGCGTAGCTCTATTTTACCATCACATGTTCTTGGATATGAAATATAATGGATAAACACGATTTCAATTGGTTTGGGAAATTGTGTTTTATGATGATAAATGGATTTGCGCTGAGATCCCACATATGTTCACTATGTTATGGTTTTCTGTAAATGGTTTTGGGTAGGAGCCCGTGTGACTTGTATTTACGGAACTTGAGGCTGTGACCCTAAATATGGTTGTTTAAATATATGTGATTGGATAAATGGTTTTACTATGCATGCATGCTTTTTAGTGAAGGGTATAAAGGTCTTTATGAAATATGTTTTTATTAACTCTTTATTTTTGTCCACTCACAGTCTTTCTGTTTTTAATACCCTTCAGGTTGGATACGATGCAGACTGTAGTAGAGACCGAGATATCACATACCTCCTCCGGAGCCTGGCGTACTCTGATAGCCCGAGAGGGCAAAGGTTGGAAATTTTCCTTGTCTGACACTCCATGTCAGACGGGATCAGGGTCGTTCCTCGTTAATCCCTGGGGGATTGAAGACGGGTCCTGACACAAGCATCCACCCTAGCATCAGCACTAACACTAGCAAACCGTGTGCAAAACTGACAACCCTGGATCTCCGCTCATACAGAGCGACGATCCCGCACCTCTACTCGTATGGGAGAAACTCTGCCTCCCTCGTACCCAACAACTCTGGGTACAGTCACCCTGACAACTCATACGTGAAAAGAAAATGTCCCATGAACGTCCCCGTCTCATGCTACGATCGCACTCAGCCGTAACCGAGTCGAATCCAGAATCACTGCTCGTACATATGCGTTACTTACGCACCTCGTATCATCGTCACGACTGGCAATCCCATCTTCACAATCGTCACGGCAACCTGAGTCTACTCGACCTGATAAGACTTGACTACGTCCATCGATAGTAGCGTCTTCCAAAACCTCGTGCAGACCTAACTACCAAGCATCTTGATATCCAAACTCCGCATCCAACGGAATCAATCATATGTACAAACTAATCTGTATCCCACTCATGGATTCCATCGACGAGTACCAACCCTGATAACTTGTCCAAATCAAACTCTAACCAGTCGTACCTCAACTAAGCCAATGTCGTCTATCAGGTCACCCATGACCTTAGCTGCACTAATTATCCAACACAACTATAGTAGTACGACAACCAACTAGGTCTAACCGATTACTACAACCTCGACTGTGAATTGCAGTCCCATTACTAAAACTGACATGACCAAACATGACATTACCAAACATGATCGAACATGTCCAAACATGACCGAACATGTTCAAATATGACATGACCAACCGACGGTCTCATCTCCAAAAAGTCGTCAAGTCAAACCACTCGCCAACTCACATTTTCGAACCATACACCTAAGGTCGGGTTCCACGATCACACCTGGAGTCTCCCTGAACCCAACTGCGGAAAGCAGTAAAATTCACAATCTGACCGACCCCGCGGTCTCGACATCCTAAAGACGTCAATCCAATCCTACCGTCAATCCAACTAGACTTTCACGAACCAGACTGCCAACTGTCAGGAGCTGTAAATCCATTTAACTCAACAAAATCCGACCATCCGATGGTCACAACTCCGAACCAGTCGTCAACTGATTCCACAGTATCGTGAAAGACGATCCCAACTAACCATCCCACGATCCAAAACTCCAACGTACAGTTACATTTACCCTTCCGTAGGGTCCCACACTGTCAACCACGACAGGACTATGGAAACCCCGGCATCAAGTGCCGAACCAAGAAATTCCATGATTCAGTCCTACTAACTATCGTACCGGCATCCCAACTATCAGGTTGATAATGAACTGTAGCCCATTGAGGCATCACATCCTCGACCTGTGTACGGAGTATCGTGCAAAATACGCTCTGGAATTCAGAGTAACATGAGCAACCCTGCTCTGATAAGCAATCCTATGCCCTGATACCACCTGTCAGGACCTGTCCCCAATCCCTCCCCCCCCCCCCCCCCCCCCCCCCCCCCGCCCCCCCGGATTAACAAGGAATGCCCCTGATTTCGTCTGACACGGAGTGTCAGACAAGGGAAATTTCCAACCTTTGCCTTCCCGGGCTATCAGAGTACGCCAGGATTCGGAGGAGGCATGTGATATCTCGGTCTCTGCTACAGTCCACACCGTATCCAACCTGAAGGGTATTAAAAACAGAAAGACTGTGAGTGGACAAAAAGTAATAAGTTTCAGAAATACATTTTATAAAGACCTTTATACCCTTCACTAAAAAGCATGCATGCATAGTAAAACCATTTATCCAATCACATATGTTTAAACAACCATATTTAGGGTCACAACCCCAAGTTCCGTAAATACAAGTCACACGGGCTCTTGTCCAAAACCATTTACAGAAAACCAGAACATAGTAAACATATGTGGGATCTCAGCCCAAATCCATTTATAATCATAAAACATAATTTCCCAAACCAATTGAAAAGATTTTTATCCATTATATTTCATATCACCGAACCTGTCACGGTATATAGAGCTATGCGCGTGCTAACCGGGGTCTCAAACCCAAGTCTCTCTAGGGTCCACCCAGGTCAATGTCCGTAGATCAATGACCCTCCCTGGAGGTAACGAACCATGCCCATCCTGAGAGTAAGGAACCCAACTGGGGGGTGACTCCACTCAGGCAGTGCTCCGTGACTACTCCGGGGTCCACCCAGGCCAACGACCCTACCCGAAGGAGACAATCATATATAAAGGATGGCATATGAAAAACCTTTTGAAATCATTATTTAAACCTTTCAATGATTCATACCCAGCCCTCATAAGCCGTCATGAACCATAAAATCCTTTCAAGAGTTCATGCCGGTTCACATAAACCGTCATGAACCATAAATCCATTTCAAGGGTTCATGCCGGTTCCCATAAACCGTCATGAACCATAAAACCATTTGTAACACATAGCTGGGTCCTAGGCCCGAATCCACATACAAACTGGACCTCCCGTCCGAATCGTAAACCAACTAGGCCTCGTGCCCGATTTCGTAAATCAA